>SJYX01007686.1:25585-49982 GCA_006410675.1 Oreotragus oreotragus | reverse complement strand
CGAGTCTGGCCGGAGACAGCACTATTTATAAACTCCGGGGCTCCAGGACAAAGGAGGCAGATCGGAGTCCCCCACCCCCAACCCCCGCAGCCCCAGCGCCTCCCCGGGCCCCTCCCCAGAGACTTTGATTTCATCCCCCCCGCCCCGGGAGGGCTGGCAGGTGCGGGGGTGGGAGCCGTCTCCTGCCGGAGCCGCTTTGCCAAAGGTCCGGCTGCTGACGTCGGAGCGCCCGCTCCTGTCAATGAACGGCAGCGGCAGCCTGGGGACTGGCTGGCAACGAGGCTACAGACGTCATCGCCTCCTGTTGGACGCGAGGGGGGGTGTCCGAGCCGCAGCTCCGGCTTAAAGGAAAACTCTCCAAGTTCCAGGCAGCCGGGGAGCGCCGTTCCCGACAAGCACATGCACCCACAGCCCGGTGCGCGCGGGCACACGGGCGGGCACACTCGCACACTCGCACACACGCACACTCAGACTCGCACGCACCTTCGCACCCGTGTTCCCTAGAGGTGTGCGGTCCAAAGTTGCGGCCGCAAGGAGGGTGAGCTGAGATGGACCGGTCTTCCTTGGCGCCTGGGCGAGGCTTTCCTGGAGACCCCCCAGAAGGACAAGAGGGCAAGAGGAAAGACCCCCTCCGCTTAGAGTTATCTCCCCCCTTTTCCGAGATGACCAGCGCGAAATGAGGACTGCCCCAAGCCTTTGGGACGTGCCTGCGGAGCGGAGCCGGAGCGAGTGTTCTTGGAGAGGTCGTGAACTCGGGCCACCGGGGCTCACGGGCAACTTGTTCTGCGCAGTTCTCAATGGAGCCCCGGACGCACCCGGCTCCTGGCTCGAGGGCTTCCCACCGCCCCCCTGGGCTGCCCCTCTCTCTTTTAAGTGTGTGAGGTTGAAGTGGAAAGCGGATAGGTGCTCCGCATGCTCTGGCGGGTAAGTGGACCCTTGCTTTTACCCCTATTACTTAACCCTTGGGAGTCTGGAAAAACTAGAATCTAACCTTTTCACGTCAGAAAAAGTTATCATTTCCCTCATCCCTCTGGGCAGTGAGGAAGTGCATGTGTGCGTGTGTGTTGTCTGGGGACATGACTCTTGAGGAAGGGATGTTGAGGGGAAGTGATTAAAGAGAAGACACCCAAGTGGGAAAAACCAGAAGCCTGGAGGGGTGGCAGAGGAGGTGAGGGGGTCCGCAGCCAACTCCAGTGGCTCCAGCCTCGCCCAGCCGGCTCTCCCAGCTCCAAGTTCTGGGGAAGGCTGCCCTCCAGCTGCAAAAGGCCGCGCTGCGAGCCTGGACCCCAGAGGGCCTCAGGAGTCGGCCCCCTCCCTCCTGGCTCCCTGGTTCTGAAGGGGAACAAGACCCCCTCCCCTCTCTGCCTCTGGGCTCTGCTGCCACTCTCCCGGGCCCACCCACCACCTCTGCACCGCCCCCAGCCCCTTTTGCAAAAGCCCAGATGATGTCATGGCCAAGGAAGGAGGGGGGGTCTGTGCCCCTAGCACCCGAAGGCATCACTTTTTTGGCATCCTGCAGCCTCTTCCTTCCTTCCTTCCACCCAGTTCTTCTTGCAGTCCACTGCAAATACTTCTTCCCCAATGCCACAGACACCCCCACCCCACTGCCCAGGTCCTCAGTCCTTCCCAGGCAGGGCCAGGAGTCCTGGTACCGGCACCCACCCACCCAAACGACTGAAGTGACTTAGCAGCAGCAGCAGTGAATTACTGGAGACAGCTGGTATAAAATGACAACAATTAAAATTTTTCTTAATAATCATGAGATGACTCAGGGTAATTCTACCAACAAATAGCAGAGAAGGATGCCAAAGAACAGTGTGATGAAAGGTGACTGAGTTGAAAGTCATGGCAGAACATCCAAGTAGGAATATCTGATGGGCATAGTAAGGAATGTGTTCAGAATGGGGAAGAAACTATTATTAGAGAATATGAAACCATTCACACAGAACCAAAGCCACAAGAAGGGGTGAGGTCGCTGAAGGCTGTCTCTTATACACATCTAGATGTGTATAAGAGACAGCACCCACCCCCTCCTACATCAGAAAGAAACCGGCTGAGGGGCCAGGAACCTCCTCTCCCCGATTTTGTTGGGTCTCTTTTTCCTCTGGGCTTACCCTTCCAGGGGAAGGAAAGAGAGGAAGGAGAGAGGGAGAGGGGAAGAGAGAGAGAGGCAGGGAGAGAGAGACGGAGAGAGAGAGCACACAGCCCCCTAGACGTAGGTCTGCAGGAACCTCTCGTAGGATCTCAGTGCCTGCCCGCTCACCAGGTCTCTGCCTCCGGCAGCCTTCCTGCTCCTCCGAAGTGCCTTCCCTCCTCCGGCAGCCGTCCCCCCAGCCCTCTTCCCGGCTCCCTCCCCTCCAGCTAACCCCACCTTCACTCTCCTCTCCGAGGTTGTGGCGGGGGGGAGGCTGGGGGTGGGGAAAGAGCACACCAGAGCCCCAGCCCCGGCAGAGATGTCGAAGAAGCGCAAAGCCCTGGAGGGTGGAGGCGAGCCCCAGCTCCCGGAGGAGGAACCCACGGCCTGGTTTGAGGGCGGCTGCGAGGAGCAAGGTAGGGGGAGGGGGGGAGGCACGGGAAGGAGCCGGCCGAGGAGGTTTGGGAGTTGAGAACCTCTGCAGGAATGTTCCAGTCTTCCTGCACAGCAGCTGCCTTGTCGGGGCAACTTGAGTCCACTTTCTCCCCCCACCCCACAGATGGGATTTTGCATGTGTCTCCGGGAAATTGGGGGTGGGCTGGGATGGAGCTGATGAGGCCCACACTGAGGACCCACCTTTGCCTGAACTTGGAAACTCTGTGGGGGGGTGGAGAGGGGGCGGGAGGAGTTTGGGCCCCGAGGTTGCTGGCCATTCCCCCCTCCCATTCCCCCAGCTGCCTGGCCGTCATGGCCCTGGGGGTAACAGGCTGCCCCACAGATGTGTGGCCTGCACTGACGTCTTGTGCAGGACACCTGCGTCTGCAGGGCAGGGTGCCGGGGTGCCTGGGGGCCACCGAGGGCCCTGGGGAGGGCTGCTGCTTTCTCCCAGGCTGCTCTGGTCGGAGGATGCTCAGGGCTGCGTCATGTTGAATCCTGAGCCCCTGCTCAGCCAGACCTCCCTGTGGAACCTCCCCAAGTTGGAGGGGAGGTCTGAGGCCAATCCAGTGCTGGGCTGTGATCTCAAGGGGAGATGCTGGAGGTGCCAGCAGCCGGGGGATCCTTGGCCTGGAATCAGACCCATGAAAAAGTGAAGGTGGGGAATTTCCTAGGGAAGCCAAAGTCGTACTTGGATATCCGACTGCCACATGAAAGGAACCCAAACAGACACCTCTTATTTCACTGAAAGCAGTCTGAGTCCGGTTAAAGGTAGGCCCAAATGAGCCAGGCCAGCTCTTTTCTGGGCTGTAGGCTAAAATACAAAGGAAGTAGGAACCAGAGGCAGGTGTCTGGCTGTCGGTGGAGCTGTGGACGAGGAGCTGAGAGGGCATGTGAGCAATGCGCAAGGGCTCCTGGCTGGTGCTGCTCGGCGGCGCCGGGGCAGGGCCGGCACCCGGGGACTGGGTGTGTGTCTCAAGATGGAGCCCGTGGCTCTTCTCCTTTGACGTCATGAGAGACACAAGTCACCCAAGTCCTGGCTGCTCACAGAGCCTGGATGTGTGTGTCCACTCGGCACTGTGTGTGGTTCGTGTGCATTCTGAAGCCAAGGTTCAGACCTGGCTGTCCCCTAGCAGTGGGGTCTAAGGGAAGCAGATGTGAGCAAAGCCGGCCGCTCACCCCAGAAGAGGTCGCATCTCAGTGTCTGCCCGCGTTTTGACTTTCTTGGCTCAGCTACCATCTGAGAGCAGAAGTCAGTACCTTTCTTCCATTCATTTTGCTGCAAACATGGCGTTTGGTAAGACATTCAGCTATTGCAATGACTGGTCGGTATTTTTCCATCTTTGGGGAGAATGACTCTGTATCACCACAGGTGTCTGACAGATTCATCAGTCCCATACTCAGCATTTAGTTTTGGCCTGAGGTTGCTCTCAAAGGTGCATACCATGTTCCCTTGCTTAAGCAGCTGGTGAAGCCTATGGGAACTGACGTGATCATCCTGGTAACTAACAACCTGTTTACATTGAATGCCATTTTTTAAGAATTAGTGAATGCCTGGCTGCCAGTTATGAAAAGCAATAAGAATACTATTTTAACAAACATTTATCATCCTCTTGGTGGAATTGTGTGGTATTAGAATTTAAAAACTACGTGCTGGAGGTCTTGCACCAACAATAAGAAAAATCCCACATGCCCGAGTGTGGTAGGACCCAGCCGAGTATATTTTGCAAGCCACAATGGGCAGTAGTAAGTACCTGTAGCTGTGGTATTCAGAGGTTATCATAATTTTGAAGTGACTTGCTGTATAGATTGGCTTTGTTCAAACTTGGAAATATCTAATGTTTTTACTGTATCCTTTGCATTGGCATATAAAATTGGTGCTGGATAATTGCCTATGAATACGTAACTGTAGAAACCATGAAGTGTGTGAATACTCAAATATCACAGGAGGGTGAATGCATTTACTTGGGAAGTGGTACCCACGATGCTCACCGAATGTGGTGGCGACCATCTCTACTTTTACGACAGTAGGGCTGTGGGTACTTGGACCACAGGAGACGGGAGGCCAGGTGGAGTCCAGGGTTTGAGTGACAGGTGGCTCTGCACTTGCACTGAATGTACAAGGACTCTCACGCGTGGCTGAGAATCTGGGTCTTACCACCTCTCCAACTCAAGGTTGGTGTTTTCCCTCTGAGTCTTTCAGCCAAGCTTGGCAACCCACACACCAAACAGCAGAGAAAGGTGCTGACCTGCGATATCAGGAGGGGTATCTTCTGAGTTCCGACAACTTGGAAGGCTGATGCGCTTGTTCATTTCAACCATTGAAAGTACATTATGGCATGTATTAGATTAAGGCAATTGGAAATTAAGTTTCAGAGGGAGCCATTGATTTCAAGACCGTCTGTCAGCAGGTTGGCTCGGTTTAAAGTTTTAAACAGCTGATAAGCAGGCAGGCTGCCTGGAGAGAGTGGAGGGGGAACTTGGAACAGAAGGACAGAAAACCGTTGCCCCTTTCCACGTCCTCCCAGTCTGCGCCCAGTCAGGAGGTTGAGTCTCCACTCAGGCCCCAGGCAGGGGTTTCCTGTGACGGCCCCTATCTTGTTCCTAGTTTCTCTCCTAGAGACTCCTTATGGGATGAATGAAGATGGTGAATGGGTCGTTGTGAACACACATGGATGGTTCCCTTTTTCTCTCTGACCTATTTGTTCATCTGGAGCGAGTGGCAAGGGAAGTGCCCCGTGCTAGTTGGGCTGAGCATTTCTCTGGATGTCCATTGAAGTCACCTGGTGTGTGTGTGTAAAATCGTGACGATGGTCAGAATATGGTTCTCTTGCGGCTCCAACTTCTCTGACCAAAATGTTCAGACTCTACTGCTGGGAGGTGTTTGCATACAATGTTAAACATGCAAAGTTTTGCCTTTACAACTTAGAGGAGCTTGGTGTGCAGATCTGCACCGGCAGCCACGGTTTCTGCTGTGTTTCTACTGTCCTTCATGGCTTTGAACGTAGACTCGAGCGTGTGCGAGAGTTTCAGCTGGCCGTGAAGATGGTGGGGGCTAGACGGCAAACACTGTAGGGGATGAGGCTATGGTGGAAACACCGAATAATTATGTTTATTGATCTTACCCCTTAAGAAGATACTTCTATTTGTTTCATTCTCTTCAGTTCAGTTCAGTTAAGTCGCTCAGTCGTGTCCGACTCTTTGCGACCCCCTGAATCGCACCACGCCAGGCCTCCCTGTCCATCACCAACTCTCTTCAGATGGTCTCTTTTCAAGGAATCTTATTTACATAGAAACTTTGATTTAATCACACAATACTGCAGTAGTTGGGGTTCCTGGGTGGCTCAGTGGTAAAGAAACTGCCCGCCAGTGCAGGAACCGCAGGAGATGTGGGTTCAGTCCCTGGGGTGAGAAGATCTCCTGGAGGAGGAAACGACCGCCCTCTCCAGTCTCCTTGCCTGGAGGCGCCTGGTGGGCTACAGTTCATGGGGTCTCGGAGAGTCGGACACGACTGAGCGACTGAGCGTGCACAAAGCCAGCTAAAGCTGAGCTCCAGGTTCTTAGCTGACTACATCTACACGACCCCCTAATGTCAGCTGAAGTGATTTTTTTCTAACAGATTAATGGATTAATGTGTTTTTTTTTTAAAGAACAACTGATTAGATTTTATTATTATGAAAGATCTCTTAAGAGTGGTTTACAGTCATTAATGTGAAAGAGTGGGCATGACCCCTGGAAGAAACTGATGCTAAAGAAAACCTCACAAGCACACATTCTGCAGAAGCAAATAGAGTTATTGTCCAGGTGCTTGGTTTTTTGATTCTCTCCTTAGTTTCTCTGGCTCCCATCAGAAAGGCCAGGTTGCCCTGCAATGTGCCAAAGATGGTGGCGGGAGGAGGGGAGCTCAGGGGGAAAGAAGGACAGGGATACACAGGGTGGTGTCCAGGTGGAGCCTTCACACGTGGGCCAGAAAGGGAGTCCCGTGTGTCTGAGGAGACTCGCCTGTCCCCTGTTCCTGCCTCTGTAGCCTCAGAAGGTTGAACCAGATGACCTGGGGGGTCCAGTTTCCAAGACTTTGAATAGGATTGCATGAAGAAGCAAGTGGGTTAAACCATAACTGGCCTCCAAGCTTAAAGGCCAGCTCACAAAGGAAGATGAACAGCAGTTCTTACTGACCCGAGAGGCTGGGGAAGGGAAGTTATTTAAAATCTGCACAGTTTGGGCAAGCTGGTGGCTGGCGCAATGCTTTCTTTCCATTCTTTCCAGAACCACCAGGCACTCTGGTGAGGTGTGAACAGAGGGCACCTTCTCGTCTATGATTTCGTGGCAGCTCTTCACCGTGTAAGCAGTTCCGTCAATGCTCTGGTTTGCCAGACCCCTCCCTTTCCCCACAGACACCCCCTCTCCCCTTCCTACCAGTGCAGACACGGGACTGCAGATAAACAGAGGTGAGAGCCACATGGAGATGCTTCCACGACAGGCCTTAACCCTGCAAGTGGGACCTCGGCTTCTCAGCTAACCCGGAGTTATCCTCACCTTTTTAGCGGGAGGAGAGCTGCTCAACCGTGATGTGAGATGGTTGTTAAGAGCTCTTCAGCTTTCTCACTTATTTCCTCTTGATGAACATGGCCTAGCAATCACAGCTGTCATTCTCACCATATTATGTCCATGTGTACACACAGATGCACATACATGCATACATGTATACACACACACAGTAAGAATGGTAAATATCACACGAGGGTATACAGAAAAAGAGGCAAAATATGTCTATCCTCCCCTAACCCCATTCGCATTTCCCAGAGGTCACCAGTGTGACAGGGTTGTTATGTCACCGACCAGTATTCTGGCTGTATACAGCTGTCCTTTAATAGCCTCGAGGTATCGGTTCCAGAACTCACAGCGGATACCAAAATCCAGGAATGCTCAAGCCCCATAGTCAGCCCTCCCCATCTTTGGCTCAGCAAGTGCAGGGCCACCAACTGTAGGTCATGTGATCCTGTTTGTATTTACTGGAAAAAAGTCTGTGTGGAAGTGAACTCGTGCCGTTGCTCAGGGGTCAGCTGTACCGGGGTGCCTACGATACCCCTTCCTGAGACAAACGCAAGCACTCGGGGTTGACTCTTCTCCAGTCTTTCTCTGTTCACTTACCCTCGTATTGGAAATTTGCTGCCATATATGGATCTGCTTGGTTTTTATCGTCTGTGTAGATTCCACAGCACAGTGTAACAGGCATTTCTGCAGTCATGCTCAGCATCCGATTCTTTGTGACCTCATGGACTGTAGCCCACCAGGTTCCTCTGTCCGTGGGATTTTCCAGGCAAGAATACTCTAGTGGGTTGCCATTCCTTTCTCCAGGGGATCTTCCCACCATGAGATCAAACCTGAGGAACCCAAACCAGGGTCTCCTACACTGTAGGTAAGTGAAAATGAAAGTGTTAGTCCCTCCGTCGTGTCTGACTCTTTGTCACTCCATGGACTGTAGTCCACCAGGCTCCTCTGTCCATGGGATTTTCCAGGCGAGAACACTGGAGTGGGTTGCTATTTCCTACTCCAGAGGATCTTCCCCACCAAGCGACCTAACCTGCATCTCTTGTGTCTCCTGCGTTGGCAGGTGGATTCTTGATCACCAAGCCATTGATTGAATTCTTATGGGATTCCTAGTCTTTTGTTTTTATAAAGAATGCTATAACAGACAACTACATTGTATTTTTTTAGCACAAATGTGAATGAATCTTGGGGTCTCCCAGGTAAAGAATGTCAATGGCAAAGAATCTGCCTGTCAACGCGGGAGACTCAAGAGATGCAGGTTAGATCGCTTGGTGGAGAAGATCAACTGGAGTTGGAAATGGCAACACACTCCAGTATTCTTGCCTGGAAAATTCCGTGGACAGAGAAGCCTGGTAGCTATAGTCCGAGGGGTCACAAAGAGTCGGACATGACTAAGCATGCATGCATGCACACACACACACACACACACGAATGTATCTGTTGGTAAATTTTCAGATACAGAAGTGGGATCAAAGAGGTGATAACCACCGAAACTCCACCAAAGGCCTGTTTGCCCACAGCTGCCCCAGTTTTCTTGTGCAGCTTGATCTACTCTCACTGNCACACACACACACACACACACGAATGTATCTGTTGGTAAATTTTCAGATACAGAAGTGGGATCAAAGAGGTGATAACCACCGAAACTCCACCAAAGGCCTGTTTGCCCACAGCTGCCCCAGTTTTCTTGTGCAGCTTGATCTACTCTCACTGTGGACATTCTACTTCAGGGACGCGAAATTGGAGTGATTAGCAAATGTAAGCACGCTCCTCAAATCAGTCAGTGGGACAGAATATTTGAGGTCCAAGCAGTACTAGATGTGAGGTGATTGCAACTGTGATGAGTTTAGGATTTACGGGCCAGTGTTTCTTTTCCAGCTTCCTGCTTGGAGCAAATGTGGATGTGGTATCGTGCCCTGTCCCTGTCAGCTACTGTAAATAGGCACAGGGTTTTGATTTTGCTGTAAATTTACATAAGAACAGAGAAAGAGTTGTGTCATTTAAAGTGTATATTATTATAAAATAGGATATGAATACACTTTCTGGGGTGATCCATGAAAATTCTGATCGGTGTAAGTTTTACTCTTGAATTCTCTCATAGCTGCAATGATGTGTCTAGGTTTCATGACTTTTATGCATTTTGTATACTTTGAGATTCTTAAATATTGACAGAATATAAACTCGCAAAGGGCAGGGGCAATGTCTCAGCTGTGTGCTTACAGAAGGCTTCGTTTATAACTGAGAACTCCTGTCTTGCCGTTGATACAGTACATGTTACACAGTAGGCATTGGGTTTCTTAAGTGAAATGACCAATGTTTCTGTAACTCAGGCAACTTAAAGTGTTGAGTATTCTATTTAATAGTGACCATGATAATTCTACTTGTAAATGGCTAGAGATAAGGAGGAATATTTATACTGAGCTGTAAAATCTTTCATTTGTGAAAGAACATTGGCTTTGAGATTAAGCACACACAGATGATTAGAACAGCATTGCATATTTATAAAAATAGTTGTCCTTACGACTACATGAATTTTAAGACATTAATGCCTTGGACTAATGAGAGGGAAGTAGGAACAGCTTCTCTTCTCCCACTTTCTATTTTGAAAAGTGTTTCATCGACAGAAAAACTATAGGATTCACACAACGCCTGAGAGGTCCTCTCCTCTTCACCTGTGGCACCAGCGTGACAATGTGATACAGCGCTGGACTCCATTTCTGATGGTTCCCTGCAGACAGCTTTCAGATACCACCACCCAGCTTCCTGTCTGCTCCAAACCTAGGCCAGCTGATCCGACAGCCCATGTGGTCCTTCCCTTGGTGCCGGCGGGAACTCAGTCCACAAGAGCCCCAAACCCTGCACTGCCCGGAGCCGCAGTGAAACCCGCACGTGCTGGCCCCCAGGCCACTTTCAGACACATTTTCAGGAGCCTGCCCCTCTCCCCTAGCAGAGCCTCATTATGGGAGAGAAGACTTTTCACACTCTCTTGATGCTTGTGTGGGATCACCGGTCTGGACATCCAAACCAAATTTCGGATAGGGGGGTTCACCTCACTCCTGAGGGGCTAGGACAACTGTCGTCTCCTCTTTCCCTTCCTCTTCTTTCTCATGCGGGGATTATTATTTTTGGCTGAACCACTTGAGAGTTATTTGCAGACATTGTGATGACTTAGAAAATTCAGATTTATTTTCTAAGAGCAAGGCATTCTCCTAAATGACCACAATCCAGCAACCACACTGAGGACGCTTAAGCATTGATACAATTTTATCTAGTGGAAGCACATGTTCAAATTCCCCCAATAATAGTCTGTGTTCTTCCCTCTCGATCTAGGATTCTATCAAGAATCGCGTGTGGCTTTTAGTTGTCACGTTGTCTTTAATCTAGAGGCGCTCCATGACGTTGACAGTTTTGAAGAGTCCAGGTCAGCTATCTTTTAGGAATTGCCAGTTTGGTTTCATCTGACGTCCCCTGATGATCAGAGTCAGGTTAACCATCTTGGACAAGGGTCCTCACTGCCCAGGTAACATTGCATGTCACATCAGAGGACACACGATCCTGCCAATTGGCCTTGCCACTAGTGAGGTTGAGCTGGATCACTTGGTTACGGTTGTGCCTGCCAGACTTCTTTCTATATTGTAAAGAGAAGCAGAAACATGTTCTGATAATTCACTACTTGTGCTGTGGCAAAAATCTCTGCCTAAAAGTATAAAATGTTGAACACTCAGATCTGCGTGCGTACGTGCATGCTCAGTCACCCAGTCGTGTCTGACTCTTTGGGACCCCATGGACTGTAGCCCACCAGGCTCCCCTGTCCATGGGATTCTCCAGGCAAGAATACTGGAGTGGGTTGCCATGCCCTCCTCCAGGGGGTCTTCCCAACCCGGGGGTCAAACCCGCATCTCGGATCTGCAGTACAAGGCAATTCCTAACTATACAGATTTGGATTTTGNTCCATGGGATTCTCCAGGCAAGAATACTGGAGTGGGTTGCCATGCCCTCCTCCAGGGGGTCTTCCCAACCCGGGGGTCAAACCCGCATCTCGGATCTGCAGTACAAGGCAATTCCTAACTATACAGATTTGGATTTTGCTTTCATACCAATATTTTTCTATTTAATTGTACTGTAACATTTTCAGAAAGTTCACGTTCTTAGGTGAACAACTCGATTAATGTTAACATATATACAACACCCAGGCCTGAGGACAAAGGACATTTCCTGCATTCTAGAAAGCTCCTTTTGCTCTGACCCAGTAAAATCCCTGGTCACCATTTGAACTCTGTTGCCATGAACTCAGTTTTCACTGCTTTGGGACTCATGTATGTGAAATCAAATAGCACCACAGCCTCATGTCTGGATTCTTTTCTTAACATTATGTCTGTAGGATTCACCTATGTTGTTACAGTCATTTGTTCTTGTTGAGTGCTAAGCAATGTTGTGTTAATATTCTACAGTTTACTTGCCCTTTCTACTACTGGTGGATATTTGGGTTATTTCATTATAGGGGTCTTTACAAATAAAACTGATAGGAAACAACTCGTGTACTTGCCTTTTGGTGGACATAAAACTCATTTATTTTGACTATATACCGTACACATCCATTTTTGTAATCATTTGTAAAATGTTCTTTATCAGTCACTGGAGCCCATCAATGAAGGTGTATGGCTTTCTCTAAATACTTTGGCCATCTGATGCAAAGAACTGACTCATTGGAAAAGACCCTGATGCTGGGAAAGATTGAGGGCAGGAGTAGAAGGGGATGACAAAGGATGCGATGCCTGAATGGCATCATCAACTGGATGGACATGGGTTTGAGCGAACTCTGGGAACTGGTGATGGACAGGGAAGACTGGGGTGCTGTGGTTCATGGGGTTGCATCAGGGTCTTTTTCAATGAGTCAGCTCTTCACATCAGGTGGCCAAAGTATTGGAGTTTCAGCTTCATCAGTCCTTCCAATCAACACCCAGGACTGATCTCCTTTAGGATGGACTGGCTGGATCTCCTTGCAGTCCAAGGGACTCTCAAGAGTCTTCTCCAACACCACAGTTCAAAAGCATCAATTCTTCGACACTCAGCTTTCTTTATAGTCCAACTCTCACGTCCATACATGACTATTGGAGAAACCATAGTGTTGACTAGATGGGCTTTTGTTGGCAAAGTAATAGGGAAAAGTAATTTGTCATAACATATAAGAAAAATTAATTACTGATGGATAGCCAGAGAAGGCAATGGCACCCCACTCCAGTACTCTTGCCTGGAAGATCCCATGGATGGAGGAGCCTGGTGGGCTGCAGTCCATGGGGTTGCTAAATCGGACACGACTGAGTGACTTCACTTTCACTCTCATGCATTGGAGAAGGAAATGGCAACCCACTCCAGTGTTCTTGCCTGGAGGATCCCGGGGACGGGGGAGCCTGGTGGGCGGCCATCTATGGGGTCTCACAGAGTCGGACTCGACTGAAGCGACAGCGGCAGCAGCAGCAGCAGCATGCTAATTTAATCTGTCTCCCTCTCTGCTGAATATCAGGCTCTTTTCCTGCCCATTCCTTTCAGCGTCTGTTGTTCAGTCTCGGTGGTCAAACCTGAGGTCATTATCCTCTGATGGCCTCAAGTGCACGAGAATTGCCAAGTGGAGCTGAATGTTGCAGGGACAGGATGGCGCGAAATTCATGAGAGTCGTGTTGGGAGTAGCTCCCTTTATGGGCCAAGCCATTAACCGTGAGTTAGAGAGAGGACACCGGCGAGGGTCACCCAGGCGCTGCCACGATGCGTTTCCATCCCACCCTAGCCTCTCTGCCAGGCGCCTGAGTTGCCGCCTGGCCTGTGCTCAGTGCTGGCCACCCAGGGCCCACGAGCCTGGGGTCAGTGTGGAAAGGGACATATGGCATGGGACAAACTGTTGGCTGAGACTTCCTTATTGTGCTTTTCCCCATGAGAATATGTTCTTGATTAAGACAGAAGCCTGTTCAGTCTTTTTTTTCCTAGTGTACCTCTCCCAGTTAGAGTAAAACCTGGCAGATATTGAGTCCTCCTTAAACGATTGTTGAGTAAATGCATGAAGGAATGATGGAAAGCCCTTTGTAGAAGAACTTTTCTGTGGATTTAGGATGCCCAGGATGTAGGCAGGAGAAGGCCATGGTGGGCTTTTGCTGGAGTGCCCTAGCTGTACTCCGTGCCCCCAGCTCTCTTGCTTCAGCTCTTCCTTGCTGTGAGTCCCTCTCAGTTACAAGTGGTGAAATCCAAAGGGGACTTCAGTGGGAGGGGCTTTGCAGGGAGTCCCTGGGGGTGGGTCACAGATGGAGCCGAGGGGGCCTCCAGCCTTGGACGTGGCCCCTTCGCCTGTCTCCGCCTCCCCTAGTTGACGAGGCCAACTGCAGCTCCAGGTCAGAACTTAGGACCAGAGCAGAGAAGAAGGAAGACCTTGACACTGCTGGCCTGGCCTCCACATCCCAAAGACAGAACTTCTCATGTGACAGATCGGGCAGGGTCTACTTCTTGAAAGAAGTGCGTACATCAGACATGGTGGCCACCTCGGGCTCCCTGCCCTGCACGCGAGCAGCCCATCACTGCCTCTTCTCCTGCAGGAAGGTTGCCGCCCCCTCTCCCTGGGCATGAGGGTCTGCTGCACTGCGGTCCTGAAGAGGTTTCAGTGCAATAATGGATGGGCCAACGCGTGGTCAACTGAAAGCAGTGACACAGACTTGGAGACTCACTGTCTTTGGTGTTCCTCTCATCCCACCCCTTACAGCAACCTCCCATTTAGCTGAACTGATACCTTCTAGGAGTAGTTATCCAGACATGAGTATGAATAAGCTTCAGGACCTGGTGATGGACAGGGAGGCCTGGCGTGCTGCGGCCCACGGGGTCGCAAAGAGCTGGACACGACTGAGCGACTGAACAGAGCTGACAGGGTACTTACCAACTTTCTTCTTCCCAGAACTCCTGTTCTCCACTCAGTCTCTCTTTCTGGAAGCCTGCATCCTTGGGGGTCCTTCTGAATGTCTACCTCCTCCATGAAGCCGTGGCCATCTCCACAAGGGGAGGGGGGTAATTTTTCCTCCTGCATCTAGAATCTAGAGTTCTTGGTGGCCTTAAGCACTCACCACATTCTGCATGGCATGAGGGTCATTTCAATAGTTTTGGCATCCTGGTGCCCTCTCCTTGGCCTCAGAAATTCTAGGGAAGCGGGCCTCTTTCATATGCCTCCTTGCAGCCATTAGAATAATCAGTTATCACGCTAAGCATACAAGTGGAGGGAAGATGAAGAAAACCACCCATATATGTTTGCATTCATAAGAAGCTGTGTATTAATTCTTAGTGACACTCTATATTTGGTGTGGAAAGCAATTCTAAAATGGTTACAAACTTTTGTAGCTTTATTTAAGAATTACTTATAATGTAGTACACTGATTTAAGCGGTATTTGGCAGATACTAGAAAGTACAAGGGAAAAACATTTTCACTTCAATGGCTGGTTTACAGGGTGGCTAATTCAGAAGCAAAAATGCTTAAGTTTTGCTAAGAAACTCTGTGATGTTACTGAAGGAGATTGCGCAGATATCCGAGAGAATGAACTGTGAAGTGAAATTGCTCAGTCATGTCTGACTCTTTGCGATCCCATGGACTGTAGCCTACCAGGCTCCTCTGTCCATGGAATTTTCCAGGCGAGAGTGCTGGAGTGGGTAGCCATTTCCTTCTCCAGGGGATCTTCCCGACCCAGGGATGGAACCCGGGTCTCCCGCACTGTGGGCGGACGCTTTACCGTCTGAGCCACCAGGGAAGCATGGACCTGTGATAAGGATTAAAAAACTCACCTGGAAGTGGTTACGGTATTTGTAGACTACCACTGGTAACGCCCGGCCATTGCACTTATGGACACTTCCGTAAAGGTGCTGTCCTCACCTGTGCTTGGATGGGGGATGTGTGCTAAGTCACTTAAGCCTCCTCTGTCCCTGGATGGGGTGTGTACCAAGTCGCTTCAGGCTCCTCTGTCCGTGGGATTCTCCCGGCAGGAATGCTGGGGTGGGTCGCCACTGCCTCCTCCAGGGGATCTTCCTGACCCAGGGATCGAGCTCCTGCTCTGGCGGGCAGGTTCTTTACCGCTAGCACCACCTGGGAAGCCCATGGTAGTCTTCAGTTACTGATGTGGCCCGTCTTCATCTTTCAGGGGCACTTTGCTGTATCATGTACATCTTTAGACTGCCAGGGACTGTTGGACGTTTCTTCAAAGTGTTCATTTCTTTAAAAGATTTCAAGCTTTTGTTCATATAATACCGTCCTTTGCCAACTTCAGTGATCCTCAATAAACCCTCCTTGTGTCTTTCCCTCACAAAACATGCGCGGGCACCCTCAGAGCCCTCGGCTCCACTACATTTTGGAATGGTCTCAAACCAGTGCTTTTTCAGATTGTGGTAGCAGTCTATTTGTGAGTCATGGAATCTATCTTTAGTAAGCTCAAATCATATTTCTCAAGACTGAATGGAGTGGGGGGAAGGGAGGGAGAGGGTGGGGGCTGTCTCTTATACACATCTAGATGTGTATAAGAGACAGGTTCTTGTTGAGTGCTAAGCAATGTTGTGTTAATATTCTACAGTTTACTTGCCCTTTCTACTACTGGTGGATATTTGGNGGAAGGGAGGGAGAGGGTGGGGGGGAGACAGGGAGATGGTGAAGGAGGGGAGGGGAGTGTGACGGTGGGCCCAGCAGGGGGCAGGTGCTGTTCAGTGGCGAATGTGTGTGCTGCATCTGGCTCTATTTTAAAATGACCTTCTTACTGTGAGTTGAAAAGGTCATAAAACCCTGGTCTAGAGCACATTTTATAGATACCTTCGTGACAGCAGACAGCCCACAGTACCAGAGTTGTTACGGTCCTTGGCCAGGACCTGTGATGCAGGAGACCCAGGTTTGATCCTTGGGTTGGGAAGATCCCCTGGAGAAGGGAATGGCAACCCTCTCCAGTATTCTTGCCTGGAGAATCCCCTTGGACAGAGGAGCCTGGAGGGCTATAGTCCATGGGGTCACACAGAGCTGGATAAAACTGGGCATGCATGCAAAGCCAGTGATTATCTTGGTGAATAAATAAATAAATCATTTATGATTTAATGCAAATCTCTTTGGATTCAGGACCAGCTCTAAGAGGGCTCTAGACTGCCTGCATTAGCTGGAAGTGAAACCCAGTAACACAGTGGCATCTATGGGGCTCGGTCCTAGGCGGGCTATCTCATCCCTGTCTTACTGTTAGCTAAGACTCCCATGAGATCCTTGGTTCCCCAGCGAGACTGGAAGCATTTTCAGGGCGTGATCAAGTCTTCATTCCGGTTGTTCTTCCAGTAATGAGCACGGAGCAGCTGTTCATCAAATGGTTTTACGTGAATGACCGAGAACCCGGAACACACCTGAGCAGTGGGTCCCCGTGCAGAGGTGGAAGGTGAGAGGGAAGGGGGCCAGGAGGCCGGGGAGGAGGTCCCCATCAGGGCAGCGGAGAAGGCAGTGCAGGGAGCCTGGGGCCCCTCTGGGTCTTGGCCCTGCCCAGGGGCAGCCCCCACCAGTCACTTGAATCTGTATTTTCCTGTTTCTCCACCTGGTGTGTAGACAGACTGTGCTCTGCTTTCCACCGTAGAATGAAAGGCTCACTCTCCTTCTTAAAATCGTGTTTCCGTTCTTGAAACTTTTCACACCTAATTTGCGATCTTAATGTGCTTGTGCTGGGTGCTGTGCTAAGTCAATTCAGTTGTGTCCGACTCTTTGCAACATATGGACTGCAGCCCACCGGGCTCCTCTGTCTATGAGATTCCCCAGGCAAGAATACTGGAATGGGTTGCCATGCACTCCTCCAGGGCATCTTCCTGACCCAGGGATCGAACCTATGTCTCTCATGTCTCCTGTACTGGCAGATAGATTCTTTGCCTGGGAAGGCCTTATGTGCTTGGGGAGTAATTAACTGTGTGTGTTTCTTTAAGTGAGATTCTCCTTGGCTTCTTTGTTATAGACTGTACCTTTTCTGCTTACCCCCTCACACTCCCGGAGCCTGGACTTAGCCTCTGATATTTATGCCTTGATTGCTACTTTGTCAAGTATTACTTGTTATTTTATATTACTTTAAAATGTTTAAAGTTAAGTTAGAGTCAAGTGATAGGTACATATAATTCTTTAGTTTTTCTCCATCCAGTGTGAAATTTTACTTATCAAATCTAGATGTGATAGGTAAAGAGGTAAAATAATGAGATAAATAAATAAAAGCTTTGTGGCTGCCTACATGCCAGTTTGCAAAAATCAATGCCGACTTATCTCTGGAAATGTCTGGAGCAGCTGTCGTTGTCAGTATTGCTTCAACCCCCAGGTCTTATGATTTAAGCTTTCCATTTTTCTTTTTAAAAATTAGAGGCGATGCATGACTGTTGTTTTACTCTCTTTCCTTCCGTTGTCAGAAGAAAAACTTTATGTGTATATAGAATTTGGTTCTTAATTGGTGAGACTCGATTCATAATTCAGGTCTGAGTTTGGATCAAGGGAAAAGAAAAGAAAATGAGAGCGTGACAATCCCGTGTTCACTGTGTGTAAAGCAGTGGAGAATTGTCGAGAGTGATGGGCCAGAGTCCATTCTCTCAGCCCTTAAGGAGTTTTCAATCCTTATGGAAGAGAAGTCTGTGTTACGTGGGACGTTAAGTGAGCGACTTCACGGAAGTGATCCAAAGAGTTACAGAGGTTTCTGGGAGGGAGCCACGCTTTTCTGCCAGCCTTGGGAGGGTTGAATCAAGGTGGTCTGGGTGTGGGTAGTGAACTATCCCTCGTGTTTAAGCACACTGGATCTTGCGATCAGAGTCCATTGCTGTGCAGTTTTCTTTCTTTATTTAAAAGAAACTTCTTCATAGTAACTTTAGCAGATTCAATGCATGTTCTGATAGTGTTTTCCTCAGTGCATTGTCTTTGCCAAAATTTCAGTTAGTCCTTTTTTTAGTGTTTACTTCACAGCTTTATGTTTCTTCAACTTTTTAATTTATATTGGAACATAGTTGATTAACAACATTGTGAGAGCTTTGGGTATACAGCAGAGAGTCTTCAATGAAAAATAAATGCATTAGTGAAAATTCAAAAGATACAAAAACTATATAATGAAAGTGTCTTTTTTGTGTTATTTAGTATTGTTTCAAAGATTTCTTCATGTACGTGTTGCCTAATTTCTCTAAGTTCATTCTTAGGTGTGTTTATCCTTTTTAAAAAATTGCCTTTATAGATGTAAACATTTTTTACATTAAATATTTTGGAGTAGTTTTATACATTGATTTTTAAATTTTGAAATACACTTATAGAAAAGTTGCAAGCATTATACAGTAGAAGGACCTTTTTTTCCACCTGAACCACTACCCCGAATATTTTATTGTGGACTTTCTACAAGCTAAGACATCTTATACGAATACAGTGACACCCCATCAAAATTGGAACTGAATGTTGACACATCTCTACCGTCTAACCCTCCACTCCATTCGTGTCTTCCCAGTTGTTCTAATGGCGTCCTTAATAAAAGGATCAGGCTCAGAGCTTCACATGGCATTTGTTTCTTTAGGTCCCTTCAGTCTGGAGCAGTTTCTCGTCTTTCATGGGTTTTCACCACCTTCGTGGTTTTGAAGAGGAGGAGTAAGTACTCTTGTAGCGTATCTCTCAGTTTGAGTTCGTAGACCCAGGCTATGCCCAGTAAGGAGGACTGTGGCTGAAATGATGGTCTGTTCTTCATATTTGCCATAACAAGTGGCCCATGAATCATTTGTTGCATTAGTGAAGATGCCCACTTTGACCACTCGGTAGATTAAGGAGTGTCCTCCAATTGTCTCCATTGTAAGTTACACTCTTCCCCCTTGTGAGCGCTAATGAATCTGTGGGAGGGTAAACTTTAATGCATGTAAGTATTCTTTTCCTTTTCAAATATTTGATTATTAATTTGCTGATTTACATGAGTTTTTTTAATTAATGTTTTATGAGCTATTTGTATATTTTGAAAATTAAGCCCTTGGTTGCATCATTTGCAAATATTTTTTCACAATCTGTAGGTTGTCTTTTCATTATGTTGATGGTCTCCTTTGCTATGCAAAAACTTACAAGTTTGATTAGGTTCCATTTGTTTATTTTTGCCTTTATTTCTAGTCCGTTGGGAAACTGACCTATGAAAACATTGCTATGATTTGTGGACTTTCATGAGTTTGGAGCGGGGCAGGCAATGGCACCCCACCCCAGTACTCTTGCCTGGAAAATCCAATGGACGGAGTAGCCTGGTGGGCTGCAGTCCATGGGGTCGCTAACAGTCGGACAGACTGAGCGACTTCACTTTCACTTTTCTCTTTCATGCATTGGAGAAGGAAATGGCAACCCACTCCAGTATTCTTGCCTGGAGAATCCCAGGGACGGGGGAGCCTGGTGGGTTACCATCTATGGGGTCACACAGAGTCGGACATGACTGAAGTGACTTAGCAGCAGCAGCAGCATGAGTTTGGAGACTTGTTTTCCTGTTTTAGTCAGTGGGTTACCCTACCTTACTACTACTGCTTATTCCAGAGCTCAGAGTCCCAGGTGTGGCTGGTGGGAGCCCCTTCAAGCTGGTTTCTCTATCTTTTGACATGTCTGTCTCTACCTCTACAGTCTTGATCTCTGTATCTGTTAAAGAGACCAAGATGCTCACATATACAAACACATCTGCATCTGTATTTTTCCTGTGTTTCTGTATATCCTAAATGTGGAGGTCTTGCCAGCATCTTCATTTCAATCCAGCGTCACAAGGTTCATCCTGAGCTTGCCACTTTTCCATATTTGTAACCCTCTTCTCCTGTAGTGAGAAGCCTGGCTGCATTCACGCCTACTGCTGTTTGATCAGCTTTTCTCTGGGTAGCCATGCTCTGTAAGTGCTGTGACCCAATCTCCTGTGTGGGCGCTTTCCTCCTCCATCCAGGCTCCGACTCCCAGACCTCTGCTCCAGCTTCCTCTGCCCTTGGCCTTAGCCACGCAGCCTGCCTTGTCCGCGCCCAGCTCACAGCTGTGGGACTGAATTGCTGGGAGTGGAATGGGAAGAGGAGGCAGAAGAGGAAGAGGAGGCGGGGCAGAGAGGTTTCAGTGCTGACTTTTGCTCGTGCACCTTATGTAGGAATCACCTTAGGTCATTTATATTTGTCCTTCAGATCGTTTTCCCAAGTATTTCAGGTTGTTACTGATGAGCTGCTAAGTCTGTCTGACTCTTTGTGACCTCATGGACTGCAGCACGCTAGGCTCCTCTGTCCTTCACTAACTCCCAGAGTTTGCTCAGGCCCATGTCCATTGAGTCAGTGATACTATCTAACCTTCTAGTCCAGTCAGTTACAAATAATGATAATTTTACTTCCCCTTTCCAAATCTTACACCTCCTTTCTTCTCATCTGATTTTACTGCTTAACCCTTCCAGGATGTCTTTAAGCTTTAGCAACAATAAAGACCTTATGGGAACGGGCTTCTTTGATTTTCCCACTTATCATAGAACTTACAGGCTTTTGGGTAGAGACTGGTAAATTTCATCAGAGTGATCCTTCTGAAATGCAAACCTGATCACATCACACTCCTGTATCAAACTTTTAGACTCATTAACAGGTGAATAAAGAAAATTATATATACACAATGGAATATAAGTGAGTCAGACACAGAAAGACAAATGTCATATGATCTCTCTGATACATGGAATGTAAAAAAATGCTACAAGTGAGCTGATTTACAAAACAGAAGTAGAGTCACAGTTGTAAAAAATTTATGGTTACAGAGGTGAAAGTGGGGCAGATAAACTGGGAGATTGGGATTGACATATACACACTGCTGCTGCTGCTAAGTCATTTCAGTTGTATCCAACTCTGTGCGGCCCCAGAGATGGCAGCCCACCAGGCACCCCTGTCCCTGGGACTCTCCAGGCAAGAACACTGGAGTGGGTTGCCATTTCCTTCTCCAATGCATGAAAGTGAAAAGTGAAAGAGAAGTTGCTCAGTCGTGTCTGACTCCTAGAGACCCCATGGAGTGCAGCCTACCAGTCTCCTCCATCCATGGGATTCTCCAGGCAAGAGTACTGGAGTGGGCTGCCATTGCCTTCTCCCATATACACTAACTATATATAAAATAGATAATGGACAAGGACCTACTCCTATAGCACAGGGAACTCAGCTCAATATTCTGTAATTGCCTGTCTGGGAAAAGAATCTAAAGAAGAGTGGGTATATGTATATGTGCAACTGATTCACTTTGCTACACTGCAGAAACCAGCACGACACCATAAATCATCTGTACACCAATAAAAATCGGGAAAAATAAGAGAAAAAATCGGAAAAAGAAAGAGAAAGACAAGTATCACATGGTATGCCGTACGTGTGGGATCAAAAAGACAGTACACGGCTTGCCCGGTGGCTCGGTGGGAAAGAACCCGCCTGCCAGTGCAGGAGACACTGGGAGATCCCACACGCCGCAGAGCAGCTTAGCCTGTGGACCGCAACTGCTGAGCGTAGGCACCGCCTAACGTAGGCGCACGTGCCTAGAGGCCTGCTCCGCAACGAGAGAAACTGATGCAGTGAGAGCTGTCTGAGCACTGGGCTGGAGGAGACCCCGTGTAGCGGCAAAGACCAGCACAGCCAGAAGTACACGCGTGAATAATTTCAAAGATAAAACGGATGCAGATGCACTTACTGCAAAGCACACTTAGCGAGCAGACTCACGGGCCCTGGCCCCAGGCTTCTCTGCGCTTCCTGGCTCCTCTGCGTGGGGACCTCTCTCCTTAGCAGCCACGGTGGCGTCTGCTCCTTTGAGAAGTGTGTGGCGGCTTCCTCAAGCAAAGGTCCTCTCCTCTTTCATTGTCATCACTGCACCTGATCTCTCTTCAAATGATGGCGTGAGTCCATCTGTGTGCTCAGAACAGAATATTGGCTGAAGAAATATTGTTGCTGTTACTGCATTCACAAATCCGCCTAGTCATTACTTGTTTCTGTGGCCGCCCCTTCGAGTCTGAGCCCTGCTCGGTGATAGGCTGTGCATGCCTGCGTGTTAAGCCTCTTCAGTCGTGTCCGACTCTCTGCGACCCTATGGGCTGTAGCCCGCCACGCTCCTCTGTCCATGGGATTCTCCAGGCAAGAATACTGGAGTGGGTTGCTCTTTCTTCCTCCATGCGATCTTCCCAACCCAGGGATCGAACCAGGGTCTCTTGAAGTCTCCTGCATTGAAAGGCAGGCTCTTTACCACCATCACCGCCAGAGAAGCCCCCAGTGATAGGGACCAAGCCTTAAAAGCTTTTCTAGCATGTGGGCCTAGTGCAGTCGCTGGACTGTCCCAGGGCTTTCTACATTCAGTGTATCACTGCCTTTTAATTGCATATTTACGTTACCTGCATTGTTAAAGTTTTAAGGCAAATTGAAAAAGCACTATTCTCAGTTCTAACAGAAATTTTAAACAAAACAGAAAAAAAAAATGAAGAAGAAAATTAAAATCACCTGCTTTCCCAGTCTCCAGAGATAATATTAGAATTCGAATATGAATGTATTTCCTCCCAGTCACTTTCTATGCAGATGGCTGCGTTTACCAGGTGTGTCTTTCTCTGTCTTGGCTTTTCTGTTATTCTTTTTAGTTTTATTGGCGTATAGCCGCTCCACAATGTTATGTTATTTTTCTGCTATGCAGCAAAGCTGTCTCTGTGCATTCCTGATGGTGATGAGAGTGGATTCACAAGTAGTATTTGGTGAGTTGCACTAGCATCACTCAAGTGGAATTGGTTGGGCATATTTTAAAATTAAGAATATTTCAGGTATTTTATGCCCAGACTTCCTCTACCTTTTAAAAAGGGAAAGTGGTAAACTGGTAATGATTTACAAAAAAAGAGAAGAAGAAATCGATGAGAGGGTAGAGAAGTCTGGCCCACGAGAAAAGGGTGCAGTTGCTCAGCTGTGCGTTCCTGGAACGCTGAATCTCCCCCTGCCTCTGTGGAGTGAGGTGCTGCCTGAGGTCTTGCCCCAGCCCGAGGGACCCTGGTTCTTTGGGAGGACGGGGGCATGGGAGTGACTGTGGGTGAAGGAGGGCAGACCGCTCCCCGCTGCTGCAGGCTGGCTAATGAGAAGGTGACTTCCGCTTACGAGGAGGGTTATAGATGAGATGAAAGGAAGAACTGCTTGGCGATACCAGAGAGAAAGGGATGAGCCAGCTTTGCCTGTGGATTTCACGGAGGTCACCGCCTTGGATTGCCTGGGTTTCCACCTGCCGGGAAACCAGGTGACTACGGTGTGGCTGACACCTTGCCTGCCTTTCCAGCTCGGTGACCTGATGCCCACTCAGGGGCTCATACCAGAGTTAAACATGGCCCCTGGTGCCCGCAGGACCCCTGCTGAGAGAGCACAGAGGGTGGGGGCCCTTTCCCATGGGCCCGGTGGTGGTCGGTGGTCGGGGAGGTGGGCTAGGCCAGTCAGGAGGTGGGGAGAAGGACGTCCAGGCGGCGAAGCAAGCACAGAGGCAGGGTGGGGATGGGGCATGCGTCTGTCGGGGCGCGGTCCCTGGTCACCCAGGGCTCCCGCTTCATCACTGATGCTCCCGGGGCCACTTTCCTGCCTGGTAAAACCACTTGTCCATCTTCAAGCTGGAAACTTCCAATAAGACTTTCCCCACAGTCCTTGGGGTTGCCTTTAATCCTCCCCCTTTTTAACTTGGAAATTAGGACCAGAGATGGGAAACTGCTTGGGAGAGGTCACACAGCAAGAAGGAAGGAGAGCCAGGCTTTGATCCTAGAATCTTTGGCTCTTGATATATATATATTTTGTCATCCTCCCAGAAAACATGCCAGTCCATGCTGGAGAGGAGGTCTGGGTTTTTTTTTTGAAAGCTGTGAAGCACTTTTCACATGTCAGGTCTGAGTAAATGAGACAGATTTACTTTATGGCTAAAGAGTCTGAGCCACCCTGAGTTAGGATTAAGAATATGTTCCCTCTTTCCTTGTGTAAGTGTGTGTGTGAGCCTGTGTGTGAGCGTGTGTGTATCCGAGAGAGGGCAGGAGGAGAGACCACATAAATCTTGATTAATTACTTCAGAAGTTTCATTTCAAGGGTGGAAAGCTTGGTTGCATTCCTGCAAGCATCTGAAAAAAGCCCCTTCTTGGCGCATTGCTGTGCTTCTAAGATCAGGTAGCCAGAACAGCAATTACAGCTCAGTTGTCTGTGTGTGTGTGCATGTGCATGCCCACGTGCTTATTTTACGTTTCAACTTACGAAAGGCTCAGGTTCAATGGACAGACCCAGCATCCCTGTGGGCACAG
>SJYX01007686.1:1784-19949 GCA_006410675.1 Oreotragus oreotragus | reverse complement strand
ACTGTAGCCACCAGGCTCCCGTGTCCATGGGACTTCCCAGGCAAGAATACTGGAGGGGATTGCCATGCCCTCCTCCATGGGATCTTCCCGACCCAGGGATTGCAGCTGCATCTCCTGCATTGGCAGGAGGACTCTTTACCACTAGCGCCACCTGGGAGGCCCAGAGCCATACTTTGTAATTACTTCTTTCTGTAGAACAGGCGTTCCTCGGCCTTTCCCATTCATCCCTGGCCACTGTGTCCTTCGCTTGTGCGCACACACACGTCCAGCGCCCTGGTCCGGCGCCCCTTAAGTCCTTGGTGGCGAGAGGCGGAGGGACGAGGATGCCGGGAGAGCTCTGCTTGAAGGTCCTGGAGGCTCCCGGTCACCGTTCATTAAACCAGCGAGTCCTTCTTTTTGCTTCTTTTGCGAATGAGAAGCTCTCTGTGTGAGTTCTGATCTGGGAAGGATCAGAAATACCAGCTTCATGCTTTTCTGCTGAGCTGCTCTGAGGCTAGCGCTGGGCTGCTAGGCGCGGAGTCAGGCGTGGACGCTCCCCCCTCGGCCTCAGCTGCCCACCCCCCAGCCCTGAGCCCTGCAGGGTCTCCAGGGTGGTGTGCACCGAATTTGGACTCCCTCAGTCCAAGACAGAACACATCTATTTTCAAGCCAGTTGCTGCTTTTGTATTATAATTTGTCTCTGAACATGTTTGCCTCTTTCCAAAGAGTCTAAATTTTCTTTAAGATTGGCTAATTTCCTAAAGGAAATCCACCCTGAATATTCACAGGAAGGACTGATGCTGAAGCTCTGATATTTTGGCCACCTGATATGAAGAGCTGATTCACTGAAAGAGACCTCGACGCTGGGAAAGATTGAGGGCAGGCAGAGGAGAGAGTGGCAGAGGATGAGATGGTTGGATGACATCACTGACTCAATGGATATGAGTCTGAGCAAATGCCAGGAGCTGGTGAAGGACAGGGAAGTCTGGTGGACTACAGTCCATGGGGTCGCAAAGTCTCGCACACAACTGAGAGACTTGCACCCACCCCTCCTGGAGGGGCTGGGCAGCTGTTGGCCTTGCTCCTGGCCCTGCTGCATATGGCTGGTGGTGACTTATCTTCAACCTCCAGGCCACAGTCACTCCATCAGATGCTCCCCAAGGGTGGACTTATGCAGCTCACCACTCTTTAGGAAAAGATATATTTGAGAACACACCACCCTGTGTATATAGCAGACGCTTAAGATCCCACTCATCCTTTGATTCCATGACCTGGTTGAATTCTGAATCACAGCAGACATGCCTTCTCGTGCACCCAGTGTACAGAGAAAATCCTATAGTCCATCCTTCCTGTATGAGCAGTTATGTTTTTGTAATTAAGTGAGAACCATGGGAAGAGGTAGAATCTGGTGAACCGGGCCACAGTTTAAATAGAAAGTGTTAAAATATTCCTGCCACATGGACGAAGGGTTAGTTACTTTGCTCACAGATGCGAGAAGGATCCTACAAGTGACTATCATGGGAGTTGTGATCCTGAACATGCTGAAATTTCACAAAACTGCTTTTCTTGTGCAACTTTCATCATTCTGGTTAGGTTTCTAGAGACACTGGTAAAATGTGGAGCTAGGCAGAACCACTTCAAAGAATTAAACCACAAGAAACCATGGAGTCAAGTCACTCAAACAGAGGAGGTTTTAAAAAAGGACTAAGTGAGAGGGAGAGAAATTGCCAGGGGTATTGAGTCCTTCTCTTGAACTCCTAAAAATGTGGGAAAACAATAACAGCTTAGGTTATTTCTCCTGATAATGCAGGACGGCTCCCTCCAGTGTCTAGCTGTGCATATGCACTTGTCCTATGCTTACCTGAGTTAAGGAGGGACTACTAAAAAGAAGAGACTGATTTATGAAATAATTTAATCATTTTTGAGACTTTTTTTGCTTTTAAATAGCTAACCGCATTGGACATTTTAACATTGAAAAGACCCCTAAGAGATTTTTAGTCTCTCTCTGTATCTTCTGTACAGTTTATTAATATGTCCATTTTACAGATGTGACAGTTGAGGTTCAAAAGATTAAGGAATATGTTCACAAATTATAACAAGAAAGTATTAACTGTTTGCACTTTCCTATGTAGCTTTAAAATTTTTCATATGAATTCAGTATATATTGTCACATACTATAACCTATCAACATATGTCTGCAGGAATCAGCATTTTTTATTTGCTGCCCTGCTATGTTCCTCCCATTTTTATTTGTTATGGTGTCTTGTTTGTGCTACAGGTTATTATTTTACCAGGTTATAGAATTTTTTAAAGGATATAGATTCTTTAAATTCTTTGGTTTTGTGTAATTTTTTCAGTGTCATTGTTTCTAAATATATCTATACTTTTCTATGCTTTGTGCATTGAAATTCTGGATTTTTATGAGAAGAAGAAAAAGACAGTACAGGCAGAGGGAACAGCACGCGCAGAGGCTCAGAGGCAGGGGCGGAGTCCAACTGGGAATGGAGAGATGGAGCCGGGCGTGGAGATGCTGGGTGTCAGTCCAGGGCGTCAGGGCTGCATATGGCAGGAGGCGGGCAGGCAGGACAGGCATGTGAGCACCTGTGCTTCCAGAGGCTCAGCTCAAATCACTGGGGGAAATGAAGTGGATGTGGAGGGACCGGCAGAGGAAGACAATTTGAAGTCATTGCCAAGATCTAAGTGAGAGATGCGTGTGTGCGGTGCTGAGTTGCTTAGTCGCGTCCGACTCTTTGTGACCCCACAGACTATGGCCCACCAGGCTCCTCTGTCCATGGGATTCTCCAGACCGGAATACTGGAGTGGGTTGCCATGCCCTCCTCCAGGGGATCGTCCCCACCCTGGGATCAAACCCATGATTCTTATGCCTCCTGCATTGGCAGGCAGGTTCTTTACCCCTCGTGCCACTTGGCAAGCCAAAGTGAGAGATAATGAGACCTAAATCCAAGCCACGGAAGTGGACAATGGGTGTGCCATGAAAATGAACCTTCTGCCTCTGCTATGCTCTCTCTGCTTCCAACCCTCCTTTCAGAGCCTGACCTTCAACATCAGCAGGTGGGGAGACTTGGGTCTTGTACATGCCAAGCCACCAGTCCAGCAGGAAGCTGGTTTGCCCGAGCATGTTCAGTGCACGTGTTGTTGAGCTGTGATGGAGAACAGGACTGTGGTGGCCCCTGGGAGACATCGCGGAACATGCCAGCACATCTGAGCGACTCTGTCCAACCAGGTCTCCCCACGAGCACCAAGGAGAGCCTCGCGGGCTGCAGGGCGCTCAGAGCGAGCCCGGCTGCAGCTGTGTTGACTCTGTGATTGTTGTGGCTGTTGATTGCCCTGAAGGCTTAGCCAATCTGACAGCCGTTCCCAATGTCCTTCCCCGCAGTCTCCTCCCTCACAGAGCTGTAAAGAGCAAATGCTGGCCTCGGAGCCTCCCTTGGATGTGGAGGTGGCTGTGGGACACCCCGTGGCCCGTGAGACACAAACCAAAGAAGCTCATGCTCTGTACATGGAAGAAACGACAGGGAAACCTCATGCTTCCCTGCGAAGGCCACGCTGCTGCTGCCCCTGCGGTCCTCCTGGCTTGAATGCCACCCACCCCCGGACACACACACCTGGCAGCTATGAGCTGGCAGGACAACGATGGTGGAGGTGTAAAGAAGGGAAGTCGGGGGTGTGAGGACCACGCTGGCCTCCAATTCCTTCTGCTCCTCTTGTCTCAGAGAAACCAAGTCCCATAGTCCAGGCTCTGGAGTTG
Organism: Oreotragus oreotragus; assembly: GCA_006410675.1. NCBI lineage: Eukaryota > Metazoa > Chordata > Mammalia > Artiodactyla > Bovidae > Oreotragus > Oreotragus oreotragus. The sequence goes on along the minus strand of SJYX01007686.1, from coordinate 16,201 downwards.
GGTTTTCTGTAGCTCAAGTGTTTCCCCGTGTGATACACAGTGGCTTTTCTCCTTCCTTAGGAGCTGTGGGTTTCCGTACAGGTCGAGGCTAAGCCCTGAGTATCTAGAAACAAACCTAGCTTCTCTGTGGACACATCATCACTGCTTTAACCCCTGGGTTTGGTAACGGAATCGTAATAACATCAGTAATCACAATAGTAGTAATGTCAGAAGTGATGTCTGTGGTAATACTTCTATCCTGTAAAATTTAACTCAAAAATTTCCCTCTCTCCAGACAAAACCCTCACGTGCATGTTTTTAGTGGTTTTATTCCTAGTGGCCAAAAATGCAATGGAAGCAACCCAGATGTCCTTCAATACGCAAGTGGATGGATAAACTGTGGCTTATCCAGACAATGAAATGTTATTTGGCTCTAAAAATAAATGAGCCATCAAACCAGGAAAAGATGTGGAGGAAACTTAAATGCATATTCCTAAGCGAAAGAAGTCAGTCTGAAAAGACTGTACTGCACGACATCAACCACAGGACGTTGAGAAACAGGCAGAACTGTGAAGGCCAGCACAAAAATCAGTGGTTGCCTTGGGTTCAGAAGGAGGGAGGGGCTTGCCTGGGGCTTGAGAATGTGCCCGCCAATGCGGGAGGCATGGGTTCAGTTCCTCGCCCAGGAAGATCTCACAGTCCTCAGAGCAGCTAAGCCGGTGTGCTGTGGTTACTGAGCCATGCTCTACAGGAGAAGCCGTGGCAATGAGAAGGCCGAGCACAACTGGAGAGGAGTGCGTGCTTGCTGCAGCTAGAGAAAAGCCCGTACGCAGCAACAGAGACCCAGACAGCCAGAAGCAGAGTAAAATTAAGTGAACGACTAAGATTTGTTCAAGAGGGAGGGAGGCGTGAACAGAGGGAGCATAGGGTTTTGAGGGCAGTAAAACCACTCTGTATGTAATTTTATGATATATATGACACTATAATGGTGAGTACATGATGCATGTATTTGACAGAACCCATAGAATGTGCCGCGTTAGGAGTGACCGCCCAAAGTAAACTGTGGACTGAAGTTAATAAGAATGTATTAATATTGCTTCATCAGTTTTAACACAATGTCTAGGCACTATGTCAATGCCAAGTATTCGTGATACGGAAGCAGAGGGGCAGGAGGGGATTATGGGAACTCTGCGCTTTCTGCTCAATTTTCTGTAACCCTAAGACTGCTCAAGGGAAAAAGTGCACTAATTTTTAAAAGGCACAGTGGTAAAGAATCTGCCTACAATGCAGGAAGCTCGGTTCGATCCCAGGTCAGGACAATCTGCTGGAGGAGGGCATGGCAACCCACTCCAGTATTCTTGCCTGGAGAATCCCCTGCACAGAGGAGCCTGATGGGGTACAGTCCATGGGGTCGCAAAGAGTCGGACATGACTGAGTGACTGAGCCCACAGTTTTAAAAAACTGCTAACAACCACATTTCCGTCTCTTAGCTCTTGAAGGCATAAGTATTTTAGAAATTAATATTTCATCCTTGAATGTTGTAAGGTTAAGTGGGAAGTGCTATTAAGTAAACGGTTTTAAAGCACTTCCCTGATAGCTTCCCTGATAGCTCCGCTGGTAAAGAATCGCCTGCAATGTGGGAGACCTGGGTTCGATCCCTGGATTGGGAAGATCTGCTGGAGGAGGGAAAGGCTACCTACTCCAGTATTCTGGCCTGAAGAATTCCATGGACTTTATAGTCCCTGGGGTCTCAAAGAGTCAGACACGACTGAGCAGCTTTCACTTAAAAGCACTTCTGTAAGATCAGAGAAGATAAAGGCTTGGGTTCACAGACCTACCCCGGAGTCAAACCTAGTGTGTGAAGTTTGGTTTGAAAGTTCTAGTGAATGCCAAAATGCTACCTCGGCAGCAAGCTAAAAAAAAAAAAAGAAAAGAAAAAACAGATTCTTCACTTTTCAAGTCTCCCTTGTCTCTGTTCATAATTCCTCCTGAGGCTGGATTTAAAATGTCACATTGGGGCGGCCAGGAGAGGCTGCTCGGCCATTCCACAGTTAGGAGAGGCCAGGACACCCACAGCCCTGGGACAGGAATGCGCTGTGGCCTCTTAACAAAAGTCATAAGCGACTGAGCAAACATACGGAAAAGCTTCCTTCGAGAGCAGTGGGGACAGAGTGGGAAGAGCCACGGAGTGTGTTCGAGCCTCGCAGACTCGGGGGACCTGGTGAGGGGGGTCCAGACAGCTGCAGACCCAGTCCACTGGGCTGACCTGCCCAGGCGAGGGGTGCAGCTTCCGGCCTCTCCCGGCCTGCCCAGGCTTCTGGAGACGTTCCCCCATTTCTTTAAGAAGACAGAATGAACACTTCATGAGGAAAATGTCACAGATTCTACTGCGATGATAATACTGAAGAACTTCTGTTCAATACCGAAGTCGAGTTTCAGAGGAGGTGGGAAATGCGCGTAAAACTGAGGTGCTGGACGCTTTTCGTGTGTTTTCTGCATGTGCTAGAAGACAGGACCAGTTCGGGGCACACGCTTATTACCACGACTCCAACCTCAAATTCCGGCAAAATATCACCACAATGGGTGAACCCCGTTGCCCTAGAAGCTGTGCTGTGATGCTCAGTGAGAGGTTTGGGACCTAAGCTGAGGACACAGGATACACACAGGTGAAAATGAAAAATGGGAATGAATCATGGCAGAGGCCGTGACGGCCACGTGGTGGGAACGGAGCCATGCAAGAGGGGAGGGGGGTCTGGAGCCAGAGAGCAGACCTTGAATCCTGGCCAGGGAAGTTATCCAATTTCTCTGAGCCTCACTGCTTCATATGAGAAATTGAGGGTACTGCTCCCTATTTCAGGGGGTTACTGGGAAAAGGAAATAAGACATGTCAGTAAGTACTTAACACATTTCCTGGAGCAGTACGTTGTTGATCAGTGTTAACTATTATAAATTATTACAGCGACTGTGTGATAAAGGGCTTCCCTGATGCCTAGTGGGTAAAGAATCTGCCTGCAATGCAGGAGACACAGGAGACGTGAGTCCGATCCCTGGGTTGGGAAGATTCCCTGGAGAAGGAAGTGGCAACCCACTCCAGTATCCTTGCCTGGAAAATTCCATGGACAGAAGAGCCTGGTGGGCTACAGACCAAAGGGTTGCAAAAAGCAGGGACAACTGAGCAACTAGGCACACACAATATGTTGTTGATCAGTGTTAACCATTTATTATAATTATTACAGCAGCTGTGTGATGAAATGTACAGCTAGACCAGTGCCTGGCACTTTGTAGGTCTTCGATAAAAGTTTACTGAATGGATAGATGGAGCCAGCATCCTTCATTTACAGAAAGCAAGATCACTGCTCATATGGGGAGGGCAATGCTTCAACCTGGATCTGAAAGATTCAGTGGGAAGAAGAGTTGGAAAATTAAACCAGAAGAAAAGGCAGGTGTTGCTGAAGGTGATGATCAGACCCCTGTCAATGGAAGAAGGGGCGTTGGGAGGAAACCTAGCTAGGATAGAGGACACAGGCCCTTGAAGAGGCCCTTGAACATGAGGGCCAAGAGTCGGAATTTCCTATCATGCACCTGAGGGTGAGGTTCCTGGAGGAGTGATCCAGCATTGCAGGGACCCAGGCAAGGGAGGCGTTGAGCAGTGAAGCCTGAAGATGTGGACCCAGGAAGTGGCCGGTCCTGGGTCCGGGATGCCCCGAGGAGCTCCGAGGGTGTCCCGAGGAAGACAGGACCAAGTTTGATCTAACTATTCAGGCTAAATTGAAGTTCTGCAAAGCTGAGAGGGGAAAAAGAGTACACGGGTAATACCCTACTAGGAGATGACAGCATGAATTTAGAACCAGCGTTGGCAGAGTGACATCTGTGTTGCCTGTGACCTAACTGGTTACTTTACAGAGCTGGTGAGTAGGCTGTGATTCTGTGTCGGTTCAGAAGTGGTTTTTCAGATCCTCCCCAGCTAACGAGACACAACAAAGTAGTGGGTGTTGCTTATATCAGCCTTGAGAAAGGACTTTAGTCCATCCCCAACACTGACCTTTAGAGCCTGAAGGCACATATCAAGATGTGATATGTTTGAGCCAAAGATAACTCACATTTCCACATCAGTCAAACTTACGTGAGAGAAGGATGTGCAAAGAAGTCAGTAGCTTTCCAAAAAGGGCACAAATGCTTTATTAAATCTGGATAAGAGACAAGATCTCCCACCTTGTACCCCAGTTTCATTGAGTTTTTGCCGTCGGTTTTGTTCACTGTGTAGTCTGCTTCCCGTCTGAGGGCTTAACGAGATCAGGCTGGTGACCAACCTTTAATTCAAATTTCACTTTCTTCAGTTCTTTAGACTTCCGAGGTTCAGTTGAAGACGGTGTGTGTGCTAAGTCACTTCACTCATGTCTGACTGTTTGCAATGACATGGACTGTAGCCCCCCAGGCTCCTCTGTCCATGAGGTTTCCCAGGAAAGAATATTGGAGTGCATCGCCATTTCTTTCTCCAGGGACAAACCCTGTTACTACGAGTGAATTATGTGGGTTAAATACTTCACATCAAACCATATATAAGCCTGTTAAACATTTAGTAAAGACTGTACTTTTCTGTGTGTGAGAATAACTTTTAGAACTTTCTCTGGGTTTTCCTACTCAGATCATAGAGCATGTTTTAAATTCTGGAAACTAACCATGTTTTCCAAGTCAGTCTCACTTCACTTTTTAAGGGAAATAATATAACAATAAGGAAGTCTAGTTTAACAAGAACAAAGGAAAAACGAGAGACTGGGCTAGACTGATACCACATGATAATTTTTAAAAGAAGTTTCTCACATCAACATCCTTGTTTTTATATTTAGCCCTTACTATAATTATATAACAGTTATGTTTTTATTTTCCCATTTCCCCCCCGAAGTCGTTTTCACTTCCTATCAACAACAAAACAGCCAGCTTGCCCCCGCGGTGAGTGCACACAGATGAGGCCCCCCCGTGTCTTCCCCCATTCCCCTCCCCCGAATTAGCACAGGAGGAGGGGTAGGGGCTCCTGACTCCTGCAGAGGAGAGGCCGGGCCCTGGCCTTCAGGCCTGGATCTCAGTTTACAGCACAGCTCTCCTGGGAATGACAGAGCCGTGGATTCCGGAGTCCCACCCCCAACCCTGTCTCTTATACACATCTTCAGTCCAGGGCGTCAGGGCTGCATATGGCAGGAGGCGGGCAGGCAGGACAGGCATGTGAGCACCTGTGCTTCCAGAGGCTCAGCTCAAATCACTGGGGGAAATGAAGTGGATGTGGAGGGACCGGCAGAGGAAGACAATTTGAAGTCATNAAAGGAAAAACGAGAGACTGGGCTAGACTGATACCACATGATAATTTTTAAAAGAAGTTTCTCACATCAACATCCTTGTTTTTATATTTAGCCCTTACTATAATTATATAACAGTTATGTTTTTATTTTCCCATTTCCCCCCCGAAGTCGTTTTCACTTCCTATCAACAACAAAACAGCCAGCTTGCCCCCGCGGTGAGTGCACACAGATGAGGCCCCCCCGTGTCTTCCCCCATTCCCCTCCCCCGAATTAGCACAGGAGGAGGGGTAGGGGCTCCTGACTCCTGCAGAGGAGAGGCCGGGCCCTGGCCTTCAGGCCTGGATCTCAGTTTACAGCACAGCTCTCCTGGGAATGACAGAGCCGTGGATTCCGGAGTCCCACCCCCAACCCCCGCCCCCTGTGGTGGGTTCTGCTGACCACTGTGATGTCACTAGTGCCGAGTTGGGGATCTGTGTGCACACAACCAGCTCTTCCAAGAGAGTTGAAAGGGGAATGGGCAGGTACTTCTGCTATCACGTGATGTCCACTTTCTTAAAATCCAACATGCTTGCAAAATTGTGAGTTAAAAACCACAGGACTTATAGGGAAATGCAAGGAGGGCCACAACACTCAAAAACTTTATTAGTAACACAGAATGAGAGGGCAACAACTCAATAAACACGGCAGCACGTTTGTCCATTTGGACTGGTTAAGAAACATGTGGATGTTGCGATGAACGCGTGACTTTGTAAGGTCACCTTGAAAAAGCCTGAAGTTTGCTTGTGGAAGTGGAGGCCCACGTTGCTAGGAGCTCAGCAGTCCCACACCCCTGTCTGCAATGTGAAGAGAACACAAGAACCAGAGAGAGAGAGAGAGAGACCCCGAGAGCAAAAGAATAGGGAGAGGAAATGGGAAATTGAGGAGAGGGCAGGCCCAGGGCAAAGGGTGCAGAAAGTGCCGGCAAGAAGTGCCGGCACTGAACCAGACAGAAAGTCGACCGCAGATGTGGTCAGCTCGTCGTCCTGGAGACCCGCGCATGCGTGCCCTTTATGTGCTGCTGCCGAGGTCGCCTGGTTCATGCAGTGAAACCCACGTGGGCAAGTCGAACAAGGCTCAAGTCGTTGCCTTATGCATCGGTCGCACTGGAACAGATCCTCACGCGCCCGAGCAGGACTGGCAGCCTTTACACCGGGACACAGGCAAGACCTCCAAGTCAAGGCTGCGTCCCCACGCCCTGCACCCCGCGCACCTGTTAAATACTTCCCAGCGCACTGCTGGTTGTAAGACAGTGAACGGAGGAATTTCTATTTATCAAGTGCCTAATAAATGGTCAAAATTAATGCAGTTTCCCCGGGCAGAAGTCAAGTGGGATTCATGGAACACACTGGAACTAGAGGTAGACAGGCAGGTGCCCCAGAACAGGACAGGGCCGCCAGCACCGCTGAGCAGATGCCCCCACGGACGGAGGGGAAGCTAGTATCTCCAGAACACACCTACTCCACCATCCCCTGCAGGTGCAAAGAGACACTGAAGATGGTGTGTCACAAATTCTTAGCATCTTTTGTAATTATTTTCAAGGTGGAAACAAAACAGGGAATGAAAGCAAGCTCCAATGAGACTTTAGTTATTTTGTGAAGATACTTTAAACTGACACTTTTAACTCTCCTGCCAAATCCCACTACATATATGGTTTACTACTTCTTGAAAGGAAAGTTACGACCAGCCTGGATAGCATATTCAAAAGCAAAGACATTACTTTGCCAACAAAGGTCTGTCTAGTCAAGGCTATGGTTTTTCCTGTGGTCATGTATGGATGTGAGAGTTGGACTGTGAAGAAAGCTGAGCACCAAAGAATTGATGCTTTTGAACTGTGGTGTTGGAGAAGACTCTTGAGAGTCCCTTGGACTGCAAGGAGATCCAACCAGTCCATCCTAAAGGAAATCAGTGCTAGGTATTCTTTGGAAGGAATGATGCTAAAGCTGAAACTCCAGTACTTTGGCCACCTCATGCGAAGAGTTGACTCACTGGAAAAGACTCTGATGCTGGGAGGGATTGGGAGCAGGAGGAGAAGGGGACGACCAAGGATGAGATGGCTGGATGGCATCACTGACTCGATGGACGTGAGTCTGAGTGAACTCCGGGAGTTGGTGATGGACAGGGAGGCCTGGCATGCTGTGATTCATGGGGTCACAAAGAGTCGGACATGACTGAGCCACTGAACTCAATTGAACTGACACTGTTGACGACTGAATGAGATATTTAATAAATGAGGGGGTAGCAGATGTTTATCGAACACAGTTTTATGAGGAAAACAAAAATGTGACTTTTTAGGCTGCTTGCCATCAAGTGTGAAGAGTAAGATCTGACCCATAAATCATGCAAACAGCACAGCAAGCTGAAGGCTCCATGGACGCCAGAGACAGCAAAGACTGTGAGGGTCTGAAGAGACCCCTTTGTTGGAAGGGCAGCATGTATGGTGCGGGATTTGAGTCTGGCCTGGAGAGGAGGGGAAATGGCAAGGGGAACACAGGCTCTGCGTGGTTGGCGGCAAAGCCTGGGGCATTTTCAAAGGGCCGGAGGAAGCTGGGTTTAGGCAGACAGGTTAAGAAGGGGTATCTCTGTACCTCTTGCAAGACAGCACCTTAACAGCTGTAGAAATAGGGAAACTTCCATTGGCTTCAGGCAGGTCTGTGTCAGTTTCCTTATTATGGGTTTGTTGCTGCTGTTGTTCAGCTGCTAAGTTGTGCCTGACTCCTTGCGACCCCGTGGACTGCAGCACGCCAGGCTCCTCTGTCCTTCACCGTCTCCCGGAGTTTGCTCAAGGTCACGTCCATGGAGTCGGTGATGCCATCCAACCATCTCATCTTCTTAGTGAATTATTAATAGCCTTTATCCACTGATCATCATTCTAAGTGATCAGTTTCCTTATTATGGGTTTGTTGCTGCTGTTGTTCAGCTGCTAAGTTGTGCCTGACTCCTTGCGACCCCGTGGACTGCAGCACGCCAGGCTCCTCTGTCCTTCACCGTCTCCCGGAGTTTGCTCAAGGTCACGTCCATGGAGTCGGTGATGCCATCCAACCATCTCATCTTCTTAGTGAATTATTAATAGCCTTTATCCACTGATCATCATTCTAAGTGATTGCCATCTCACTTAATCCTTACAACAACCGTCTGAAAGAGGTAATATTACCCTCCCTCTTTTATATGAGGAAACTGAGGCAGAAAGAGTGTAAGTGACTTACTGAAAATCACACGGCTACTGAGTTTCAGATTTGGGTGCAACCCCAGCCAAGATTCCTAACCTCCTCACCCTACTTCCTCCGCTGTTTGAGCTACACCAGGAGGTATCTGAACATCCTAAAGACAATTGGGGATTATGTTTCTTGAAGAAACACTATGAAGATGGAACAATTTAAGTTCTGTGTTTTTCATAGGAAAAAATGGGCTATTATTGCATCGACATTTGGAGAAAATTAGCTTTATTCCTGTGCGTCGTCAATGACAAATGTCACTGAATTGTCCATATCGTTAGTTCGTTTCCAATAACCAACTGATCATATTCACTTTACTCAAGACCTTTTATAAAATGGAAGCTACGGGCTGAGACAGAATGGCTCTGAGCTCCAGGGAGAATTCACAGGGAGGCATGGACAGGTAAGCGTCCTCAGGAAAGAGAGCAGGGCCCGGAAAGGACTGCCCTGTGGGGCGTGTCTGCAGAAAGTGATGGAGAGAGTCCTAGAATGGTACCCCCAAGGGTCCCAGTGCCGGAGTGACAAAAGGAGTACCAGTCCCGCATATTCATCACGACCGAAAACTGCGCCGAAGCCTCGCACGGACTTCCCAAGGGCAAACGTGGGAGGGGCGGGGCTGCTGCTCCAGCAGGTCCACCTCCCAATGTGAAATGGACCACGCTTTAGCCTTGGCCTGGCTGTGGACGAGTAGCTGCCAGCACGTCTGTGTGTTCTCTGGATTCATTTCCACTGCGTGTGTTTTAATAAATCTTCCTTTTCCCACACTGATTCAGACCAATTCTATCTACAAAGACTCAGTCTAGTCAAAGTTTGCATCTGGGTGCCACAGACTGGAAATGTGCTGAAGACGCCACAGCATATGGCTGAAAGAGCCTTTATACTGAGTGTGAAAGAGACACTTGGTAAATCCTCTTGAAAAGAAAAACAGCTGGTGCCCATGTGTTCAGCTTCGGGCTTTTCCAACTTTGAGATGGGTTGTCCTTATGTGAGGTTTACCAGTTGCCTCCACTGGATAGCTGTGGGGTTGCTGAGAACTGAGACTTCTGTGGCCTCCTGGCTCCCTGGACCTCAATCCCAGGGCCCAAGGACAGGGGATAGGTGGCACTTGGAGTAATCCAAGTGTTCAAAATGCAAATCCGCTGGGAAAAACTTGCAGTGTATTCCATACGTTGTTGTGCTTGTTCAGTCCCTAAGTCCTGCCCAGCTCTGTTTGACCGCATGGACTACAGCTGCCAGGCTTCCCTGTCCTTCACTGTCGCCTGGAGTTTGTATTTCAAATACAATATGTTTAAATGCACATAGTTCTATTGGGCAAATGAGTCATTTATGTTGTAAATATTTCCAAGATTTGTACATTGCAAGCATTCTGGTTTTGATCCATGGACTCTTGTCACACTAGCTTTTCAAACCTGCACACATAACTGAGAATGAATTTTATTCTTTTAATTTTTATTTTATATTGGAATATTGTTGACTAACAGTTGTGTTGGTTTCAGGTTTGCAGCAAGGTGATTTAATTATGCAAATACATGTATCTCTTATTTTCCCATTTAGGCTATTACAGAATATAGAGGATGAATTTTCTTTACCTATAACATGGAATTTGCCCTTTTTCCTGAAGGGCAACTAATGTGAAACTGACAGAACTTCAGAAATAAATAAATAAAACAATAAAAAAAAAGTTTTCAGCAACAAAGGATGTGTCCATTGGAGATGATTCTGTTGATTCTCTATGGTGGTTTTACAGCTCCTGTGGAGAGGAGAGAGGACTTGGGGGTCAGGCAGACTTGGGCTGCCAATCCAGTCCTGTGCGACCTGAGTTATGTAAGCTTAAGCGTATGTGGGCTTCCCCAGTGGCTCAGTAGTAAAGAATCCAGCTGCAATGCAGGAGACATGGGTTTGATCCCTGGGTCAGGAAGATCCCCTGACTGAAGAAGAAATGGCAACCCACTCCAGTATGTTTGCCCAGAAAATCCCACAGACAAAGGAGCCTGGTAGGCTACAGGCCACGGGGTTGCAAAGAGTTGGCCCCTGTACTGAGCATTCACACACACCCATTACTGCCAGGACATTTTGTGCTACGATTTTATGAAACGGCGTTAGCCGTTTGGTTACGTCATCAGGCCGTTCTTGTTTTTAGCTGACTTCCTCTGGGTCTTTAACTTTGAGTTACTGGTGTGGTCAGGGTTGTGCTTCAAAGGTGTCAAAGCTCTTGGTTCAGTTTGCAAATCTTCTTGACTTGTTGGGAAGGGGAAAATGCAATATATTGAAACTTTTGATATTTATAGACCAGTTTTTGACTTCTACAGTCTTTAAGGAGAGAGACTAAGAGGGAAAGAATGACTTATGATCCATCTGTGGCATGAGGCCTGTGCATGTGTCTGGCTCTATAGACACATTATCTGACTTCATAGATAGTTTATAGGGTTCTGAATTTAAGACTTGACAAGCAAGAATCTCTGAAATTGGCAAGACTTTTTATTAGCTCTTATGAAAAGGCCAGTTTGGCTTAGAACGAGTAAATTCTTGATTATATCCTGTTTAGACAACTTGGGTAATTTTTTTTTAATGGTGAATCGCTGCTCTTGACAACAAGCTTTGTGTAACTGACAACAGTTCATTCTCAGCTGGTTTTTATCTGTTTGCCAAAATGACTGTTCACTATTCTTTCACTGAGTAATTACTGCCGACTCTTCTCTCATTCAACAAATATTTATTGGGTCCTACTATGGGCCAAGTGCTGTAGGACCTGTAACAATGTCTGAACATGTTCTGTGCCAATTCTTCTTAAAAATATTTCTTTCATAAGTTGTAAAGAATATTATGCAGAGACATTAAACACTTTTAAATACGTAAGTTTATTTTGGGTTCAATAGGAGAATGAATTCCAGTGCAAAGTTGTTGTAAGAGAATGTGGACATCTCACCATTTGAATAACTCAGAAGAAAAAGTGTTCTGTAAATTAATAGAAGCTAGATAGAAGATGAAGAGAGGCAGCTATAATCTGAACATTAGCTTGTCTTCTTGCACACTGCAAAGGAAAAAAAAGATGAATAAAAGTCTTATTAGGTGGCAAGCAGCTGCCCCCTGGGGCTTCATTCTTGAGGGCAGACACGCGGCTGTGGTAGGGGTATGGAGTACCAGGCAGCTAACAGGCAGGGCTGTCCTCAAGACTCCTGGGGGTTTCTGAGACCTCAGGGTGCTTCCTTGTATAGGGAAAGAAAACCATTTCAGTCACCCCTTACGATATAGAAGAATTTTGTCTTGGTGTTAAGTGATGCTCTGAAATGTGTACAGATTATTCCCTATCAATATAGTCGGTGCATACCTGCTAAATCACTTCAGTCATATCTGACTCTGCTACCCTATGGATTGCATCCCACCAGGCTCCTCTGTCCATGGGATTTCCCAGGCAAGATTACTGGAGTGGGCTGCTGTGCCCTTATCCCTTCCTGACCCAGGGATCAAACCTGTGTCTCTTAAGTTGCCTGCATTGGCAGACAGGTTCTTTACCAGAGCGCCACCTGGTCTATAGTTATCCCCATCTCTCAGATCATGGTAGGAGTCTTACTGCCCGCCTTGACCCCTCTTCAGTTCCAGCAGGAAGGGGCTGAAGGAACATACCTTCACAGAGCAGAGATACTGATGAGCTGAAAAGACAAGATGCTGGGGACCAGTGAACGGTCAGAACCTTGCTCCTCAGTCTCCGCCCCTTTTCCATCGCCACTCGCTGCGCCTCCTCCATTTGCCAACGGGGATAAACTTGCTCCTCCTGGAAGAAGCTTGCTCTCCCCGGGTGGCATCTGTCTCCCTCCTTTCACAGCCAGGAGTCTCTTCGCCTCTGGTTGCCTGGACTCACTCCCACCGCTGCTGTGGACTCGGCCAACTTCCGGTGCCAGGTGGCTTGTCTGACAGTGTGAGTGGTGTCAGTACCACAGCCATCTCTCCTTCCTTCTTCTTCCTTCTGCGTCGTTCACGTGCAGACACGCCTTCGGCGCTTTGAGGTCTCTGGACCTTTGCCCACACTTCTCTTTCTTTGGAACCACTTCCTCCATGCTTCCTCTCTGCCTTGCTCTGCATACATAACAAAAAATAATTCTTTAAAACTATTTTTTATTTATTTTAATTGGAGGCTAATTACTTTACAATATTGTACTGGTTTGTACCATACATTGACATGAATCAGCCACGGGTGTACATGTGTTCCTATCCTGAACCCCCTTCCCTCCTCCCTCCCCATCCCATCCTTCAGGGTCATCCCAGTGCACCAGCCCTGAGCGCCCTGTCTCATGCATTGAACCTGGACTAATATACATGTTTCATTGCTATTCTCTCAAGTTATCCCACCCTCGCCCTCTCCCACAGAGTCCAAAAGTCTGTTCTACACATCTGTGTCTCTTCTGCTGTCTCTCATACGAGATCATCATTACCATCTTTCTCAATTCCATATATATGTGTTAGTGTACTGTATTGGTGTTTTTCTTTCTGGCTTACCTCACTCTGTATAATAGGCTCCAGTTTCATATACCTCATTAGAACTGATTTGAATAGGTGAGTAAAACTTCATTGTGTATGTGTACCGCAGCTTTCTTGTCCATTCATCTGCTGATGGACATCTAGGTTGCTTCCATGTCCTGGCTATTATAAACAGTGCTGTGATGAACATTGGGGTACACGTGTCTCTTTCAATTCTGGTTTCCTCGGTGTGTATGCCCAGCAGTGGGATTGCTGGGTCATNTGGGATTGGATTGCTAAGTCGTATGGCAGTTCTGTTTTGAGTTTCTTAAGGAATCTCCACACTGTTCTCCATAGTGGCTGTACTAGTTTCCCACCAACAGTGTAAGAGGGTTCCTGTTTCTCTGCACCCTTTCCAGCATTTATTGTTTGTAGACTTTTTGATAGCAGCCATTCTGACCGGTATGAGATGGTATCTCATTGTAGTTTTGATTTGCATTTCTCTGATCATGAGTGATGTTGAGCATCTTTTCATGTGTTTGTTAGCCATCTATATGTCTTTGGAGAAATGTCTGTTTAGTTCTTCGGCCCATTTTTTGATTAGGTCGCTTATTTTTCTGGAATTGAGCTGCAGGAGTNACCTCATAGTGGTTTTGATTTGCATTTCTCTGATAATGAGTGATGTTGAGCATCTTTTCATGTGTTTGTTAGCCATCTGTATGTCTTCTTTGGAGAAATGTCTATTTAGTTCTTTGGCCCATTTTTTGATTGGGTCGTTTATTTTTCTGGAATTGAGCTGCAGGAGTTGCTTGTATATTTTTGAGATTAATTCTATGTCAGTTGCTTCATTTGCTATTATTTTCTCCCATTCTGAAGGCTGTCTTTTCACCTTACTTATAGTTTCCTTCATTGTGCAAAAGCTTTTAAGTTTAATTAGGTCCCATTTGTTTATTTTTGCTTTTACTTCCAATATTCTGGGAGGTGAGCCATAGAGGATCCTGTTATGATTTACATCAGAGAGTATTTTGCCTATGTTTTCCTCTAAAAGTTTTATATCTTCTGATCTTACATTTATATCTTTAATCCATTTTGAGTTTATTTTTATGTATGGTGTTAGAAAGTGTTCTAATTTCATTATTTTACGAGTGGTTGACCAGTTTTCCCAGCACCACTTGTCAAAGAAATTGTCTTTTCTCCATTGTATATTCTTGCCTTCTTTGTCAAAGATAAGGTGTCCATAGTTGTGTGGATTTATCTCTGGGCTTTCTATTTTGTTCCATTGATCTATATTTCTGTCTTTGTACCAGTACCATACTGTCTTGATGACTGTGGCTTTGGAGTATAGCCTGAAGTCAGGCAGGTTGATTCCTCCAGTTCCATTCTTCTTTCTCAAGATTGCTTTGGCTATTTGAGGTTTTTTGTATTTCCATACAAATTG
>SJYX01007685.1:0-15436 GCA_006410675.1 Oreotragus oreotragus | reverse complement strand
TTTCTGGGCTCCAAAATCACTGCAGATGATGACTGCAGAATTAAAAGACACTTACTGCTTGGAAAGAAAGTTATGACCAACCCAGATAGCATATTCAAAAGCAGAGATATTACTTTGCCAACAAAAGTCCATCTAGTCAAAGCTATAGTTTTTCCTGTGCTCATGTATGGATGTGAGAGTTGGACTGTGAAGAAAGCTGAGTGCTGAAGAACTGATGCTTTTGAACTATGGTGTTGGAGAAGACTCTTGAGAGTCCCTTGGACTGCAAGGAGATCCAACCAGTCCATCCTAAAGGAGATCAGTCCTGGGTGTTCTTTGTAAGGATTGATGCTAAAGCTGAAACTGTAGTACTTTGACCACCTCATGCGAAGAGTTGACTCATTGGAAAAGACTGATGCTGGAGGGATTGGGGGCAGGAAGAGAAGGGGACAACAGAGGATGAGATGGCTGGATGGCATCACCGACTCAATGGACATGAATTTGAGTGAACTCGAGGAGTTGGTGTGGGACAGGGAGGCCTGGCATGCTGTAATACATGGGGTCGCAAAGAGTCAGACACGACTGAGTGAGTGAACTGAACTGATGGATATCCAATTTACCTATCTCTCTTAGGTCACTAGGTACTGCTATTTTATATATAGTCACAAACACGTATTTATGCAATAAACAGTAAATTCAAAATACTCTTAGATTCTGAGTATTTATCTTGGCTGTATGTGAATTAGCCATAGATTTTATTAAAGTTAAATGCCAGAAGAGTCAACATATTTGGGCGTGTAACCAATGACATGATATGTACAAAATTATTTAATTGTAACCAGTAAAGTGTATGATAACAAGATATTTAAGGCTTACCTCGTAGCTCAGCTGGTAAAGAATCTGCCTATGTTACGAGACTTTGGTTCGATCCCTGGGTTGGGCAGATCTCCTGAAGAAGGGAATGGCTACCCACTCCAGAATTCTTGCCTGGAGAATTCCATGGACAGAGGAGCCTGAAGGGCTACAGTTCATGGATTCACAAAGAGTTGGACACAACTGAGTGACTTTCACTTTTCATTTCAAATTTTAGAAGTCAATATTACTGGATTTTATGTTTTTTGGCATCACTAATGAATGCTTCACTTGCTATAATACAATGAAGTGGGTAATAGAATATTATTTGGTTTATTAATATAAAATATAATAAAGATAATCACCATATAGGTAGACATTAGCAATTGCTATAGAAAGTTCAAATATTAGTCTATATTATTAGGACATAATGCTGCTGCTGCTGCTGCTAAGTCGCTTCAGTCGTGTCCGACTCTGTGTGACCCCATAGACGGCAGCCCACCAGGCTCCTCTGTCCCTGGGATTCTCCAGGCAAGAACACTGGAGTGAGTTACCATTTCCTTCTCCAATGCATGAAAGTGAAAAGTGTGAAAGTGAAGTTGCTCAGTCGTGTCCAACTCTTATCGACCCCATGGACTGCAGCCCACCAGGCTCCTCTGTCCGTGGGATTTTCCAGGCAAGAGTACTGGAGTGGGGCGCCATTGCCTTCTCCGATTAGGACATAATATAGCTTGCAAATAGCTTACAAACAGCTTACAAATACCTGAGAAAAGAAGAGAAGTGAAAGGCAGAGGAGCAGGAAAAGATATACCCAACTGAATGCAGTTCCATAAATTAGCAAGGCGAAAGTCTTCTTAAGTGAACAATACAAATAAATAGAGGAAAGCAATAGAATGGGAAAGACTAGTGATCTCTTCAAGAAAATTGGAGATACCAAGGGAATATTTCATGCAAAGATAAGCACAAGGGAGGACAAAAATGGCAAAGACCTAACAGAAGCAGAAGAGATTAAGGAGAGGTGGCAAGAATACCCTGAACACCTGTACAGAAAAGCTCTTAATGACCCAGATAACCACCATGGTGTGGTCACTCACCTAGAGCCAGACATCCTAAAGTGTGAAATCAAATGGGCCCTAGGAACCCTTACTAAAAACAAAGCTAGTGGATGTGGTGTAATTCCAGCTGTGCTATTTCAAATCCTAAAGAATGATGCTGTTAAAGTGCTGCACTCAATATGCCAGCAAACTGGAAAACTCAGCAGTGGCCACAGGACTGGCAAAGGGCAGTTTTCATTCCAATCCCAAAGAAAGACAACACTAAATAACATTCAAATTATCCTATTACACTCATTTCACATGCTATCAAGATTATACTCAAAATCCTTGAAGCTAAGCTTCAACAGTATATGAACAGAGAACTTCCAGATATTCAGACTGGATTCAGAGAAGGCAGATAATCAAAATTTCAACATCCATTGGATCATAAAGAAAACAAACGAATTCCAGAAAAACATCTACTTCTGCCTCATTGACTATGCTAAAGCCTTTGATTGTATGGATCACAACCAATGTGGAATATTCTTAAAGAGATGGGAAGACCAGACAACCTTACCTGCCTCCTGAGAAACCTATATACAGGTCAAGAAGCAACAGTTAGAACAGGACATGGAACAACGGACTGGGAAATTGGGAAAGGAGTTCATCAAAGCTGTATATTGTCACCCTGTTTATTTAACTCATATGCAGAGTACATCATATGAAATGCTGGGCTAGATGACTCACAAACTGGAATTAAGATTGCAGGGAGAGCTATCAACAACCTCAGACAGGAGATGATACCACTTTAATGACAGAAAATGAAGAGGAACTAAAGAGCTTCTTGATGCAGGTGAAACAGGAGAATGAAAAAGATAGCTTAAAATTCAACAATGAAAAAACAGAAATCATGGCATCCAGTCCCATCACTTCATAGTAAATAGACAGAGAAACAGTGGAAACAGTGTCAAATTTCATTTTCTTCAGCTCCAAAATCACTGGGGACAATGACTACATCCATGAAATTAAAAAGTGCTTGCTCCTTGGAAGTAAAGCTATGACAAAATTAGATAGCATATTAAAAAGCAGAGACATCACTTTGCCAACAAAGGTCCATATAATCAAAGCTATGGTTTTTCCAGAAATCATTTATGGATGTGAGATTTGGACCATAAAGGCTGAGAGCCAAAGAATTATTTTTTCCAGCTATGGTGCTGGAGAGAGACCCTTGGGCAGCAAGGAGATCAAGCTAGTCAATCCTAAAGGAAATAAACTCTGAGTATTCATGTGAAGGACTGATGCTGAAACCGAAGCTCCAATACTTTGACCACTGATGCAAAGAGCTGACTCATTGGAAAAGGCCCTGATGCTGGAAAAGATTCAACACAAGAGGAGAAGAGGGCCACAGAGGATTAGACGGCTGGATGACGTCACTGACCCAGTGGACATGTGGTCGTGGGTGTGGTCAGTCTCTTCAGTTGTGTCCACCTCTGTGACCCCATGGACAGTAGCCCGCCAGGCTCCTCTCTCCATGGAATTTCCCAGGCAAGAATACTGGAGCATGTTGCCATTTCTTTCTCCAGGGGATCTTCCTCAGCCAGGGATTGAACCCGGGTCTGTTGCATCACAGGCAGATTCTTTACCATCTGAGCCAGGGAAGCCCCTCGATGGACATGAATTTCAGCAAACTCAGGGAGATAGCGAAGGACAGGGAAGCTCTGCCTGCTGCAGTCCACAGGGTCCCAAAGAGTCAGACATTACTGAACAACAACAATAAACTGATAAATAACTACAGATTTATATTCCATTTTTTCTAGATTTTAGAAAGCTAAAAATTAGATGACAGTTAAAGTTTAAAATGTAGTCATATCAATAACATCAGATATGCAGATGACACCACCCTTATGGCAGAAAGTGAAGAACTAAAGAGCCTCTTTTTTTTAACAATACATTTATTTAATTTTTGTTTGTTTTAATTTTTATTTTTACCTTATTTTACTTTATAGTACTGTATTTTGGCATACATTGACATGAATCCACCATGGGTGTACATGAACACCCAAACATGAACCCCCAAACATGAACCCCCCCTCCCACCTCCCACCCGAAAGTGAAAGAGGAGAGTGAAAAAGTTGGCTTAAGGCTGAACATTCAGAAAACTAAGATCGTGGCATCCGGTCCCATCACTTCATGGCAAATAGATGGGGAAACAGTGGAAACAGTGTCAGACTTTATTTTGGGGGGCTCCAAAATCACTGAAGATGGTGATTGCAGCCATGAAATTAAAAGATGCTTACTCCTTGGAAGAAAAGTTATGGCCAACCTAGACAGCATATTAAAAAGCAGAGACATTACTTGTTAACAAAGGTCCTTCTAGTCAAGGCTATGGTTTTTCCAGTAGTCATGCATGGATGTGAGAGTTGGACTGTGAAGAAAGCTGAGTGCTGAAGAACTGATACTTTTGAACTGTGGTGTTGGAGAAGACTTTTGAGAGTCCCTTGGACTGCAAGGAGATCCAACCAGTCCATCCTAAAGGAGATCAGTCCTGGATGTTCTTTGGAAGGAATGATGCTATAGCTGAAAATCATTTGAAAAGACCCTAATGCTGGGAAAGATTGAGGGCAGGAGGAGAAGTAGACAACAGAGGATAAGATGGTTGGATGGCATCACTGACTCAATAGACACGAGTTTGTGCAAGTTTCAAGAGTTGGCAATGGACAGGGAAGCCCGGTGTGCTGCAGTCCATGGGGTCGCAAAGAGTCAGACATGACTGAGTGACTGAACTGAACAAGCAAGGAGAATGGGGAGCTCATGTTCAAAAGACGTGAACTCCTTGATGGATTTGGGGGAAGGGTTAGTAAAGACTCAGGGAGATAGTGAAGGCCAGGGAAGCTTGGTGTGCTGCAGTCCATGGGATCACAAAGAGTCAGACATGACTTCAATACTGAACAACAATAAATTAGGGTGTAACTATAGATTTACATTCCATTTTTCTAGATTTTAGAGAGCTCAAATTTAGATGACAGTTAAAATTTAAAATGTAGTAACTCTTCAGAGGGCTTCCCTTATGGCTCAGCTGGTGAAGAATCTGCCTGCAATGTAGACCTGGGTTTGATCCCTGGGTTGGGAAGATCCCCTGGAGAAGGGAAAGGATACCCTGTCCAGTATTCTGGCTTAGATAATTCCATGGACAGTATAGTCCATGGGGTTGCAGAGTCAGACACGACTGAGAAACTTTCACTTTCATTTTCAACTCTTCTGAATTAGGGACAAGTATCCTTAAATATAAACTGTTAATGGAATTATGGTTTCTTCCATTACAATAGAAATGACACAATGAGATTATAAAGAAATAAATAACGCCTTGATTTACCAAACTTTTCTACAAGTAAAACTCAAACACTGAAGGTACTCTTGACAAGGACTAAGTGTTCAGCCAGCACTGATGAATGAAATGAAAGCTAGTTAACAGCATGGTGAGCACGTCCTTTGTCCCCCATTACCTTTCAGAAAGTGAAAACAATTCTCAGAGATACTTGCCAAAGGACAAATTAACTGACACTACATATCCAAAGTCTCCTGTATTCTGGAGTTGTGTGATGAGATAAACTATCTTCAAAATACTCAAGCGTAAAAATTTCCTGTTTCAGTGACACGGGGATGAGAAGTGTACTTTTTCCACTATTGCTTCACTCTGGGCCATCACAGGGCAGTCTGTGAAGACCATAGTTTTTTTTTTTTTTTTTTTTAATCACAATAACCTGACCACCCATGAGAAGAGGCAGGACTTTGGCCTGTAGAAGGTTGTGTCTCCCTCTCCTTCCTAATTCCTCATCTCATTTAGCAGGAGATTACAAATGCCAGCGTGGTTCAATTTAGGGATAATTGCTATGCAACCAAATTAAACAGATATTGGTATTTGTATTTGATATTTTGGTATTTTAATTTGGGGGGAAAGTAAGAAGAAAATATGAAGTATTTGGGAAGATTTCTGAAGATGTTCAAATTCTTGCCTTCAGACATTATACAAATGCATACACACATGTGTAACTGAGTTTATAAATCAATGCAATTAAAAGTGAAGTCTCATGAGCATCAGAAAAGGACCAGTTAAACATTGTATTATGTCATCAATAGACATATAATTACATATATTATTAAATATTCTTAAACTGGATTCACTAAATTGTGAAGGGCCAATGTAATTCTTTACAGATTCTAGATGAAATAAAAACCAGACTGTGGTACCTTCAGTAAAATGCTGGCTTAAGCTCAGTTATATACCATCAAATGCTTTAGAAAAACATGAACATAACATTGAAAAAAAGATAAACCACAATGACACAGAGATTTCTAATAAATTATGTTGTTGAATATGAATAATCACGGCAATTATATTAAAATAAGAAATATAATAAAAAGTCATATGTAATATTGTTTTACACACTTTATATCATACATATTTATAAGATGTGTATAAGAGACAGGTGGTATAGAACCCGCCTGTCATTGCAGGAGATGCAGGTTTGATCCCTGGGTTGGGAAGATCCCCTGGAGGAAGGAGCAAATGGCAACCCACTCCAGCATTCCTGCTTGGAGAATCCCATGGGTAAAGGAGCCTGGCTATAGTCCATAGGGGCACAAAAGTGTCAAACACAACTTTGTGACGAAACAGCAACAAAGACTGTACTAGATTATGGTGGGGGTTCTCCTAGGACTAATGATATGACTCTGTGTACTAGAAACTTAGTCATTTAAATGATTTTTCTCTTTTTATATTGTCCTCTGCAGAAACTTAGTGAGATCACTGCCCTTGTTATTTCAAGGTGGATATTGAAAAAATAAGATTATAAAAATGGCTTAACAGCAGAACACCAGCAGTCAAGGTTGCCTCATGCATTCCTTAAGTAATGAGCTTACACTTGTGGGGGATGCTATGAGACCTCTACAATATTTATTTACATTGCTCAGTTTTTATGGAGCATCTGCCCTGTGCTAGGCAGGCATTGTACCAGGGTCCAGACTACAAACATGAAAAAGACATAGTTCCCCTGCACACACTTAGAGTTGGAGTTATAACCCATAGAATGGGCAGGGTGTTATGTTCTTCATGCTAAAATCTATTCTAAGTTTTCTTTCTTGATTGAATGTTCCCCCCATTTTGTTAGATGCTTTCACATCCTTAGATGAAAAGTTGTTCAGGCAGAGCTTGGTGAACCACCCCTACATTCACTTGAAATCTTTTGATGTGTCCAAGACAAAGAAATGGCTTTATTACATTC
Organism: Oreotragus oreotragus; assembly: GCA_006410675.1. Taxonomy (NCBI): domain Eukaryota; kingdom Metazoa; phylum Chordata; class Mammalia; order Artiodactyla; family Bovidae; genus Oreotragus; species Oreotragus oreotragus. Next base: position 8,289 of record SJYX01007685.1, on the reverse strand, counting down.
TATCTGTGTGAAAGGGGCAGTTGCTCAGTCCTGTCCAACTCTTTTCAACCCCATAAACTATAGGCAGCTAGACTCCTCTGTCCATGGAATTCTCCAGGCAAGAATACTGGAGTGGGTTACCATTCCCTTCTCCAGGAGATCTTCCCAAACCAGGGATCCAACCCAGGTCTCCTGCATTGCAGGCAGATTCTTTACCAACTGAATCACCAGGGATAGAAAACAAATAAGTGTGTGTTTAATACAAGCCTTGTCCTCTATACTGCTGTCTTTGAATACCTAGCAGATTGATTCAGTACTTATACCTAAGGTATCTTTTTATCTTAACAAGTTGAGCTGGTGAAATTCAAGTTCTGAAGCAATCTCCAATAATTAGAAGACCTTTGATCTGGAGTATTCCACAGTTAATGTGTGAGCAGATGTTGGCCTGCATTGAGCTTTAGGATTTAAAAAAAAAAAAAAANACTGAACAAGCAAGGAGAATGGGGAGCTCATGTTCAAAAGACGTGAACTCCTTGATGGATTTGGGGGAAGGGTTAGTAAAGACTCAGGGAGATAGTGAAGGCCAGGGAAGCTTGGTGTGCTGCAGTCCATGGGATCACAAAGAGTCAGACATGACTTCAATACTGAACAACAATAAATTAGGGTGTAACTATAGATTTACATTCCATTTTTCTAGATTTTAGAGAGCTCAAATTTAGATGACAGTTAAAATTTAAAATGTAGTAACTCTTCAGAGGGCTTCCCTTATGGCTCAGCTGGTGAAGAATCTGCCTGCAATGTAGACCTGGGTTTGATCCCTGGGTTGGGAAGATCCCCTGGAGAAGGGAAAGGATACCCTGTCCAGTATTCTGGCTTAGATAATTCCATGGACAGTATAGTCCATGGGGTTGCAGAGTCAGACACGACTGAGAAACTTTCACTTTCATTTTCAACTCTTCTGAATTAGGGACAAGTATCCTTAAATATAAACTGTTAATGGAATTATGGTTTCTTCCATTACAATAGAAATGACACAATGAGATTATAAAGAAATAAATAACGCCTTGATTTACCAAACTTTTCTACAAGTAAAACTCAAACACTGAAGGTACTCTTGACAAGGACTAAGTGTTCAGCCAGCACTGATGAATGAAATGAAAGCTAGTTAACAGCATGGTGAGCACGTCCTTTGTCCCCCATTACCTTTCAGAAAGTGAAAACAATTCTCAGAGATACTTGCCAAAGGACAAATTAACTGACACTACATATCCAAAGTCTCCTGTATTCTGGAGTTGTGTGATGAGATAAACTATCTTCAAAATACTCAAGCGTAAAAATTTCCTGTTTCAGTGACACGGGGATGAGAAGTGTACTTTTTCCACTATTGCTTCACTCTGGGCCATCACAGGGCAGTCTGTGAAGACCATAGTTTTTTTTTTTTTTTTTTTTAATCACAATAACCTGACCACCCATGAGAAGAGGCAGGACTTTGGCCTGTAGAAGGTTGTGTCTCCCTCTCCTTCCTAATTCCTCATCTCATTTAGCAGGAGATTACAAATGCCAGCGTGGTTCAATTTAGGGATAATTGCTATGCAACCAAATTAAACAGATATTGGTATTTGTATTTGATATTTTGGTATTTTAATTTGGGGGGAAAGTAAGAAGAAAATATGAAGTATTTGGGAAGATTTCTGAAGATGTTCAAATTCTTGCCTTCAGACATTATACAAATGCATACACACATGTGTAACTGAGTTTATAAATCAATGCAATTAAAAGTGAAGTCTCATGAGCATCAGAAAAGGACCAGTTAAACATTGTATTATGTCATCAATAGACATATAATTACATATATTATTAAATATTCTTAAACTGGATTCACTAAATTGTGAAGGGCCAATGTAATTCTTTACAGATTCTAGATGAAATAAAAACCAGACTGTGGTACCTTCAGTAAAATGCTGGCTTAAGCTCAGTTATATACCATCAAATGCTTTAGAAAAACATGAACATAACATTGAAAAAAAGATAAACCACAATGACACAGAGATTTCTAATAAATTATGTTGTTGAATATGAATAATCACGGCAATTATATTAAAATAAGAAATATAATAAAAAGTCATATGTAATATTGTTTTACACACTTTATATCATACATATTTATATTCTCATTTTAGATTAGTAAACTTGCTTGCTAAATACTAAATAATTTTTAAAGATCATACATTGTAAACTTCATAGCCAGAATTAATCTAGATTTCACTAACTACAGACTTCATTGGCTGAATTATTAATGTACATTATCTAACATTATAATTGCTGATACAACTAAAGCTATCCTCATTGAATTACAGCCTAAGAATCTTCCTGGAAGTTTGTACCAACATTGTTCTTCCATAAATGAAGTACGCTTTTTCTTATCATTTTGTGATCTCATATCTTAGCCATTATCAATTGCCAATTACTCATGTAAAATAAGTATTTATTTAATAATATTTTAGCATTGTTTTGTCTTTTTATCATACAATGTTTTGAAGAGGTTAATATGTCATGTAACATTTTTAGCATGTAAAATATTTCTTTAAAATTTTAATGATTTCTTAGAACTTCACAGTCACTCAAAAGAGAAGAGTTATTTGATAGTATCTCATTCCCCTTTCATAAATGAATGTCCTAATTAAAGAAGGTTAGTGCAGAAAGTAACATATATATGCCAATACTGCAATTCCCTCATCCTTAGAAAGCTGTCTTTAACTTTTAATGGATTTTAAAATTATCAATATAATTGGTGCATCATTTTTTCCAATATGGCATTTTAATTTAACACAGTTATTATAACAATTTTAAAATGTATCTGTGAAAGACGACTTCAGATCCATCGGGATATTGCTCTTTGTGAACTTTTTCATTAATTTATTAATTTTCATTGTTCTAATAATGAAGTAACATTATGTCAAACAGGAATACTATTTTTCTAATATTTTTTTTATTTTTAATTGATTGACAATTGGTTTACAATATTGGTTTGATTTATGTCATTCATCAACATGAATTAGCCATAGGTGTTCATATGTTCCCTCCCTCTTGAATCTCCCTCTCACCTCCTGCCCATTCCTACTCCTCTGGGTTATTAAAAATAGAATACAGTTTTTAAAATGACTTACTCTATCATGAAACAGTTGTCTAAAGGTTTATGGAAATGAGAACTAAACGACTTTTTCAGGGGCCGAATGAGTGCTGTTACTGGTCTCACACATCACCCAGGTTAACCCTTCAAGGCTTCTTGTGATTTTTTACACCACTTATTAACTACTTATGTAAAGTTTCCATAGATCACCATTCTTGACATTCAACAGCCAAGGAGATGAAGAACCAAAAGGAAAGCTACTCAGAACCGAGTCTGGTTAAGGACACCAGGAGACAGCAAATGAGAGGTAACTCAAAGATAAGCTTTAGGAAACTGAAACACCTTATTGAGAAAAATAAATTAATTATCGAGATTGCTTAAACCAAATACTGTAAGAGGTGGTGGAGTCTCTTCTCAAAGGTTTTTGAAATATACACACCCTGGCTTTCATTATCTCACTAATTATTCTCAAAGCAATTTTCCAGATCATCCTAAATCCTAAAAACACCACGTTTAAACTAAGAAACTAAAATTATTATGAATTATTTGGATCAATGTTAATAGCTTAAAAGATTACTTCCATTTTTTTCTAGGTACCCAAATACCAGAACAGAGTAAGTCTCTCCAATAACAAAGTTCCAGAAAGGCACATAATGATTTCAAACTTCTAATACAAATATAGCTTATATTTTGTCTCTATTTTAGCCTAGTGAAAATAGGAATAGATTTTGGGTTAGAATATAAATTATAAAATCAGCCGTATATAAAATAGATAGCCAACAGGAATTTGCTGTGTGGCTCAGGAAACTCAAACAGGGGCTCTGTATCAACCTAGAGAGGATGGGGAAGGAGATGGGAGGGAAGTTCAAAGGGAGCGTTCAACCTAGATGGCATATTCAAAAGCAGAGACATTACTTTGCCAACTAAGGTCCATCTAGTCAAGGCTATGGTTTTTCCAATAGTCATGTATGGATGTGAGAGTTGGACTGTGAAGAAGGCTGAGCAACAAAAAATTGATGCTTTTGAATTGTGGTGTTGGAGAAGACTCTTGAGAGTCCCTTGGACTGCAAGGAGATCCAATCAGTCCATTCTGAAGGAGATCAGCCCTGAGTGTTCTTTGGGAGGAATGATGCTAAAGCTGAAACTCCAGTACTTTGGCCACCTCATGAGAAGAATTGACTCATTGGAAGACTCTGATGCTGGGAGGGATGGGGGGCAGGAGGAGAAGGGGACGACCGAGGATGAGATGGCTGGATGGCATCACTGACTTGATGGACGTGAGTCTGAGTGAACTCCGGGAGTTGGTGATGGACAGGGAGGCCAGGCGTGCTGCGATTCATGGGGTCACAAAGAGTCGGACATGACTGAGTGACTGAACTGAACTGAACATTGTTTTTAGACGTTTAGATGAGCAGAAGTTTGTAACTAGATGAAAGTGAAAGTCGCTCAGTTGTGTCTGACTCTTTGCAACCCCATGGACTCATCCATGGAATTCTCCAGGCCAGAATACTGGAGTGAGCAGCCTTTCCCTTCTCCAGGGAATCTTCCCAACCCAGGGATCAGACCAAGGTCTCCTGCACTGCAGGCAGATTCTTTATCAGTTGAGCCACAGGGAAGCCCAAGAATACTGAAGTGAGTAGCCTATCTCTCATCCAGGGGATCTTCCTGACCCAGGAATTGAACCAGAGCCTCCCACATTGCAGGCGTATTGTTTACCAACTGAGCTATCAGGGAAGCCTTGTAACTGGATGAAATGAAATTAATAAGGTTTAAATTTACATTTTTATATTTAAGAAGTTTTTAATTAAGAAATCTTTCATTAACCTCAACTTGAATTTTTTTTTCCTATGCCTTCTTCTAGAAGGTCTAAGTTAACATAGAATTCTATATTCCATTTCAAGTTAATATTTGTATATAGTACAAAGTATGGATTGAATGTTTTTTAATTTTTTTATTGGCAAAGAGATGTCTAGTTATTTCAGCACCACTTTTTAAGGGATGATCCGGAGGGGGGTTCATGTTTGGGAGTTCGTGTACACCCGTGGCAGATTCATGTCAGTGTATGCCAAAACCAATAGAGTACTGTAAAGTAAAATAAAGTAAAATGGAAGCTCTAAATAAATAAATAAATAAAATAAAAATTTTACTCTCCTGTTGAATTATCATGACATTTTTGTCAAAAATCAATTGACCCCTTGTGCATGGATCTATTTCTAAAATCTTTACCCTATTTCATTGATCTGAATATCTGCCTTCTTTCACCAATACCTTGATTATGTGGATTTATAGAAAGTCTTGAAGTAATGTGGGTTCTCCTACTTTGTCTTTTTCAAAATTGCTTTGACTCTTGTTTTGCAAAGAAAAAAATTTTACTTAGTGGTCATTTTTTATTATAATTTCATTATCTGGTAAATAAAATCTTAGCTACTTGAAAAAAATGACTGATTCTCAGATCAGTTCAGTTCAGTCACTCAGTCATGTCCAACTCTTTGTGACCTCATGGACTGCAGCATGCCACCTTCCCTTTCCATCACCAACTACTAGAGCCTACTCAAACTCATGACCATCAGGATGGTGATGCCATCCGATCATTTCATCCTCTGTTGTCCCCTTCTCCGCCTGCCCTCAATCTTTCCCAGCATCAGGGTCTTTTCCAGTGAGTCAGTTCTTCACCTCAGGTAGCCAAAGTATTGGAGTTTCAGCTTCAGCATCAGGCCTTCCAATGAATATTCAGGACTGATTTCCTTTAGGATTGACAGGTTGGATCTCCTTGTAGTCCAAGGGACTCTCAAGAGTCTTCTCCAACACCATAGTTAAAAAGCATCAATTCTTCAGCCCTCAGCTTTCTTTATAGTCCAACTCTCACATCCATACATGACTACTAGAAGATAGAGGTAGGAAATACATAAGAAGAGCCTGGAGATTTTTGTAGTTCTAGAAAATGGAGAAGTATTTAATGGTAGGAGTATGCAACAAAATTGAGGAACTAGATAAAGGAATTACCAGTGACCCAAGATGGAACAATTTTAAGCAGCAAAAATCAAAATAAGAAATAGTATTGAATTATAATCCCAATATAAAATATCCATGAGACCATAGTAGTCTAAAATGATAAAATACTTAAGTGAATGAGGGAGATGAAACAAATCTTTTGTGCAAATACAATATTGTAAAGTAAAAAAAAATAATTAATTAAAAAATAAATAAAAGTTTTAAAAAATTCTAAATAAATAATGTAGATGCTCTTGCCTAAAGCTGAGGAGACTCCTTATTCCTTAAGTACTTGCTGCACATAATGATTTCCTTCCAAAGAAATTATTATACAGTCAAATGGAAGGTGAAAATAAGAGTAACTTTAGAGTGGAAAATCTGACAAACATCACCTCAGTGAGCAAAGGTAACATCAACGGTGATAAGTCATACTCACAGTTTGTTCTCTTGATGTTATGTGATAAAATTTGCACTCTGTGATCCTCCTCCAAACTTACACCTCAATTTACTAATGAGAAAAATGTCAGACAAATCCCAGTGAGGGTACTCTAAAATATACCTGCCTAGTACTCTTGCCTGGAAAATCCCATGGATGGAGGAGCCTGGTAGGCTGCAGTCCATGGGGTCGCTAAGAGTCGGACCTGACTGAGCGACTTCACTTTCACTTTTCACTTTCATGTATTGGAGAAGGAAATGGCAACCCACTCCAGTGTTCTTGCCTGGAGAACCCTAGGGACAGAGGAGCCTGGTGGGCTGCCATCTATGGGGTCGCACAGAGTCGAACACGACTGAAGCGACTTAGCAGCAGCAGCAGCAACAGTACTTTTCAAAACTATCAAGATCATCAAACACAAGGAAAGTCTCTAATAGCCAAGGGGAGCCTAAGGAGACATGACATTTGGTATGTCATGTGGTAACCTGGTGGGATCCTGGAATATAGGAAAAAATTTTATGGAAGCATGGATAAACTATGGATTTAGCTACTAAAAGTATATTGATGTTAGTTTATTAATTATAACAAATGTGCAATACTAATAAAAATTCTAATAAAATACTAATAAAATTCATTGAAAAGGAACTGAGTGCCTTGTATATAGAGCACTATACTATTGTGAAATTTTTTCTGTAAATGTATATTGTTCTAAAAAATAAAATGCATTAAAAAAATTGAAATCAGTGTGTGCTGCTGCTAAGTTGCCTCAGTCGTGTCGGACTCTGTGCGACCCCACAGACGGCAGCCCACCAGGCTACCCCATTCCCGGGATTCTCCGGGGAAGAACACTGGACAAAATAAAAGTTTAATACGTTTATGATTTTTTAACTTCTTTTTAAAATAAGAGGAAAATTGATTTACAGTGTTTTATTGGTTTCTATCATACACTAATGTGAATCAGTCTTAGTGAAAAAAAAAAAGTGAAGTCACTCAGTCGTGTCTCGACACTTTGCAACCCCATGGACTATAACCTACCAGGCTCCTCCCTCCATGAGATTCTCCAGGCAATGTCCCCTCCCTCTTTAACCTTCCCCCTACCCCATCCTGCCCCCCTAGGTTGTCACAGAGAACCTAGTTGTGGGCTTCTGATTTTTACTGACTTAAATTCATAGAGCAATTAAGCGAGAAAAGAAATAATCATAATGTGTAGATTTTCAGTTTAGGAACATAGTTTATTTATCAAGTTGTCTTTTTCAATGTTTCTCACTAGTATTTTATAATTTTCAGCATATAAATAGTGCACATGCTTTGGTACATTTATACTATCACCTTAATGTTTTTGATACTACTGCAAATGGTACATTTTGTTTATCTCAATTTTCAATAATTTAATTTTAGTATATGGAAATACAACTGATTTTGATATGCTGTTCTATCTGAAACCATGTTTAACTTACTGACTAGTTTTAGAGGATTTTGGAGATACTTTGAAATTTTCTATGCAGACAATTATGTCATTTTGTAAATAAACATAGTTTTGTTTTCTCTTTCCAATCTATATGACTTTTTACAATAGAGAAGAAGAGTCAACAGATGTAGCAAACAAATTTATGGTTATCACGTAGAAGCAAATTAAAAAGCAGAGACATTGCCTTGCTGACAAAGATCCCTATATCAAAATTATGGTTTTTCCAGTAGTCATGTATGGATGTGAGAGTTGGACTATAAAGAAGGCTGAGCATTGAAGAATTTATGC
>SJYX01007684.1:19300-44027 GCA_006410675.1 Oreotragus oreotragus | reverse complement strand
ATCTAAGTTGGTCATAACTTTTCTTCCAAGGAGTAAGCGTCTTTTAATTTCATGGCTGCAGTCACCATCTGCAGTGATTTTGGAGCCCAAAAAAATAAAGTCTGACACTGTTTCCACTGTTTCTGCATCTATTTCTCATGAAGTGATGGGACCGGATGCCATGATCTTCGTTTTCTGAATGTTGAGCTTTAAGCCAACTTTTTCAGAACTACTAAATGACTTGGACCCCCTACCAAGTATCTTCAATGATGTCAATATCTGGGACTCAAAAGACTTTCAACAACACTATCATCATCACCACCACTGACATTTATACCAAATACTTTACTTACATTATCTCATTCAGTCCTCACAAAATCAATATGAGATTAGTAGTTTTATTTTTCAGATGAGGGAACTGAGGTTTAGAGGGATTTTGTTCCATCCATCAGGTCATATAACTGGGATGCTATGGAGGTGGAAAAGCTCATGATCATTATCATGAAGCTACACTATTCCTAGTCATATGATGAGTTTTGTCCTCACGAGGCAGGTCTTTGATATCAGCACTCACCTCCATGATTGTTCAATTTACTTATCTCCCAGTTTCACATCTAACTTCTGCTCAAATCAGCCCCTCTGCATCTCTGTGCTCCTAAGTGCTCCATCAATATGAGTGAATCTCTTTCCACTGTTCCATTCTTCACTTATTAAATTAGTGCTATCTTTGACCACAGTCATTTCACCTTTCCTACTTTCTTATTTCCACCAAGCCTTTCTTACCTTCTCTTCTCTTCTATGCCCCTCCCATGCCCCTCCCTGATCTTCACTCATTTGACTTATCATCAACTCATCTGATTTCACCAACTTCATGAGCTACCTTCTGGCAATTCTTACTGTTCATTCTTGATAAAGCTATTTTAACCTGGCTTTTAACCACCCCAGATTCCCAGATTTCCTCCCTTTCAAACCATGGTTCACAGCTCTCTTCCCTCCTCTTATTCTACATAATACTATTGGATACAGATAGATTAAGTCCACTAAGACTTGCAGAAAGTGAAAGTGTTAGTCTCTCAAGTCATGCAAAAAATGACAGTGAAGTCAAACAGCAACAGCCACTGTCCCCTCAAGTGTGATGCTTGACAAAAATTTTATTAATCTCTTCATTAACTTCTTAAAACTAACACTTTAAGCCCTGTTCGCTCTCCTGAGCTCAAATTTTAGGACTTCTCTACAAGAGAATAAAGAATCTCAAATTCTACTTCGAGGCTATCCAAGTTGCATTAATTCTAACCCACTGTTTTTATTTCTTATTTGTTGTTGTCCACATTCATTCTCTTACTATTCCTTGATTTCTAAGAGAAAGAGATGGTCTCTTTACTATCATGTAGACTGTGAAGTCTGTGCTCGGGTCCCTCACCTTTAGGAATCTTGTTCTCAAATTATCCTCACTCATTATTTTCAGCTCTTTTTGCAAAGATACACAGATCTCCTTCATCCTGGAGAATTCTGCTTTATTTGGCTCTGCTCACCCTTCTAAAGACCTCCTTCTTTCTCTCTTTTCACTGGCACAGCTTTTGAATGAATGATTCTCTCCAATTTGATATCTTCTTCCTACCAGTCTCCAGAGGTGGATTAGTTGTCTTCTAATAATTCTAATAAGCATCTTTTCCAAATTCAATGGCTTTTTCTCTGTCATCATTTTCCTTGCTCTTTCTTAAATAATCTGTTTTCTACCTCATTTTTCTTATAGCTTCCTTCCCATTATGCTGCATTTAGTTTGCTAGTTTGCTTTCCTTCTATTTCTTTAGCCAGTCCTCTGTATCTCTTACTGGTTCTTCTTCATTCCCATGCTCATTAATCTCCCTATACACAGTCTTTAATAGCTGCAGTACAGTCTTTTCCTTTGTTAATTAACTCTTATTATTCCAGCTGTGCTGATAAAATAAATCCTCCTCCCTTGACATTAGACCTAATACAGTCTCATTTCTTCCACTATCTGTAGGACATCTCCTTAGATGTTCTCTATCAGCTCAAATCAATACACTAAACTGTTGTTTCACACAATGGTACACACACATATAAACACACAAGCATCTTATAAAGTCACCACCCTTTCTTGTTGTCATCAGGTATTGATGATTCTACCTTTAAAAATGTCTCTAACATCACCCCTCCTCCCTATTCTCAGACTAGCCCAAGCTATAAGCATGTTGTGCTTTTTAACATCTTCTTAACTGTATTCCTTCATCTCTATTGTCTCTGATTTATCCTATATTACTGACCAGCTCAGTCCTTCTTTTAGAAAACAGTTTATTTTACTACTGAACCAATATATCTTCTTTTAGGCATTTCAGAAATAAAAAAGAAAACAGTAAATGCCACTTATAAGCCCATCATCAGATAAGACCACTGCTAATATTTTGAAGTATTATCCTTCCAATATTTTTAGTACACTCCTTTCAAATTTTTACAAGATGGCATCATACACTGTGTTTAAAACTTAAACATCTATTATGCATATTATCAGTGTCAATGAGAACTCCTCATCATCACATTGTTTTAAAGGCAGCTAAGTGTTTCCTCTTGTATATGAAACATATTTACTTGATTCCCCTTATGCTGAACATTCACTTTGTTTTCAAGTTCTCAAATTCTATAAACAATACTGTGATAAGCATCCTTAAAGTTAAATCTTTGTGCACATCTGTACTTTAAGTACAATTGCTGAGTCAAAGTGTATGAGTACCTTTAAGGCTTTTGACATAAACTACAAAATTGCCCTTCAGAAAGATTACGACAATTTGGAATTCCACTAGCACTGTATGAAAAATGCAGACTTTCTTATACCTCATGCACACTGAGGTACACTTTGTAAAAGCTCTGCCAACCTGATTAGTGAAACAGTCAATTGAAGTTGAACCTCTTTTCACATGTTTGTTAGCCATTTTCAGTTAAACCCAGTAGAAAAGACAAAAACAAAAAATAAGAGCCCAATTATATTTTACATGGGAGGGAGGAAAGGAGATCAGGGAAAAAATTAGAGCTACAGTCTTCATGGCAGAGTTTTAGGACCCTCTAATCCTCCTCATTTCTTAACACATAGAATGTTTAAGTCCCTTTCTTTAGATCTGTGTGTGTCTCTCTCTTTGTCTCTCTCTTTCTCCTCACTAACTCCACTAAATAATGATATCTAATGTTTTTAGGTGAACTGTACAGAGGCAGCACGTGTGTACTGTTTCTTCATTCCTTCTATAAGCTTCAAAGCAGCCTTGACAACTTGCCATTTCACTGAGAGTTATACAGCTGTCAGCTTCCGTCTCCTCTAGTGTCTGCACAACAAGAGTGAGATCTCCAGCACTATGCTCATTATAGAACTCCACTTCAACTAAACAACTTGGATGCACTGTGAAGTTCACTGAGCAGGGTTTGACTGCTATGGAAACGTGTTTGCCTTTGATCCTGGCAAAAAGTGTTTGCTGGAAATTCTGGATCTATCAGAAAGGGAGGTAGATTTAAATGCAGGTGAGGTGAGGTGGAAAGATATGTCTTGGGGAAGAGAGAAAAGAATGAATGGTGTGGAGAGGTGAGTGAGGTCTGAAAACACTGTAAAGAAAGAACAGTCATTATTATCATCCAAAGTAAAGTCACCATCATTCTTTATATAGTGTACCACTCTACACACAATCAACTTTGGATGGGCTTTCTTATTATAACTGAAGGCTTAAATTCCACCTGGAAAGTCACATGGTTCTGTATTTTCATTCTGTGCTTAAGGCAATGTGAGTCCCAAGGTTGTTAAGATGCATCCAGACTCCCTCTGCAACCACATGGAGGAGTAAGCTCTGTAACCCCAGCTTCTGAATCTGTGTCCAGTGTTCTTCAGGACACAACCAGCTTCCCGGCACACACCTCAGGGAAGCTGCTTTTTTTTTATGGATGTGAAGCTGGAAAGTGAAGCAGAAATAAACCCCGAGTCAGGGGCAGAGTCTTCTATAAAGAGCTTCTGCTCTCTGCATTCTCGCCTCCACCAGATTCTTCACCAAGCTCATTACACCTTTCATCCTTCCCTTCAGAGGACTTAACCTGAATCTGTCCATCTGTAAATTCAGAATCTAGAGATGAAATGACTTTTCCCTTTAAATACTATGATTTGATTATCTTTGTAACTTTAATTGTAATGCCTAAACTTTCTTCAGAAATTTTTAGCTTATATGTGATTAATCCTTAATGATAATTTGGCACTTTAATGGACACATTTCTAAAGAAGCTGTAATTAACTTAAATGCATAGCTCATTTTTTTATAATTTTATGCTCACATTTACTTCACTATATATGTTGGATTAAAGATATCAATTGAGCAAAATGTATAGTTTCTTTGAGCAAAATGTTTAAGTCTCATATTGCTAGAATAAAGCTGAGAATTTTGATAATTACAGTTTTCAAAATTTCTGAGCACAAAACTTGTGTAAACATTTGTACTCAAGCATATTTACTACATGCAATTTAACAATATCAGAAATTCAAAGTCTAACAAAAATTCAGTTCAATTCTGAGATTAAGAACTAGGTCTTGTGGTCATCCCAACTCTTTCTCCTTCCTGTCACACACTTGTGTATCATTATTCTGGTTATTCAGTAGCTGCCCTAAAAATTATCCTTAGTGAAATGCACGTTGTTGAGGTTGTGGGCAGAGGGGTGTTGGGCAAGCACCAAGAAGAACAAGAGAGATTGGAAAGAGAAATTTGGGAGAGAAGAAGCAATAAACATTATTAAGAACTAAGTCAGAGTGCAAGGACAAGACACTAGAGATGTCATCATTCAAATGTCCTCCTAAGAGTCCAGGAAGAACAAGGACACCTTGGAAATTTACCCTCTTATTTCCCCTGGGATCTCTTTTTGCAGTTGTTTCTTCTGTGCATATTTTTGGAGCATGTTTCACTTTGAATATGCTCTTGGGGTACCTATATCTTTCAGTAAATCTCTTGTATTTTTTAATGTACCAAGGGATCTTACTTTTTCCAGCATAACCATTAGAAGATATTCTACTAGCTGGTTATTTCTCTATGAAAAAAATATGACCTAGTAAAAGAATTGCTAAGTATTTGGTGAAACCCAACACCATGAGAGCCAGTAACCTCAACAAATGCAGGAAATGCTACCTAAGAAAGAATAATTAATTGAATTAGTGGAGCAGGACAGTAAATTTACTTGAATTAATTTCCTCAAAAACATGCTTGAAAAATATAATGTTTGTAGATGTACACATGTACACACACATATGTATGCATGGGGAAGAATCAATTCAAGGTAATAGATATTAAAAATCAGATTGTTGAAGAAATTCAGTAGATGGTCTACAAAGCAAAATATATTTGGTATGAGTAATTAATGAGCTGGAAGTTCAAGTGGAGGAATCTTGCCAGAATGCAGCAGAAATGAATAAAGCAAAATGAAGGGACAGGGTCAAAAGATACAGAAGTTTCATCATCTGTTTAAAAGGATCTCTGAAAAAGAAAATAAAGAAAATGTAAGGGAGTAGATTTTTTGTTGTTGCTAACTTTTGTCTGACTCTTTGCAGCCTCAAGAACAGTAGCCTGCCAGGCTCTGCTGTCCATGAGATTTCCCAGGTAAGGGTACTGGAGCATGTTGCTGTTTCATTCTTCAGGTGATCTTCCTAACTCATGGACCAAACCCAGCATCTCCTGCATTGGGAGGCAGATTCTTTACCACTGAGCCAACAGGGAAGCCCGCAAGAGAATAGACACATGAATGTATAAGTAAAATTTCCAAAAATTGAAAAAAAAAATTATATAGGCCCACCTGATTAAAAGAGCTTAGCAAGTATCAAGTAGAAGAGGATTAAATGCATACATGTGCATACACACCTAGTCACATTGTGGTGAAATTTCAGAACACCAAGGAAAAAGAGAAGATCCTAAAAGTTTTTACAAAAAATAAAATAGATGATGTACAAAAAAAAAAAAAAAAGAGTAAAAGAGCCAGCAGAGCATACCAGTTAAGAGCTTTTGTGCATGGATTTGAATCCTCATTCTATCATTTGCAAACAGTGTAACTTCAGACAAGCTCTTTATTCTTAGTCTTTTATCTTCCTTATTTGTAAAATTGGATAATAATAATACCTTCTCTTAAGGTGGCTAAAGGAATAAGTGAGTTAATATCTAGGAAGCACATATAACAAATGTCTGGCACATGTACATTCTATACAATTGTTTGTTAAATAAAATTGAAATGAGATTTCTTATGCATAATGCTGGATGGGAGGCAGTAAATCAATATCTTTAAAGTTATAAAGACAAATACTTTTGAATACAGAAGTTATACCCACCCATACTATCATTTAAGTGGGCAAAATAGATACATCTTCAGGAAGCTGAGGACAAATTTAGCATTCACGAATTCTTTCTGATGTAAAGGTCTCCAGCAGGAAGGAGGTACTCTAACAGTACAGGAATCAGAACAGATTTCATATTTCAGTGTTTTCACCATACAGATAAGAAATCAATACCAAAGTAGTTTGTTTTTACAGTTTATAATAACCATGTAGCTGTTAAATATAAGCATCAAGGTTGAATCCAGATGTCCTAAATATGACCCAGTAATTTTTTTCCCCTTTTTCATAACAGGAATTCATAGATAATGAGATCTGTTCAGGGTTCAAGTATCTTTCATAATTCTAATGCTCTGAGATTGTAAACATGTAACAAACCCAATGGGTTTGAATTTTTTTTTTAGTTATGCTCAGTGATAAAGTGAATATTTAGTCAAGAAAACATTCATTGTCAACCTTAATGTCATCAGCATCTCCATCTTCCTAGGTACTAAGTGAAAGTGAGATTGCTCAGTAGCGTCCGACTCTTTGCAACCCCACGGACATCAGGCTCTTCCGTCCATGGGATTTTCTAGGCAAAAGTACTGGAGTGGATTGCCATTTCCTTCTCCAGGGAACTTCCCGACCCAGAGATCGAACCCAGGTCTCCCACATTGTAGACAGATGCTTTACCGTCTGAGCCACCAGGGAAGTCCACCCTAGGTTTTAGGGAGTGTATAAGCATAGCATTTTCACTAAGCAGTTAAGGTGTTCATTGAATAATATGGTTTAAATTATCCAAGTTGTTCCTCCAAGCTCTGATAATTAGGGAAACTTAACAGGCATTTTGTTGTTGTTGGTCTTGTTGTTTTTTTATTATTACATAGAAGATTACTATTTACATAGAGGGTTTGTTTACTACTTGAATTACTATAGGCAGTTTACCTAAAATATCTAGCCTCAGCTTGCTCACCTGTTTTGGGATGCTGATACCTGGCTTGCAGAACTCCTGTGTGAATGCAGTGATTTAACATTACACTGTAGAGAGAAAAGTGCTTGCTTCAGAGTAGGTATCAGCCATATATCCATTCCTCCTCAATCTCTGGCCCCAGGTACAAAACAACTCTTTACCCAAAAAAGGAATTTCTCTTCTCCATTTCTCTGTTCTTTCTTCCTCTATCTTCTTTACTTTTTGCTGTTGGAATGTGGGATTTCATTTATAGCCTGCTGCTGCTGCTAAGTCGCTTCAGTCATGTCCGACTCTGTGCGACACCACAGATGGCAGCCCACCAGGCTCCCCCATCCCTGGGATTCTCCAGGTAAGAACACTGGAGTGGGTTGCCATTTCCTTCTCCAATGCATGAAAATGAAAAGTGAAAGTGAAGTCGTTCAGTCATGTCCAACTCTTAGCGACCTCATGGACTGCAGCCCACCAGGCTCCTCTGTCCATGAGATTTTCCAGGCAAGAGTACTGGAGTGGGGGGCCATTGCCTTCTCCATCATTTATAGGCTAGCCAAACCCAATTATAGATTTCATTTATAAAATTAATAAAATATTTTATTTAGAGATATTTAAAGTCCTAACCCTATCTCTTAATTCAGAGTTTTCAAAAATATCTAATTGGTCTTTTAGGGTAGAAGGAAGCAAATATGAGCCATGATCTGAGAATCATGTATAGAAATAAGAGGTAAATTAAGATAGCAAGATCTGTTTTATTTTCCACATTTTTAAAGTTTTAAAAATTTTTATTTATTTGGCTGATACAGATATTTGATCTTTGTTGCAGCATGTGAGATCTTTAGTTGTGACATGTGGGATCTAGTTCCCTGATCAGGGCTCAAACCTAGACCCCCTACATTGGGAGTGCAGAATCTTCACCACTGGACCACCAGGGAAGTCCCAGCGAGATTTGTTTTAACATCCAAATTTTGAGTTCTAGATAAACATGAAAGTGCTCAGGAGCAGTACTATATTCTTTCTGCCTCCTGTTATAAACTGTTTCAAGATTATTTCAGAATAAAGATTCTATCTTCAACACAGATTTGAGACCGCTAGTTAAGATTCATATGAGAAATTCATGTGGGACATCCTTGACTGCAGCATTCATGCAGGACAGTCACTGAGAAGTGCCTGCATGAGGGAAATCTACCTGTGGGACAAATATGCATCCTATTAATAAACAGTCTTTGTTTTAGAACCAAAGAGAAATCCAAGTTTGAAATTTTGTTCAGAAAGAAAATGGCAATTGGGTCTTTCTGCTGTACCTGCATAAATGTGGCATATTCCATCTACATGTTATGTGAGGATTTACTACTCTTAAAGCCAGCTCCTGTAGGCATTTAAAGATACTAATTCATCTACAAAAATCACTTTGCCTGCCCTATTCACTTTATTTACAAGAATCATCCTAAACAGGATCAGTTATATATTGCAGGGTACATGCAAACTTGGGATATAAGTTCCTCTGAATTTGAGCATTTTACAAATGAGAGGAAAAAAAGAAAGGTTTTTTCCAACACTGGGCACATATTCCCATTAGGTTTAGGAACAAGTCAGTAGAGAGCTTGCCCCTGTTCTTTCCTTCTGACCCTGCACTAGCTTGTCCTCTACTGCCCCCATGAAGATGCAGGAGGCTTGAGGAAAGAGGTTAACTTGCTGTTCATTTTAAAGATACATTTTCTTACATTTAAAAGTGAGACTAAAAGGTTTTCACTTGTCTTCCTGCTTAAAAATCACTTCCAGATACCAAGAATGAAAATTAAATAGCAGACAAACTTTGTTTTCATTGACATTTAACGTAGAATATATAGAGAGAGGGAAAACAAATGAATACGTAAAATAAATTACTTACAGAAGTGGAAAGGACAATTTAATTACTTGCAGAGAGTAACCACCACAGAACCCCAGAAAAGCTTCAGTGAGTATCATGCACTTCAGAAGATGGGGTAGAGAGGACATGAAATCAGAGGGATTGGCTAGCCTGTGTAAGGAACAATTAGAATCTCCAAGTTCAGATCACTTCATAGTCAAGTGATCAACCCCTACCTCTAGAGTACCAGGAATATATTCTCTGAAAAGTTTGAAAAAATGAACTTCAAACTTGGTTCAGACAGAAGGGAGGAGGTAAATAGTAAGACACCAAACTGAAAACAGTAAGGAAAGATTAGGTGAAAACCACTGAATACAGAAACCCCTCACCATTGTTTTTCCCTACCTAGTTCCAGAATGCTTGCTATCAGCTAGGCTCATGCATGCAGGCAAAAGACTTAAGGACTCTTCTCTGGGGAAAGCAAACTACCCCAGAGGCAAGACCTCATCCACATATACAGAATATGTGCTTTAAACTGAGTGCTGAAGAATTGATAGTTTTGAACTATGGTGTTGGAGAAGACTCTTGAGAATCCCTTGGACTGCAAGGAGATTCAACCTGTCCATCCTGAAGGAAATCAGTCTTGAATATTCACTAGAAGGACTGATGTTGAAGCTGAAATTCCAATACTTTGGCCACCTGATGCAGAGAGCTGACTCATTTGAAAAGACCCTGATGCTGGGAAAGAGTGAAGGCAGGAGGAGAAGCAGATGACAAAGGATGAGATGGTTGGATGGCATTACTAACTCAATGGACATGAGTCTGAGTAAACTCCAGAAGCTGGTGACGGACAGGTAGGCTTGGCATGCTGCAGTCCATGGGGTCGCAAAGAGTTGGACATGACTGAGTGACTGAACTGAAGCTTATATTTCATATTTATAAACTGTTTATATTTTTAAGCTTTCAATAAGCTTTAAAGAAATTTACTCATAGACAAAAATGGATAACAACATTTTACAATGAAAAAAAAAAAAAAAAAAAAGAACCAAAAACAAAGAAAGAAAAGGGAATTTGAAAGAAACAGAGACAATGCTAGAAACAGAAAAAAACTTCCAAGTAACCATACTTAACAGCCTTAAAGAGAAAATATTATATCCATGAGATAAAAACAACATATTTTAGAAAAGGTAATCAGGGAAATAAAGAGTTCTTAATTATTATCAAAATTTAAAGGTTGGTAAAATGATCAAAATTAGAACTTAAAAAAAAAAAAGAAAGAGGTAAAATGAATGTGAAAAGATAAAAAAGTTAGAAATCACTTCTAGGGGCTTAGTCAACTGGGAGTAATTTTAGAAAGAGAGAACAAATAGAATGGTGGGGAGGCAATTATTGTTTATATACCAGAAAGTGCCTAAAAATGAAAGAACCTGAGTTTTTAGACTAAAGGGACCTGCTCAAAACTTGCCTAGTGAACAGTATGAAACTTATGACAGGGTACATTATTAAAATTTAAGAACATTCAGAGAAGACCCAAAGTACTTACAAAGAGAAAAAGCAGAGTCTTTGTAAAGAATCAAACAAAAGAAGCCATGGGCCTTCTCAGTAGCAACTGATTAACTATGGTTTTCAACACAGAATTCTATACCCAGCCAAAGTATCAATCACAAGTGGGAGTGTATTTACACACAGGCAAAGTATCAAATTTTTATCTTTCATAAAGCCTTGTTCTGGTGGATGTACCCTGGCAAAATGAAGAAAAGATATATGAGGATATGGGATCCAGAAATTATGGTATCTATGAGTAAGAATATCCAATATGATAGCATAGAAATTACCAGGATGCACAGCAGGATTACAGAGGAATCAGTCAAGGGTAAGCTGGAAAAAGAGGGTTTCATGTAGCATGTCTCAGCTTCAAGTAACATGTACGTTTCAGGTAGGTATCAGGTAAGATGCAACCCTGAATATACATCTGAAGGACTGATGCTGAAACTGAAGCTCCAAAACTTTGGCCACCTAATGCGAAGAGTGGACTCACTGGAAAAGAGACTGATGCTGGGAAATATTGAAGGCTAAAGGAGAAGGAGGTGGCAGAGGTTGATATGGTTAGATAGCATCACTGATTCAATGGACATGAATCTGAGCAAACTCTGGGAGATAGTAAAGGACAAGAGAGCCTGGTATGCTATAGCCTATGGGGTCACAAAGAGTTAGACATCACTTAGGAATTTAACAACAACAGGTTGAAGAAAGAGATAATCTACAAATTTTTACTATGTGGAGAGTTGTATTGAGATGTGGGTTGCTGAGTAGCTGGAGGATGTCAGAAAACACAGCCATTAGGACAAAGAAAGTTAGGCAAATGATAAAATAAGACAATAATTAATTTCAAGAAAAATCAAAAGTCATATAAGAAAAGGAATATACATACTAAAATATATAACACACTATACTCTTCCTAGCAAAGCAAGGAAGAGTATTTCCACAATTATAGTAATAGAAACCCTGAATATTTAAGTGAAAATTGTGATATATGTGGGGAAGAAAGAAAGTGGTTAATGGGGATAGTTAGCCTTTTTGGGGCTCCAAAATCACTGCAGATAGCGATTGCAGCCATGAAATTAAAAGACGCTTACTCCTTGGAAGAAAAGTTATGACCAACCTAGACAGCATATTCAAAAGCAAAGACATTACTTTGCCGACTAAGGTCCATCTAGTCAAGGCTATGGTTTTTCCAGTAGTCATGTATGGATGTGAGAGTTGGACTGTGAAGAAGGCTGAGCACCGAAAAATTGATGCTTTTGAACTGTGATGTTGGAGAAAACTCTTGAAAGTCCCTTGGACTGCAAAGAGATCCAGCCAGTCCATTCTGAAGGAGATCAACCCTGGGATTTCTTTGGAAGGAATGATGCTAAAGCTGAAACTCCAGTACTTTGGCCACCTCATGCGAAGAGTTGACTCATTGGAAAAGACTCTGATGCTGGGAGGGATTGGGGGCAGGAGGAGAAGGGGACGACCAAGGATGAGATGGCTGGATGGCATCACGGACTCGATGGATGCGAGTCTGAGTGAACTCCGGGAGTTGGTGATGGACAGGGAGGCCCGGCGTGGTGTGATTTATGGGGTCGCAAAGAGTCGGACACGACTGAGTGACTGGACTGAACTGAACTGAACTGAGCCTTTCTAAAATCTTCATATTGTAATAAAAATTCAATGTTCAAATGTGATTAAACAAGGAATCTTGTAGACATATGGATTAAATATTATTAAAAGAGGACAGAAATTTTAAATTGGTTGCTTCTTCATGGGATAGAGGAGGAAGAAGGAAGAGAGAAGCTGACTGCTATTTTTGTTAGAAGATTTTTAGCATTATTTGACTGTTTAAGGTAACACATTGATAAACATAAAATTAAGTTTCAGTGATAAACATTTTTTGTATTTTTTATTGACTTTTTCAGATGATGAGGGAAATGCAGGCCTATTGAAGATTTGGAAGATACATAATAATCCAGAGAAAAATTTAAAACTATCCTTCCAGTGTCATCTATTGCTAGTCATTCTTTCTTTCTATGCATATTATTTTCCAAAACAGAAGCCATTCTCTGAATATAATTCATATCTTTTTTAGTTTGATTTTTATAATCAGAAGTTTTCATTTCTTTAAACATTAAAAACAATTTATTAGCTGCATAATACTCCATGTGATGATATGACAAAATTTTGAACATTTTGAATATTTTTTTAAATTTCCCAGCTACAAATAATGCTATTTTAAATTTATTGGTTCATTGATCTTTCCCAGTGCTTTATTATCTTCCCCTAAAAAGAATTTGTATAAATAAAATTACTGAGTCAAACAATGAAAACATTTCAGAGGCATTTGGCACAAGTTATTAAATTACTATCCAGAAAGAGTTTTCTAATTCACATTGTCACTAGCAATATATGAGACTATTTCATTTCAGTGTCATCCTTCTGACACTGATTTTCTCATTATAAAAAATAATTTTAAACTAAGCCTAAAGTAAAATGGAGCAGTTTTCCCCAAAATTATGGCTTTTCAATTTTTTCAAAACTGGTGACAGGAATATTAGTCCCTAAGGAAAGTCCCATAGGAACTAGAAAATGCTGGCCATTTCCCCTAGGAGAGAGGATTACATTTTTTTCCTAATCTAGCAGTGAAGGACGTGGGGTGTCTCTTCCTGGCCGCCCCTGACCTCGGACACGGGGTAGCTCCTCCCGGCCGCCACTGACCTCAGACACGGGGTAGCTCCTCTCGGCCGTTCCTGCACCGTCGCAGCCTGGCACTCTAGGTTGCTGCCCCGACCTCGGACGTGGGGTAGCTTCTCTCGCCCGCGCTGAGTGCGCCGGCCCGGCTCTCGCAAGCTGCCCCCGCGGCCGGGAGAAGCCACGTTGCGCCCGAGGCCAGGGGTGGTGACCCGGAGGAGCCACCCTGAGCCCGAGGCCAGGGGCGGCAGCTGGGAGAAGCCACCCACGCCCGAGGCCAGGGCCGGCGTCCGGGAGGAGCAACCGGAGGAGCAGGGGCTGCGCAGGCGCAGGAGGGCCTAGAGGAGCTGTCCCACGTTGAAGGTCAGGAACTGCTGCGGTAAGGAGATACCCCTCGTCCAAGGTAAGGAGCAGCCGTGAAGAGACAACCCACGCCCAAGGTAAGAGAAACCCAAGTAAGATGGTAGGTGTTGCAAGAGAGCATCAGAGGGCAGACACACTGAAACCATACTCACAGAAAACTAGTCAATCTAATCACACTAGGACGAGGGCCTTGTCTAACTCAATGAAACCAAGCCATGCCTGCAGGGCAACCCAAGGCGGGCAGGTCATGGTGGAGAGGTCTGACAGAACGTGGTCCACTGGAGAAGGGAATGGCAAGCCACTTCAGTATTCTTGCCTTGAGAATCCCATGAACAGTATGAAAAGGCAAAATGATAGGATATCAAAAGAGAATCTCCCCAGGTCATTAGGTGCCCAATATGCTACTGGAGATCAGTGGAGAAATAACTCCAGAAAGAATGAAGGGATGGAGCCAAAGCAAAAACAATACCCAGTTGTGCATGTGACTGGTGATAGAAGCAAGATCCGATGCTGTAAAGAACAATATTGCATAGGAACCTGGAATGTCAGGTCCATGAATCAAGGCAAATTGGAAGTGGTCAAACAAGAGATGGCAAGGGTGAACGTCGACATTCTAGGAATCAGCGAACTAAAATGGACTGGAATGGGTGAATTTAACTCAGATGACCATTATATCTACTACTGCGGGCAGGAATCCCTCAGAAGAAATGGAGTAGCCATCATGGTCAACAAAAGAGTCCGAAATGCAGTACTTGGATGCAATCTCAAAAACGACAGAATGATCTCTGTTCGTTTCCAAGGCAAACCATTCAATATCACAGTTATCCAAGTCTATGCCCCAACCAGTAATGCTGAAGAAGCTGAAGTTGAACGGTTTTATGAAGACCTACAAGACCTTGTAGAACTAACACCCAAAAAAGATGTCCTTTTCATTATAGGGGACTGGAATGCTAAAGTAGGAAGTCAAGAAACACCTGGAGTAACAGGCAAATTTGGCCTTGGAATGCGGAATGAAGCAGGGCAAAGACTAATAGAGTTTTGCCAAGAAAATGCACTGGTCATAGCAAACACCCTCTTCCAGCAACACAAGAGAAGACTCTACACATGGACATCACCAGATGGTCAACACCGAAATCAGATTGATTATATTCTTTGCAGCCAAAGATGGAGAAGCTCTATACAGTCAACAAAAACAAGACCAGGAGCTGACTGTGGCTCAGATCATGAACTCCTTATTTCCAAATTCAGACTTAAATTGAAGAAAGTAGGGAAAACCGCTAGACCATTCAGGTATGACCTAAATCAAATCCCTTATGATTATACAGTGGAAGTGAGAAATAGATTTAAGGGCCTAGATCTGATAGACAGAGTTCCTGATGAACTATGGAATGAGGTTCGTGACATTGTACAGGAGACAGGGATCAAGACCATCCCCATGGAAAAGAAATGCAAAAAAGCAAAATGGCTGTCTGGAGAAGCCTTACAAATAGCACTGAAAAGAAGAGAGGCGAAAAGCAAAGGAGAAAAGAAAAGATATAAGCATCTGAATGCAGAGTTCCAAAGAATAGCAAGAAGAGATAAGAAAGCCTTCTTCAGCAATCAATGCAAAGAGATAGAGGAAAACAACAGAATGGGAAAGACTAGAGATCTCTTCAAGAGAATTGGAGATACCAAGGGAACATTTCATGCAAAGATGGGCTCGATAAAGGATAGAAATGGTATGGACCTAACAGAAGCAGAAGATATTAAGAAGAGGTGGCAAGAATACACAGAAGAACTGTACAGAAAAGATCTTCACGACCCAGATAATCATGAGGATGTGATCACTAATCTAGAGCCAGACATCTTGGAATGTGAAGTCAAGTGGGCCTTAGAAAGCATCACTAAGAACAAAGCTAGTGGAGGTGATGGAATTCCCGTTGAGCTGTTTCAAATCCTGGAAGATGATGCTGTGAAAGTGCTGCACTCAATATGCCAGCAAATTTGGAAAACTCAGCAGTGGCCACAGGACTGGAAAAGGTCAGTTTTCATTCCAATTCCAAAGAAAGGCAATGCCAAAGAATGCTCAAACTACCGCACAATTGCACTCATCTCACACGCTAGTAAAGTAATGCTCAAAATTCTCCAAGCCAGGCTTCAGCAATATGTGAACCGTGAACTCCCTGATGTTCAAGCTGGTTTTAGAACAGGCAGAGGAACCAGAGATCAAATTGCCAACATCCGCTGGATCATGGAAAAAGCAAGAGAGTTCCAGAAAAACATCTATTTCTGCTTTATTGACTATGCCAAAGCCTTTGACTGTGTGGATCACAATAAACTGTGGAAAATTCTGAAAGAGATGGGAATACCAGACCACCTAACCTGCCTCTTGAGAAATCTGTATGCAGGTCAGGAAGCAACAGTTAGAACTGGACATGGAACAACAGACTGGTTCCAAATAGGAAAAGGAGTACGTCAAGGCTGTATATTGTCTCCCTGCTTATTTAACTTATATGCAGAGTACATCATGAGAAACGCTGGACTGGAAGAAACACAAGCTGGAATCAAGATTGCCGGGAGAAATATCAATAACCTCAGATATGCTGATGACAC
The DNA here is from genome assembly GCA_006410675.1 of Oreotragus oreotragus. Lineage (NCBI taxonomy): Eukaryota > Metazoa > Chordata > Mammalia > Artiodactyla > Bovidae > Oreotragus > Oreotragus oreotragus. The sequence continues at coordinate 27,725 of SJYX01007684.1, read as the reverse complement.
CACCCTTATGGCAGAAAGTGAGGAGGAGCTAAAAAGCCTCTTGATGAAAGTGAAGGAGGAGAGCGAAAAAGTTGGCTTAAAGCTCAACATTCAGAAAACGAAGATCATGGCATCCGGTCCCATCACTTCATGGGAAATAGATGGGGAAACAGTGGAAACAGTGTCAGACTTTATTTTTTTGGGCTCCAAAATCACTGCAGATGGTGACTGCAGCCATGAAATTAAAAGACGCTTACTCCTTGGAAGAAAAGTTATGACCAACCTGGATAGTATATTCAAAAGCAGAGACATTACTTTGCCGACTAAGGTCCGCCTAGTCAAGGCTATGGTTTTTCCTGTGGTCATGTATGGATGTGAAAGTTGGACTGTGAAGAAAGCTGAGCGCCGAAGAATCGATGCTTTTGAACTGTGGTGTTGGAGAAGACTCTTGAGAGTCCCTTGGACTGCAAGGAGATCCAACCAGTCCATTCTGAAGGAGATCAACCCTGGGATTTCTTTGGAGGGAATGATGCTAAAGCTGAAACTCCAGTACTTTGGCCACCTCATGCGAAGAGTTGACTCATTGGAAAAGACTCTGATGCTGGGAGGAATTGGGGGCAGGAGGAGAAGGGGACGACCGAGGATGAGATGGCTGAATGGCATCACGGACTTAATGGACGTGAGTCTGAGTGAACTCCGGGAGATGGTGATGGACAGGGCGGCCTGGCGTGCTGCGATTCATGGGGTTGCAAAGAGTCGGACACGACTGAGCGACTGAACTGAACTGAACTGAGCAGTGAAGGAAAAGTTAGAATTTAAGCCTTTGGTTATAAGAAACCCCATAATCCTTTGTTGTGTGGGTAGAATCAACACCTGGTGAGATAATTCAAAGAACAAAAACAGGAATAAGAACTAAATTAGACTATTTCAGTATTGGCCTCAATGTAAGAAGTCTTTGTGCTTAATGGAAGTATTAGCTAATGCTATGGTGTTAATCATTTTGCAATATGTTAGTGTATAAAATCAACACCTGTATACTTCAAATTTACACAATATTATATGTCAAATATATATCTCAATAAATCTGAAGGTATAAAAGAAATTTTTGTGCTGCAAGATATTTTAAATCTTAAAATTAAGTCATAAATTCAATTGTGGAGACCAAAATTTTCTGTTATATTCTTCTTAAGATGATCCATATTGGTCTTAAGATGATCTAGCTTGCCAACGCTAGAGGAATGCCCATTCCTGTGGAGCCAGAGACCAGTAAAATAAATAACAGTGGCTAATATTTATTAAGTCTTCCTAGACAACATCTGTTAAGTCTTCCTACCAGATACTTTATTTGCAATATCTCATTTAATCCACATAGCAACCCAATTAGTTTAGAATTAGATGATAATCTGAGGAGCTAACTTATTCAAGGCCACAGAGCCTGTTTGACTTGAGGGCCAGCACTCTTCACAATGGCACTACCAGCTCAGACCCCTGGGTCCTCACCTCAGCAAACAGTAGTAAGTCAGAAAGAAAGCTGAAAAAGCCTTTTGTGCATCTGAGTTGCATGCTGAAGCTTGGATACATCTATAACTTTATTAGTTTGAAGTTGTTAGAGACTGTCTTTGTTGGGGGGAAAGTTTGCTCAGGGCTACAAGAAATGAATACTTTTTTCAAGAAAAGGATATACCCCCATAGCCCTTTGTTATCTGTGTGTAGAACCAATACTTGGTGAGGTAATTCAGTGGTAAAAAATAGGAACAGAAGGACCTAGGAAGATGAAGTGATGGCAAAGAAGGATTCTGTTTGTGAAGACAGAATCTGGACTGCTAGGTGAAGTTGCAGGTAGGAAAAATCCAGTTCAATATATTTTAACTGGTTTCTAATTACATTTAAATAATTGTGTAGGTAAAAATTATTATTATTGTAGAATAGTCTGAAGTCAAGGAGCCTGATTGCTTCAGTTCTGATTTTCTTTCTCAAGATTGCTTTGACTTTTTGGAGTCTTTAGTGTTTCTATACCAATTGTAAATTGTAAAATTTTTTGTTCTAATTCTGTGAAAAATGCCACTGGTAATTTGATAGGGATTGCATCAAATCTGTAGATTTCTTTGGGTAGTATAGCCATTTTCACAATATTGTTTCTTCCAATCCAAGAACATGGTATATCTCTCCATCTGCTTGTGTCATCTTTGATTTCTTTCATCAGTATTTTATAGTTTCCTAAGAGTACAGGTTTTTTGCCTCCTTAGGTAAGTTTATTCCTAGGTATTTTATTCTCTGTTACAATGGTAAATGGGATCATGTCCTTAATTTTTCTTTCTGATCTTTCATTGTTGATGTATAGGAATGCAAGAGATTTCTGTGTATCAATTTTGTATCTGCAACTTTATCAAATTCATTGATAAGCTTTAGCATTTTTCTGGTGGCATCTTTAGGATTTTCTATGTGTAGTATCATGTCATCTGCAAACAGCAACAGTTTTATTTCTTCTTTTCTGATCTTATTCCTTTTATTTCTTTTTCTTCGATTGCCATTGCTTGAACTTCCAAAACTATGTTGAATAATAGCAGCTAGAGGGGGCACCTTTGTCTTGTTTCTGATCTTAGAGGAAATGCTTTCGGTTTTTCACCACTGAAAATGATGTTTGCTGTGGGTTTGTTGCATTTGGCCTTTATTATGTTGAGGCAGGCTCCCTCTATGCCCATATTCTGGAGAGTTTTTAATCATAAATGGGTATTGAATTTTGTCAAAAAATTTTTCTGCATCTATTGAGATGATCATACGGTTTTTATTCTTAGCTTGTTGACACGGTGTTCCACATTTATTGATTTATGTATGTTGAAGTATCCTTGCATCCAACTAAGGTAACCAAGACAGTATGATACCAGCACAAAAACAGAAATATAGATCAATGAAACAGGATAGAAAGGCCCATAACAAACCCACACACTTATGGTCACCTAATCTATGACATAGGAGGCAAGAGCATACTATAGAGAAAAGACAAGTCTCTTCAATAGGTGGTGCTGGGAGAACTGGATAGCTGCATGTAAAAGAGTAAAAATAGAACACTCCCTAACACTATGTGTGCGTGTGTTGTGTGCATGCCCAGTCGTGTCTGACTCTTTGAGACCTCATGGACTGCAGTATGCCAGTCTCCTCTGCCCATGGAATTTTCCAGGTGGAAATACATCCATGAGACTTCTTGGTTGCCCAGTGGTTAAGAATCTGCTTTACAATGCAGGAAACTCAGATTCGGTCCCTGGCTGGGAAACTATGATCCCATGTGCCACGAAGCATCTAGGCCCACTAGCTGAAACTGCTGAGTCCAAGTGCCACAACTGGAGATTACATGTACCATAAAAAAAGACTATGATGACACAACAAAGACCTAGTAGGGCCAAATAAGTAAGTAAATATTGTTAACTATTTAATACATCCACAATAATACTGTCTCCAAATAGGGGCACATTCTGAGTACTGGAGCTTCAGTTCAGTTCAGTCGCTCAGTCATGTCCGACTCTTTGCGACCCCATGAATTGCAGCATGCCAGGCCTCCCTGTCCATCACCAACTCCCAGAATTCACTCAAAGTCACATCCATTGAGTTGGTGATGCCATCCAGCCATCTCATCCTCTGTCGTCCCCTTCTCCTCCTGTTCCCAATCCCTCCCAGCATCAGAGTCTTTTCCAGTAAGTCAACTCTTCACATGAGGTGGCCAAAGTACTGGAGTTTCAGCTTCAGCATCATTCCCTCCAAAGAAATCCCAGGGTTGATCTCCTTCAGAATGGACTGGTTGGATCTCCTTGTAGTCCAAGGGACTCTCAAGAGTCTTCTCCAACACCACAGTTCAAAAGCATCAATTCTTTGGCCCTGAGCTTTCTTCACAGTCCAACTCTCAATCCACACATAACCACTGGAAAAACCATAGCCTTGACTAGATGGAACTTTGTTGAAAAAGTAAAGTCTCTGCTTTTTAATACGCTATCTAGATTGGTCATAACTTTTCTTCCAAGGAGTAAGCATCTTTTAATTTCATGGCTGCAGTCACCATCTGCAGTGATTTTGGAGCCCCCCAAAAATAAAGTCTGACACTATTTCCACTGTTTCCCCATCTATTTCCCATGAAGTGATGGGACCTGATGCCATGATCTTCATTTTCTGAATGTTGAGCTTTAAGCCAACTTCTTCACTCTTCTCTTTCACTTTCATCAAGAGGCTTTTTAGTTCCTCTTCATTTTCTGCCATAAAGGTGATGTCATCTGCATATCTGAGGTTATTGATATTTCTCCCAGCAATCTGGATTCCACCTTGTGCTTCTTCCAGCCCAGCTTTTCTCATGATGTACTCTGCATATAAGTTAAATAAGCAAGCATTATACAGCCTTGACGTACTCTTTTTCCATGGAACCAGTCTGTTTTTCCATGTCCAGTTCTAACTATTGCTTCCTGACCTGCATATAGGTTTCTCAAGAGGCGGGTTGGGTGGTCTGGTATTCCCATCTCTTTCACAATTTTCCACAGTTGATTGTGATCCACACAGTCAGAGGCTCTGGCATAGTCAATAAAGCAGAAATAGATGTTTATCTGGAATTCTCTTGCTTTTTCCATGATCCAGTGGATGTTGGCAATTTGATCTCTGGTTCCTCTGCCTTTTCTCAAACTAGCTTGAGCATCAGGAAGTTCATGGTTCACGTATTGCTGAAGCCTGGCTTAGAGAATTTTGAGCATTACTTTACTAGCGTGTGAGATGAATGCAATTGTGCGGTAGTTTGAGCATTCTTTGGCATTGTCTTTCTTTGGGATTGGAATGAAAACTGACCTTTTCCAGTCCTGAGCTTAGGACTTCAATAAAGCTTTTTGGAAGATACAATTCAACCCATGGTAATATTTATAGGCAATACCTAGAATTGATTAGATGATTTTAAAGTATACATAAATGATAGCATTCTGCAACTGGCTTTTTTCTTTTACTGAAAATTTTGAGATTAATCAGTCTTGATACATGAAACTTGTTCATTTTAACAAAAGTATAATATAGGATTCCACTGTATAAACATACCACAGTTATTTATCCATTCTACTTTTATGGGCAATTTTATTGCTTCTAAAATTTATCATCATAGAAAGTGCTATAATAAGCTTCTTTATATATGTTTCTTGTACACCTATGTGACCATTTGACTAACGTGTTAACATACGAAAATGGAGACTGGGTTTACAGGATTTGCATCAAATTGCTTTTCAAAATTAGTAACAATGAATTAAACATCCGCCAGCACTGTCCTCAATATGAGTACTGGAGCTTATATCCACTCAATCTGCCAGCAAATTTGGAAAACTCAGCAGTGGCCATAGGACTGGGAAAAGTCAATTTTCATTCCAACTCAAAAGAAAGGCAATGCCAAAGAATGTTCAAACTACTACACAAGTGCACTCATCTCACATGCTAGAAAAGTAATGCTCAAAATTCTCCAAGCGATGCTCCAACAGTTCCTGAACTGGGAAATTCCAGATGTACAAGCTGGATTTAGAAAAGGCAGAAGAGGGGCGATCCTAAGATGGTGGAGAAATAGGATGAGGAGACCACTTCTCCCCCACAGTTTCATCAAAAGATCATTTGAATGCTGAGCAAATTCCACAAAACAGCTTCTGATCCCTGGCAGAGGACACCAGGCACCCAGAAAGGCAGCTCGTTCTCTTCTAAAGGAGGTAGGACAAAATATAAAAGATAAAAAGAGACAAAAGAGTTAGGGATGGAGATCCATCCCGAGGAGGGAGTCGTGAAGGAGGAGAAGTTTCCAAATACCAGGAAACCCCCTCACTGGTAGGTCTGTGGGGAGTTTTGGAATCTCCGAGGGCAACATAATCAGGATGGGGGAAAAAAAAAAAAAAATCCACAGATAACGTGCCTAATCGCAACTCCCAGTGGAGAAGTAGCCCAGATGCTCCCGTCTGCTGGCAGCGAGCGGGGGCTGAACAGAGAGGAGCAGGTTGCACTGCTTAGGGTAAGGACCAGTCCTGAGTGACCTGAGGACAATCTGAGAGAGCTAACGTGAGATAGCACCACAAACTGTGGGATAACGAGAGTGGAAAAAAGAGAGAGAGAGGGAGAACTTTCCTGCAGAAAGCTATAAGGCATAACTCGGCCCGCTTATAGAACAAAGGATTGAATGAATCCTCCAGTGGAGAGCTAGCTGGCTGCAGACCGACCCATCCCCCAGCCAGAGGCAGAGAGGCAGGAGGGTGACAGCCAGAGCCAGAAGGCGAGGGGCAATCTCGGCCCCAGAGACGGCATCCTCCACCAAACTGTGAGCAGGCTCCCAGTTGCTAACCAAGTCTTCCTGGGGTCCTGGACGGTTGACATCTGCCAGGAGGGTCGCAGGCAGAGATCAGCTCCCCCAAGGAGACACACAGCACACCTGAGACAGTGCTCCCACTGTGCGCCGAGGAAACCGAGGGGCTGGGGCTGCAGAGGTGCTGAGATGCACCACCCACCTGGGGAGAGTGCGCTTGCCAAGCACCTGGTCACCTGAGCTGCTCAGACCTGGGAAGGGCACACAATGGAGGCCCAACCCAGTCTGTGCCACTGTGGAGTACCCAAGAACCTGAACCTGAGCAGCTTAGACCTGGGAAGTGCACACAACCCAGGGCCCACTTTAGACAGTTCCCCTGCAGAGCAACCTGGAGCATGAGCAGTGTAGACTGGGAAAGCACACATGCCATGAGCGGGGGCAAACCCAGTGTGACCCAGGCAATGCGAGCACTCCCCACACACACCAGTGATATTTGTTTGCTGTGTTCCTCCCTCTCCACAGCACAACTGAACAAATGAGCCTAAATAAGTGACCACCTTCACCCCCTGTGTCAAAGCAGAAATTAGACACTGAAGAGACTTGCAAACAGAGGAAGCCAAAATAAACAGAGAAGAGAGAACCACTTTGGAAGTGACAGGTGCAACAGGTTAAATTCCTGTAGTTAACATTGTCTACATTGCAAGGGGCTTACAGACCTTGAGAAGAAGTATAAGCTGGAACAAGGAACTATCTAAAATTGAGCTGACCCCACACTGCCCTCAACACCTTCAAAGAAATTCCTAGATATGTTTCACTATTATCATTTTTTCTCTTCACAGCTGCTCCAGCAAAGCACATCCACTGCTCCTTACCTTGGATGAGGGGTATCTCCTCCCACCGCCCTTCCTGACCTTCAGCATGGGATGGCTCCTCTAGGCCCTCCTACGTCTGCACAGCCACCACTCTTTGGACATCAGCTTGCTCCTCCCGGCTGGAGCAGCAGCCGAGCTTTGCTGGAGCAGCCGTGAAGAGATACCCTATGCCCAAGGTAAGAGAAACCCAAGTAAGATGGTTGGTGTTACAAGAGGCCATCAGAGGGCAGATACACTGAAACCATACTCACAGAAAACTAGTCAATCTAACCACACTAGGACCACAGTCTTGTCTAACTCAATGAAGCTAAGCCATGCCCGCAGGGCAACCCGACACAGGTGGGTCATGGTGGAGAGGTCTGACAGAATGTGGTCCACTGGAGAAGGGAATGGAAAACCACTTCAGTATTCTTGCCTTGAGAACCCCATGAACCGTATGAAAAGGCAAAATGATAGGATACTGAAAGAGGTACTCCCCAGGTCGGTAGGTGCCCAATAGGCTACTGGAGTGGAGAAATAAGTGGAGAAATAAGTGGAGAAATAAGAGGAGAAATAAGTCTAGAAAGAATGAAGGGATGGAGCCAAAGCAAAAACAATATACAGCTGTGGATATGACTTGTGATAGAATCAAGGTCGGATGTTGTAAAGAGCAATATTGCATAGGAACGTGGAATATCAGGTCCATGAATCAAGGCAAATTGGAAGTGGTCAAACAAGAGATGGCAAGAGTGAACATCGACATTCAGGAATCAGCAAACTAAAATGAACTGGAATGGGTGAATTTAACTCAGATGGCCATAATATCTACTACTGCAGGCAGGAATCCCTCAGAAGAAATGGAGTAGCCATCATGGTCAACAAAAGAGTCCAAAATGCAGTACTTGGATGCAATCTCAAAAACGATAGAATGATCTCTGTTCGTCTCCAAGGCAAACCATTCAGTATCACAGTAATCCAAGTCTATGCCCCAACCAGTAACGCTGAAGAAGCTGAAGCTGAACAGTTCTATGAAGACCTACAAGACCTTTTAGAACTAGCACCTAAAAAAAGATGTCCTTTACATTATAGGGGACTGGAATGCTAAAGTAGCAAGTCAAGAAACACCTGGAGTAACAGGCAAATTTGGCCTTGGAATGCGGAATGAAGCAGGACAAAGACTAATAGAGTTTTGCCAAGAAAATGCACTGGTCATAGCAAACACCCTCTTCCAACAACACAAGAGAAGACTCTACACATGGACATCACCAGATGGTCAACACCGAAATCAGATTGATTATATTCT
>SJYX01007683.1:22965-37405 GCA_006410675.1 Oreotragus oreotragus | reverse complement strand
ACATTCAGAAAACGAAGATCATGGCATCTGGTCCCATCACTTCATGGCAAATAGATGGGGAAACAATGCAAACAGTGACAGACTTTACTTTTTTGGGCTCCAAAATCACTGCAGATGGTGATTGCAGCCATGAAATTAAGATGCTTGCTCCTTGGAAGAAAAGTTATGATCAACCTAGACAGCATATTAAAAAGTAGATATTACTTTGACAACAAAGGTCTGTCTAGTCACAGCTATTGTTTTTCCAGTAGTCATGTAAGGATATGAGAGTTGGACTATAAAGAAAGCTGAGTGCTGAAGAATTGATGCTTTTCAACTGTGATGTTGGAGAAGACTCCTGAGATTCCCTTCGACAGCAAGGAGATCCAACCAGTCCATCCTAAAGGAAATCAGTCCTGAATATTCATTGGAAGGACTGATGCTGAAGCTGAAACTCCAATACTTTGGCCACTTGATGCGAAGAACTGACTCATTGGAAAAGACCCTGATGCTGGGAAAGACTGAAGGTGGGAGAAGAGGATGACAGAGGATGAGATGGTTGGATGGCATCACTGACTCAATGGACATGAGTTTGGGTAAACTCCAGGAGTTGGTGATGGACGGGAGGCGAAAGAGTTGGACATTACTGAGAGACTGAACTGAACTAAGTCACCTGAAGTGGTATCTGTTGCACTTAAATGCTCATTAACGTAAATGGCTGGACAAATCCATTTTAATGGATATTCAATCCACTAAAAAACTCAATATCCCACATAGGTAGTCACTTCAACACAGCCTCATGTCAACTCCCACACCAAGAGTACTTTATTTTGTAGATTTTGACCCATTGTCACTTCCTTGTTATGGTCTTTTCAACTGTCAAGTGTGCAAGGTGAAGAAAGGCATTTAGTTATATGGGGGTTGCACCTGGAAAATAAATTTCTTAAACTCCATATATACGTTTCAAAACTGCTGGGTTCCAAGCCCATCTATGAACTCCCAGGCTGCCAGTATCATGTGCGGAATAGTAAAACTACACTATCTCAATAGCTTATTGATTCTGTATAAATCAAGTGAATCAATACCTCAACTTGTAACAGACTCCACACTTTTAACTGAACATGGCAAAATATTCACTGTCTTGAACTTTACATCATTTGATGTCAAACAATGAGGCAAATCCCCAAAGTACATACAAAAAAATGGCTTTGCACTTACAAAAGACTGTTTCCCATACTGATTAATTCAGGCAGCCAACTCATTGGTTTATGCAACTTTACTGAAGAAAAATAAATCAGTTACTAGCAGAGAATAGTTGGTCACTCCTCCATTGACAACTTGCATCATTTATTCTCTGCTATATTAAACAGTACATTGGAAGATAGATTAACTAGTAACTCCAAGCCTCCTAACAATTTAAATGAAAATTACAAAATGTTTTGAGACCCTGTCTTGGAATACAAAGGGTGTTTGACTTCCAATTTCCATTCTCTGTAGAACCAGAACTGGTCATTCCTTTATTGACATGCATAAAATACATCACATTTTCTGTTCTGCTGATACTATAAATTCAATACCAATTATCCAGCCACATCAGTTATGAGCATAAAGTATATCATATGACCTCAAATCTCCCAACAGTGGAAGAATGGATTCTGCTAGAATAATGCTGCTTCCTTTGATGTGACATCTTCCTCCCTCTTAGATGATTCTTCAGCACGTAAGAGCAGTGAGAAATGGTTTTAGTCTCATAACCAAGTTAGAGTGAAGACATTGGCCACATAATACACATACTCCATTTTTTAAAAAATTCTGAATCTTGGGCAACTGTTCTCTTATAACTACTTTACAGTTTCTAAAAGCAGTTATTGTTCAAAGCTGGAAAAACTTAAGTCTTCTCAGATGAGCATGCGAATGAATGGAGGGAGGTAAATAAAAAATAAAATTAAAAAAGATGAGGTCTGATAGGTCTATCAGATGAGGTCTGATAGAGCAGCCAGATAAGAAAATAAAAAAAGGAACAGTAAAGTTTACTCCAGTTATAATGCAGGTTATTCACACAGCATACTTCTGAGTCCATTCCTGAGATATTCTGTTGTACTTATCTCTGTCTGTTTTGTAGATCCGTGCAATCTCTGGTACAAGAGAGTCATCTGGGTTTGGATCCCATAGCAGTGAACAAATAGATAAAAGAACTTGAGAAATAGTTAAATCAGGAGACCACTGTGATCTTAGAATATCAAGACAAATGCTATCATTACTATTAATATTTGGATGATAAATTCTCGTTGTAAATGCAACCTTAGGTGGTTTGAAGGGGTAGTCTGAAGGAAAAGGAATACACCACCTTGATATGGGCTGTCATTAGGTCCCGTAATTACGGCTTGCCTATGAACATATCATCCCCAACTGGACCTGCAGAACACTGTGCTGGAGGGTCACAGGCCAAATTACTAAGTTCCTTATTACTCTGTTTCAGCACCATAGTCTGTGCTTTTCGTCTAGCTCCTATCTCGGTGTGTGCTTGAAGGTCCGGCCAAAACTCTTGATGATCCCAGTGGCTGGGAAGGATTGTCTCTTCATCTCACACTGGCTCTGCCATAGGCGCAGAGGGGCCGGGGACGCCTTCACACTGCAGACTCAGCCTCCTCCCCGTGGGGCAGCTGGTGCCTCCCTGGCCCTATGGGGATCTAAACACTCACTTTTACTGTCACCTAATTTTCAGCAAGAGTGACAAGATAATTCAAGAGGAGCAAAGAATAGTCTTTTCAACAAATGGCGCCAGGACATCCAAAACAGATATTCACATATATAACAATGAAGCTGGACCCCTACCTTCTCATTGTATATAAAATGTAGCTCAAAATGGATCAATGACCTAAACATGACAGGAAAAATAATAGAGCTCTTAGAAGAAAACAAATTCTCATGATCTAGGATTATACAAAGGCTTAGGCAGCAAAACACAAGCAACAATGACAAAATAGTAAATTGGACTTCATCAAACATAAAGATCTAGGCCCAGGGGAACAGAATTCCAGACAGAACAAGTATGAAGGCCTGAAGGTAACCTGTGTATCAGAGGAGTAGAAAGTAAATCAGAATGAGTAGAGAAAGTTGAGGCATGATAGGAGAAATAGTTGAAGAAATGGGCATAGTCCAGTACATAGAGGGCCTTGAAGGCCATGATAAAATATATGGATTTTATTTGAAATGCAGTGGGAATCATTGCAAGATTTTGTTTTATGGAATGTCATGTTCTGATACATGTTTCTGAAGACAACTTTGATCCCTGCGTGTCACATTAATTGTTGCTGGGCAGGGAACAAGGAAACCAGCTTAGGAAGCTTTTATAGCCCATCCAGGCAAGACATAAATGATGGTATCAAGAGAACGGACAGACTGGAGATTAGAAAGATATGGAAGAGCTGAAAGGACTAATTGAATGTGGTAATTGAGGAAAAAAACAGGAAATAAAGGATAACTCTTAGGTTTTCAGTTTATGATGTATGTAATTGATGGAGAAAGGAAAGACTAGAAGAGTAAGTTTGGAGGCAGTTAGGCATGGAAATCAGCGGTTTTGGTATGTAAAAGGTGAAAAACCTTTAGTCATCCAAATGGAGATATCAAGTATTGAGCTGAAAAAACAAGTCTAGACCTAGGGGAGGAGAAAAGGCTGGAGATAAAAATTTGTGTCATTTATTAGGCTCAGGTAGGACTATCTTGGAGAAGGAAATGGCAACCCACTCCAGTATTCTTGCCAGGAGAATCCCATGGACAGAGGAGCCTGGCAGGCTGCAGTCCATGGGGTTGTAAGAGTCGGACACATATTAGCAACTAAACCATAAAACAGGACTATTTAGAGCAAATATCCTGACAGAGAATAGCAGAGGAGCTTAGACTATGGCCCAGGGCACTGCAATATTAAAAGACTGAGTAAAGGGGATGAAGCTGGCAGAGGGGACTGAAAAAGAGTAACCAATTAAGTAGGAGAAAAAAAACAGTAACAGAATTGTGGTGTGTGAAAGGATACTCAAAAATATTTAATTAGTTACTTGTATGCAGATTTAGTCACATGACATAGATAATCAAAAACTTAGCAAAGCAAAAAAGACAAAAAAAAATGTGCAAAAGATAGGACAAGGGAGGGAACAAACTGCAGACAGTTTAGAAACAGTAAGTCTTGTTTATACAGTTTTTTAATAAACTAATTGGCAGCTAGACTGTTTTTGAGCAGGCTGACTTTATCATAAAAGAAAACTATTTCAGTTTATGGCTTTGCCAGAGCCTTGAGAGCATCACTGTAGAATACACCTGACAGGCTTTCTTTGTGATTATTCAGTCTAGTTCCTTAGTTGTAAATCATTTCCTCATCAGTTGTAAATCATTTCCTCATCAGGAGTACTCAAGTGTCACGGAAAAAAAGAGGGGAAAAATTTTAAACAGTATTTCAAAAAGAATATGGAAACCAAAAATCATAATCAGAAGGTGCCAATCAATCTCACCTTTAGATCAATGGTTCTCAAAATTGAGTATGCCACCAGCATCATCTGGAGGATTTATTAAAACAGAGTGAGTGAAAGTCGCTCAGTCGTGTTCAACTTTTTGTGACCCAAATTCTCCAGGCCAGAATACTGAAGTGGGTAGCCTTTCCCTTCTCCAGAGGATCTTCCTAACCCAGGTCTCCTCCATTGCAGGCAGATATCTTGAATACCTGAGCCACAAGGGAAGCCCTTAGAACAGAGTACCAGGCCCCAACTCAAAATTTCTGATTCAGTAAGTCTAGAGTGGGGCCCCAAATCCGCTTGGACTAACATGTTCCCAAGTAATGTTTATACTGCTAATTGAAGAACCATATTTCTTGAGTCTCAATGACCTAGGAAACTTGAATGCGTGCAGCTGGAAACGTGTCCAAGAAGAAATGTTCATAACTACCTTGCTTATAATAATAAAAAAAACTAATCTAAATGTCCATAGTTGAATGGATAAATCATGGCATGCATTTTGTAATAGAATACTATATAGCCATGACGATGAGTGATAGCTACATGCATCTATACAGATGAATCTCAAAAACGAAGTTGAGCAAAAACAGTCACTAAAGTATACATATAATTTGACTCTATTCACAGAAAAGCCAGGAGAAGGCAATGGCACCCCACTCCAGTATTCTTGCTTAGAAAATCCCATGGATGGAGGAGCCTGGTGGGCCGCAGTCCATTGGATCGCGAAGTTGGACACAACTGAGCAACTTCACTTTCACTTTTCACTCTCATGCATTGGAGAAGGAAATGGCATCCCACTCCGGTGTTCTTGCCTGGAGAATCCCAGGGACAGAAAAGCCTGGTAGGCTGCCATCTTTGGGGTTGCACAGAGTCGGACACGACTGAAGCGACTTAGCAGCAGCACAGAAAAGCCAAAAGCAGGAAATACTGTACTTATAGAGACACATAAACATGTGGTAAAATTATAATGAAAAGTAAAGATTTATTGATACAAAATTCAGATAGTTGTCATCTGGAAGTCAGGAAAGAAAGAGAAGCATTAAAGACACTGCTGCTGCTCCTAAGTCGCTCAGTCGCGTCCGACTCTTCGCGACCCCATGGACTGCAGCCCACCAGGCTCCTCTGTCTATGGGATTTTCCAGGCAAGAGTACTGGGGTGGGTTGCCATTGCCTTCTCCTAAAGACGCTGAGGCACTTCAAAGTTAATGTTCTATTTTTTAAATGATGTTGTACTTCAAAATGTAAGTAAAATATACACTTCTTAAGTAAAAGTCAAAATGTTAAGTCGCTTGGAGCCTGTAGCTTGCCAGGCTCCTCTGTCCATGAGGATTTCCCAGGCAAGAATACTAGAGTGGGTAGCCATTTCCTTCTCCAGGGGACCTTCCCAACCCAGGGATCGAATCCACATCTCCTGCATTGCAGGCAGATTCTTTACTGTCTGAGCCACCAGGGAAGCCTTCATATATATTCTAATATGTGTGAATTACTTCATAATAAAAATTTTTAAGTAAAATGGAGGTAATGATCAGCTGTATTAGTTGGTGCTGAGTTCAAGAAAGGTGAGGACATAGAAATTACTCTGCTGCTGCTAGGTCACTTCAGTCGTGTCCGACTCTGTGTGACCCCATAGACAGCAGCCCACCAGGTTCCCCCGTCCCTGGGATTCTCCAGGCAAGAATACTGGAGTGGGTTGCCATTTCCTTCTCCAATGCATGAAAGAGAAAAGTGAAAGTGAAGTCGCTCAGTCTGTCCGACTGTTAGCGACCCCATGGACTGCAGCCTACCAGGCTACTCCGTCCATTGGATTTTTCCAGGCAAGAGTACTGGGGTGGGGTGCCATTGCCTTCCCCGAGAAATTACTCTAGAATTTGGCAAAAGGAAGTTTGTGGTGATCCCTAAAGAGTGATTTCAGAGGGGTAATAAGGACAGAATCCAAACTAGAGCAGATTAATGAGTATTAGAACACAAGACAGAAACTGCCAAAACCATAAGACAAGTGAAATCAAATACTTCAGGAATGCACAGGATAGAAATTAGTTCCAGTCCAAGGGCAAACAGTAACACTTCCTGGAAGAGGAGCAACATTTGGGTATATAAAAGAAGGAAATGAAGCATGTTTCAGGCACAAAGAGTAGCAACAATGCCAGTCAAGTCAGAATCGAGCGAGAGTTAAGGATGAAGGGGAAGTGCAAGCATGTAGTTCAGGTGTAGCACAGTGGCTGGGTGAGTCCTAGGATTTAGCTAGAAGCGTACAGGTTGTCTAAACTGGCACTGTCAATGTGGTAATCACTGGCTACATGTAGCTACTGGGCACTTAGAATGTGGCTGGGACAACTGAAGAATTGAAGTTTTTAATTTGAATTAATGCAAATTTAACACCTGATACCTGATTTAGTTATAGGAGCATTTTTAAGTCTATTTGGAAAAAACTGGGTATATGAATACTTTTCAAACTGCAGATTTTATGAAAACTAAATATAGATCAAACATTTTCAGTGAAAACGGAGCATCTGAAAGATGGGCTATAAATAAGATGACCATCTGTACAAGTTTTAGTACTGTAAGTTATACAACACAGGGTCACCCTAGCTGTAAACGTAATCTATATTCTAGATGTCAAAGCATGTAAAAAATCATTAATAAAACCTTTTATTACATATTGAGATAATATCCTGGATATATAAAGTTAAATAAAATGTATTAAGATTAATCTCACCTGTATTTTTACTTTCTACAATGTGGCCATCAGAAATTTTAAAATTATACATGGTTGACATTATATTAAGTATTATACAGCACTGGTCTAGAGAAAGACAGGCCAACTTGAGCTTTAGCTATTATTCAGTAGTAAAGTCACTGAAATCTCAAAATATCCACATTAATTTTTTTTTAAGTAAAAGGAAGTATTGTAGCACTTGGAACTATTAAACTAAAACTGCCCTTTAAAGTTACATTTTTTAATTAACTGAATAAATCAAAGGAGAAATGAATTCACCAAGGGAAAAAAATGGTTTTCAGGCCTATAAAACCTGACTAGCTTACAATATACAGTGACAAACGAGTTCCTGGTCATGAGTGCGTGGCAAACCATTTACAAATAATCCTATTTAAAAACCAACTTTTGTATTTATTCCTTCTTTTAATAGTCACAGGTTTACAGATATACTCAACGTCTCATTTTCTACAAACAGGAAAATTTTCAATCAATCTTAGACAATCATAGACAATGCTAGAACCTTGTGGAAGTTAGATTGTCCCTATCACCTTTCCTCCAACAGTGTCCTACACTAGAAAAACAAAAGTCAGGACTATTTAGCCTAACTCTTGCAATTCTGGAAAGTCTTATCTAGTATCCTGACTACCATCTGGCTCCCCTCCCCCCATCCCCATCCATAATTAGGGAATGTCAACACCATCTAACCTGTTGCCCAAGCTAGAAATGTGTCATACCAAATTTCTCTTTCAACATCACCCCATTCAAAGACCTTTTCAAATTCTACCCTCTTAATCTGTTTCAGAATTTTAATATCTCACCCCAACCCAAATTGCCAAAGAAGGGTCAAATAGCTATATATGGCAGAATTGGGATTAAACGAAATTTCTGTCTCTATAGGGACTCCCTCCCTCTCTCTCTCGGTCATCTAATTCACTTCTGTGGTTTTAACTCCCAAATTGTATCTATCTCCAGCTCAGATTTTTCTCAGAATACCTCAGAATTGAAAATCTAATCACCTACTAGGGATATCCACCTGGATATTCCATAGGCCTCCCAATCTCAACATATCTAAAAATTCAATCATCTCTCCCATCCAATATCTCACTTATCACCTATTCTCCAAATATTGGATTAGAATTCCTATATTAGAAAATTGTACACCAATTTCTCTCTCAATATCCAATTAATTAAGTCCTTCCCATTTTATCTCTTGGATATTTTTCAAATTCTTTCTCCATTTTTCAGCCCAACAAATCTTCAGCTGACCTCCCTTTAACAGTCTTCATCCAAATTCAGAATATAAACTACGTGTTCCATGAGCTGATCATCACCTACCTTTCAGGTCTCTATATTGTCTTGTACTCAGTAATTCAACCATGAGAAACTGTGTGTACATGCACTAGGTTGTTTCTCATCTGTCTTTTTCATGTGTTCTCTATGCCTTGTTCAGTCGCTGTGTGTCCAACTCTGCAAGCCCATGGAATGCAGCACGCCAGGCTTCCCTGGCCTTCACCATCTCCCAGAGTTGGCTCAAATTCATGTCCATTGAGTCAGTGTTGCCATCCAACCATTTTATCCTCTGTCGCCCCCTTCTCCTCCTGCCTTCGATCTTTCCCAGCGTAAGGGTCTTTTCCAATGAGTTGACTCTTTGCATCAGGTAGCCAAAGTATTGGAGCTTCAGCTTCAGCATCAGTCCTTCCAATGAATATTCAGGAATTATTTCCTTTAGGACTGACTGGTTTATATAACTGAATCATTTTGCTGTACACCTGAAACACAATGACGTAAATCAACTATAATTTTTAAAATGAACAATTTTTGCCTCTTTCAGTTGCTGCTTTCTTATCTCTGGGCCAGCTATCTTTTTGGTAAAATTCCTAAGTCAATTAGATTTTGAATTTGTCTGTTGTATAATGATGTATAATAAAGTTGCTGCATTGTTGTTGAATATTCAGGGCTGATCTCCTTCAGAATGGGCTGGTTGGATCTCCTTGCAGTCCAAGGGACTCTTAAGAGTCTTCTCCAACACCACAGTTCAAAAGCATCAATTCTTCAGTGATGAGCCTTCTTTATGATCCAACTCTCACATCAATACATGACTACTGGAAAAACCATAGCTTTCACTATATGGATCTTTCTATACCTAGATGGCCTTCTTTCCAAGTTTAAGGAGCATGTGTAGGTCTCCAATGTCCACCCATGCAAGAAACAGTAAATCTAAAGTACTCAGGTTCTACTGGTTTTAAAGTCTAAGAATCAACAAAATGAATCTATCCTGCTGCCCCAAGCAGAGATTCTTAGGTATAAAAATCTACAATTAGGATGTATTTCTAGTCATAAAGTTTCTCCAGTGAGACTTAAAGGGAGTAGCTAGTCATGCTCAAGAGACCAGTACAATGAGCATTATGGACAGTTTCTTTAGACCACAACTAATGGTTTCTAATTTTCAATTAAATACCTGTTCTTGAACACCCTTTTCAAGAGTGGCTGCCAAAATTCTGCTTGATTTACATTCTTTGTTGAGTCATCTGAAGAAGTGACTTGATGAGATAAGTCTAGGGAAAAAGGAGCCCCCATGTAAGTGACCTATAGTAATGTAATGTCACCAGGAGCAAGGAATGAAAATTGTAAGGTCAATATGATTAAAGGAAATGTTCTGGGCATATGATACTACAAGACATTGTTCACTTGGAAATTACACCTTGTCATCCAAACAGCGAAAAGCACACAAAATATAACAAAGTTCAATAAGAGGGTTCAACATTCACAGGATATTTAAGAATCTGCACACCAATGTGCATGAAAATGGATTTTGTAGTATCTCAGGTTCCACACATTAATTTTTATGAGCTCATCACAAGAAAAGAAGCTTCCCTGAGAGCTCAGGGGAAAAGAGACGTATCACTGTATCTATACTAATTCAAAAGTGTCTAATGTTATTAATACTTCATCTGTCCTGGTATCTTTTCCAACTACTAAGATACATAAGGTACCTCTCTATACTCCCAGAATTTATTCTGCTTTCTTCACTCGCTATGTTTTCAACAATGCCTTTCAAGTAAGCTGTCTATGTTCTTCTAGATTATGACCATCTTGAAGATTGTGTCGTGTCTTTTTCATCTTTGCACTCCTAACAAATAACAGTGCCTGACGTTTGTTAGCAATCAATAAAATTCTACCAACTAAGTCAAGTCTTCATTTTACTTGATTAAACCATCTAAAAATCTAAACCAATGCTACTCAAAGTAACAAGACCACAGACTGTCTATGATAAGGCGTTTGAGCCAGAATGTGTGAAAGAATGGCTTCCTTTCTTGAGCAAGTCTTGCTATGAAAAAATGTTTAGCTAAACTAAGCAGTGCTATCTGATCTATATTCTTGCCCCATTTTGAGCCAAATACTTGAAAGTTAGACAAAGACATTTTCATAAAGGAAATTAACTTTATGGGTGAAAGTTAAAATTAACTTTCATCCACTTTTATAGCATATGTATATTTACAAATACCCAAAAAGTTTTAAAATAAAGGGATCTACTTTCACTGGTTAAAAAAATATAATAAAATAAAGACACAGAGCACTTAAAAAGTTTTTTTTTAAAGCCAAGACACATTAAAAAAAAACCTAATAAATTTTTAATTAGAATTTTTTTCCTTTTTTTAAACAGGACAAGTAACAGATTACATCAAACTTCAGAATTTCTCAAATATCTAGTTATTATACACATTCCCATCTGTCTTGCAGGGAGGGATCTTGGTCGGCTTAACAGTTTCAGGTAAAATAAGCTGCATAATAGTATATTACAATAATAAGTGTACAATGCTTACATGGAATATGTTTTAGAAACAAACAAAAAAAGATGCATATGCATCAAAAGGCGACCTCTTAAAATGCCACAACTATTTTTTTACATTCACTCTTGTAACAGGTCACAAGATGGGGTCACTAAGCTCAGATAAATCACTGTGATGCACATAAAATACAGAAAGATTGGTTATTATATATTATATATATATTTATATTTTCACACGTTAGCATCTGAGACATAAACTGAGAATTTAAAATTTATTCTCTTCAGATAACAAATCATTTTTTATTCTTCATAAACATGGTGCCCACAAAAGCACATAGGTAAGGCACAATAAGGTTTTCTGTTACAGAACAGTGTGCATCATGTTTACTTAACCAGGAAACGTGCATTAACTGTGCAAGTTCATGCTGCAAACCTAACACATATACAACTTTAAATAAAAGGAAACTGAGCTTTAAACAAAATCAAAATTGGTACAATTTCAGCTTTTTCACATATTCATTTGGACTGACAATGATATATCAACAGGTTATTTTTAAAAAGCCAATTGCTACATTACAAGTAAACTTTGCTCCGTAACTATTTTAATCTGAAATCATAAACCATAATAAAGTAACTTTACTGAAACAAAGTAAATACCCAGGCACAAAGTGACCATCACTTGTGCATTTAATATACTGTGAACTTTCATAACCCAAAATTGCAAACGGAATTCTTCAAATACACATTTTGCTGCGACAATGTGCCCTGTTTTAAACTTGACATACAACAGGGAAGCTAACATTTCATTAAATTATAAATAGATTGGGAAAATGACTTAATCCCAGCGGTACTATGTCATAGCCCTAGTATTTATAATAAATACAGCTTTTCACAAAATATTTTCCCAATATCGGCCAATTGCTTTCTTATTGCTCACATAAATTTGAATCTATTACAACTGATATTGGAACTTTCACACAAAATCATACTCAGACATTTTTATATAAAACCTATAAAAGTTATTTTAAACTTGTATCTAATACTTCCAGGTGTTTGGCTGTTTGATCTGTATGATAGTACAGTCATATGTATATATGTGTGTGTATATATACACATATACACATACACACATATATATATACATACACACATATATACACATACATATATATACACACATTAGATTACGAATAAAATAGGAAGCTTATTTTACTGCTTTAATGCAGACATTCTCACAAAACAGACTACTTTGGCCGTCACCAGCATTTATACATATATACAAAAGCCAGTTTAAGTACATGTACATCCACTTACACTTTTATGTAACCACTAAATCCGAATTGATTTTCCCATATTCCAGCTGTAGCAAATGAATCTCTTACAAGCAATAGAAACCTAAGGTTAAATTGGGAAATTAATAGTTTTGCCACATTAGCCTGTAAGGAACTATTTAGGTGACTGTATACAAAAATTCACAATATCAGTTTACAGGAAATTATGGAAAAACAAGAAGCCTTTTCCCCATGCTTTTGTGTGGTTATTCAAACACTTCTTGGTGCAAAAATACAACCATCACATCTGAAAATGCTTAATAAGGTCAATGTTCCTCATGCAAAACTTTTAAGTGCATTGGCTTAACTGAACTCCAAAAACTGAACAAAATAATTACTCTTATCTACTCAGCACTACTGCCTCACTGCTAAGTCCCTTTGGAACCTTAAGATTTCTGGAACGTTCAAATAGAGCTGTATTCAATAAAAATATTACATACAAAAAGCGTTTAAAAAGGGAGACAGGAAGCCAAACAGGAATTTTCCTACTGTAAAGAACAGTCTTAGGAGTGGAAGAAAGTCTTTTCAGGAACCTCCTTGAGAATTGGCTAGGCCAGTCCGAAGACGAAGATGAGACATAGAGTTCATGTGTTTATTTGATGGCTTCAAGGGAGTGTTGCAAGTAAGAGCCTGGGGAAAGCGATGGTGATATCTATCTAGTCGTAAATATTTTACTGTAACCAATTTCCCTGTTGTAAGATAAAAATAATATTTTAGATCTGTGTGAATGTGCTTAATATTAATAGAAATCAAACTGTGGTAAAAGATAAATGAACACAAATAAAATAATCTAAAATTATTACTCTACAAATGATAACCTAAGATTCTTTAATTTAAAATCTGGTAGAATTTAACAGTAAGCCATAATTTATCTTTTCAAAATGTTTGTAGTATTCAAATTTCTTACCATCAAACCAAGAGCCATGCAATGCTTTAAAAGCTTTCCCAGCATATTCTGGAGACAGACATTTAACATATACACAACCCTGTAATATTTTAAAAAGAAAACAAAAAGGAAGAAAAATAGTCTTAGTTTAATAGCAACAAGTCAAAATGTAGAATTCAATAGTGAAAGTTACTTTACCTCACGAGAGTTCTTGTCTACTGCAATGTGAACAATGCCATCATTATCACTGCATTTTTCTAAAATTGCTTCTTGAATTGCCAAATGCCACTGATCCCCTATTTCCCTAAAAAATTAATGAAAACAAAAATCAACAGCCATATTCCTACTCAGAAAGAAGTTTTCTGTCTCTTCAATGAGTGCATACTAAGTTGCTTCAGTTGTGTCTGACTCTGCAACCCCATGGACCGTAGCCTGCCAGGCTCCTCTGTCCATGGGGTTCTCCAGGCAAGAATACTGGAGTGGGTTGCCATGCCCTCCTCCAAGGGATCTTCCTGACCCAGGGATGGAACCTGTGTCTCTTATGTCTCCTGTATTGGCAGGTGGGTTCTTTACCACTAGCATCACCATATACCTAACTAGAATTAGGACAGTTTAAAAACCATATATTGTAAAAAACTAATAGTATATAAATGCCTGTTACTAGCAGTAGGTAGATTTTTTAAATGTTGGCATTCAGAAGTCCCAGCTACGTTCTCACTTTCCAGTGTAAGAATGTACAAGCTGAGGCACTGAAGGATCAGCCTACCATAGCAAGAAGGATCAGCCTACCATAGCAAGATAAACATGCTTTCAATTTTATGTTTAAAATCCTTTGCACTTACAGTCATTTCTCTTTTCTATCTAAACAAGTGTTCACAAACACTTCAATGAGTTGTGGTAAACTTATAAAAGTTAAGGATTATTTTTTAATGACATTTTCAAATTCCTAACTTAAGGAAAATTCTCAGTAAATATTATATTCTGAGCTGTTTTTTCCCAAAATATTAGAAACTTTATACAGGACAAACATTTTGCAAAAATAAGTCACTTTACTATTATGAAAGAGGTTCTGTTATAGTAACACACATTTGTTTTTCTTGTGAGATACAGATGGTGGGGCAGAGGAAAAGGCCATTCCACTTCAAATCATAAATCTTCATCTCAGGTAATAAAGTACTGGGCTGGCACAGACTTCCTAATCTCTAAGGTATGGGGTGAGACTCCCAGTAGAGG
>SJYX01007683.1:10156-21480 GCA_006410675.1 Oreotragus oreotragus | reverse complement strand
TGTGTGTGTGTGTGTGCTAACAGTGCTTTGTCACATCAACAATTTCGCTGTCACTTACTCTATCATATTAACTATTTCTTGAAATAAATGAGCTATCAAATGGGAATTATACATATTTTATATATAATACAATTTCCACTATCAGCTTTTAAAAAAAAAAAAAAATTTGATTTGTCCTATTATTGACAGATAAGCAGTCACCTCTAGGAAGCAAATTCTAAAGATTATTACAGCTTATATGTAAAATATTATGGATTTTAAAGAAATAACTTTTGACTAGACTATTTTCTGGAATGCACGTGTCACTGTAATTATATAGAAAAGTTTCTCAAATGGTAAATGGACATAAAAGTTCCTCAAATATTGCAATGACAGGTAGACAAATCTTATAGAAAGGAGGGTATGTACATCTTTCGTAGAAAACTCTTTATAATAAGGGTTTGGAAATTTTAAGACAGCAGATATTTTTATTTATATTGCCTACAGAGGCAAAGAGTGGTGGCAAACATGACATACATTTAAGAAAGGTTACTGTTATTTATCATATCTGTCATTAATCTGATTCAAGCCATCTGTCTTCTACAGATTCACAGTAAATACAAAGATTTTTAAAAGTTTTTCAAATCATTATACACCTGTGTCTTTTCGTAAAACTTTGTTTCAAATTTAAAAAGAAGAATTGGGAAAACTGTAACATTTTGGTAGTTAAGATTCAGAAATAAAAGAGATTTTTCAATTATAGACACAGCATTATAAGACTATCACGTATTTTTCA
Source organism: Oreotragus oreotragus (assembly GCA_006410675.1). Lineage (NCBI taxonomy): Eukaryota > Metazoa > Chordata > Mammalia > Artiodactyla > Bovidae > Oreotragus > Oreotragus oreotragus. Next base: position 20,705 of record SJYX01007683.1, on the reverse strand, counting down.
TCCAGATATTTAAAAAATTGCATGTACCTTTTGTCATAATACTTACATAACTGGATCAAACATATTTCGAATCTTCAGACATGGCGTCAAACTATTTGGTGGTGAATTTCTTCTATCTAAATGAAATGCTATTAAAAAAAAATTAGTTTTACTATTTTCCACTGTTCCATTTTATTGAAGGTATTCAGTCAGTTCATTCAAAAAATATTCACTGCATGCTTTTACTATGAGCTAGATCCCTGGAGCAAGGTGAATAAGATAGACACAGAGTCACTGATTTCACACTTTACAGTAGGGGAGATAGATGAAAAACAGTATCACCAAAGAAATTATAACTGTGGCAAACTCTAAGAAAGAAGGGTATAGAAAGCTGTCAATGTACTTAAGTCCATTTGTGAATATCAGATAACACTGAGGAGGGTGTACCTATGGTTGATACTTGTTGATATATGACAGAAAACCACAAAACTCTGTAAAGTAATTATCTTTCAATTAAAAAAGAAAAAATTTATGCTGAAACCTAAAGAATAAATAAACATAGGCAGAATAAAGAGAGGTGTAAAGGACATCTAAAGCAAAGGTGACAGCTTATACAAAGCCCAAGGCAAGAGGAACTTGATATATTCAAATAACTAAAAGACAGCCATTGTGACTAGAGATGGAACAACAAAAAGATAACCCTGAAGATGCTGGATTATGGAGGACTACGTAAGCCGCATTCAAGTACCTGGATATTACCATAAGAGCAATGGGAATCCACTCAAATGTTTTAAGGACAGGAATAGTAAGATGGGATCTCTTAAAATTTTTAAATAGACTGTTATGTGGAAAATAGATGGAAGTAAAAAGTGAATGCAAGGAGACCAGTTAGAGGTTATTATGTTGTCCAAGAGGGAGATGATAGTAATGTGGATAAGACAGGTCAATGATGAAGATGGAAATAAGTGGACAGACTCAGGACATTATGGAATAGATTTGACATGCTTGTTTAATGACCACAAATGTAGGGACTAAGGGAGAGATTAAGGATGACTCCCTGGTTTTTGACAGAACCGACTGAAGAGGGGACGGTATCATTAATTAAACAGGATACTGGAGAAGAGGTCAGTTTGGAGAGAGATGACATTATGTTCGTGCATGTACTGAAAGTCTGGCACTTCTTAGTACAGAGGACAAGTACACAGCTGGGTATACAAATCTGAAAGTCAAAACAGAAGACTTAGTGCATGATATAAAATTGAAAGTTATCAACATATATATAGCAAATGAAATTGCAGCATAGGATCGTTTGAGAAAACCAGGAGAAGATAAAAGATGGCCTGGAAAAACCTCAATAGCTAGAGGTCCAGGAAAATCTGGAAAAGAAGAATTGAGAAATGCTAAGAAGTAGGATGAAAATCAGAAGAAAGGGGCAACCACAAAACAAGAAAGTACCAAGGCAGGTTCAATTGTGAATACTGCTAAGTAAAATAAGGACAAGAAAGAAAAATGTCCATTGGAATTAGCAACATCAAAGTCTGAGAGCTATTTCCTTGAAATGATGGGGATGGATAACAGATTGAAGTCAGCTAAAGAATAAATGGGAGGTGAAAAAGTAAAGACAGTGAGTAAACCGTTTAATGCTATTTGGCTATATGCAGGTAGAGACATAGGATGACAGCTACAGGACAATGTATAGTGCAACGTGTTTTAAAGATGAGACTACAGTATGTTTAAGTGCTAATGAAAAGATCCAGGAGAGACAGGAATTTAAAACACAATAAGGGAAGATATTTGAGAAGACTAGAGGGAATGAGCGGGGAAGGCAATGGCACCCCACCCTAGTACTCTTGCCTGGAAAATTCAATGGACGGAGTAGCCTGGTGGCTGCAGTCCATGGGGTCGCTAACAGACTGAGCGACTTCACTTTCACTTTTCTCTTTCATGCACTGGAGAAGGAAATGGCAACCCACTCCAGTGTTCTTACCTGGAGAATCCCAGGGATGGGGGAGCCTGGTGGGCTGCCTTCTATGGGGTCACACAAAGTCGGACACGACTGAAGTGACTTAGCAGCAGCAGCAACAGAGGGAATGAGATCCAGAGGGATCCTCTAAAGAGAAGGGCTGGATCCTTGTTAAGTGAGATAGCTCCTTGATTGCAACAGGAGGTAAGGATGGGCATGTATGTGCGTTAGTTGTTCAGTCATGTCTGACTCTTTGCAACACCATGGACTCCTTTGTCTGTGGAATTCTCCAGGAAAGAATACTGGAGTGGGCTGCCAGTTCCTTCTCCAGGGAATCTTCCCAACCCAAGGATCAAACCCAGGTCTCCCACACTGCAGACAGATTCTTTACCATCTGAGCTACCAGGATAGAACAGATTCTGGTAATTCTATGGATTTGGTGGTGGAAATTTGAGGCAGGTACAATCCGATTGCTTCTATTTGAGTCATCAACTGAGAATCAGAAGACAGGGAAGAGCTAAAGTTTGAAAAGAGGGGACAAGATCTAAAACTGCTATTGAGTAGAATAGGAAACTGAAGTGACTAGCAAAAAATGGTAAGAACAAGAAAGGCAACTAGTACTGACAACCTACTTGCAGTTAATTATTTATAAAGGTGCCAGTCTGCCAAGTGGTTCTGACTTTCCTTGCTATGCTCAGTCATTAGCATATAGACAAGCAGAGATAAACAGTTCCATCCTTGGTTGGAATTTACCAGGGTAAGATTAAGGACAGGTGATGACAGAAGGGTACTAGCAAGAGAGTGTCTGAAAAGTGGACCCAGGAAACTAAGATGGACAGGAAAAGAAGTAAAGATAGGAGAAAGGCTAAAGAACTGGAGAAAGAATGTACACTGAAGAATCAGAGATTCTGGAGTTGCCACATACATGGAGCAGGAAGGGTGAAAGGATGAGTTCATGACAAAAACCAGAGTGTATCAATTACAGATTTCAGAAGTGTCAGTAATAAGAAACATCTGGAGTATGAATATTCAAACAGTGTTTGACATGGGATGGAGGTATAGTCACTAGATATGAAAAATCTTTGCCAAATCTCACATCAAGGTCTGTGAACCTCTAGTACCTTTCGAACTTCTCTAGCAGTATATACTCTGTTCTTAGATGACCTTTTAGCTGTAGACAATCTGACTTCCTTGAAATTCTAATAATGACTTAGGTTAGCACGGGTTCAACCAGAGAAAACAGAAACATTCACATCACCTTATTTTAGCCTACACCCAAGACTTCAGAAAATAAAAGACCTGGAAGAAACTATCCCTGGCCAATTCTAGTCAGAAAGTAGTCCAAGAGATCACACTGACTGATCTCACTAAACTCTAATTCCCACGGCTTCTTTACTCTAATGTAAAGCAACAGTAGCTACTGAATGATACATTTTAAATGCCTCAGGAGCTACCTTTGGGTCCTTCAAATGAATGCTATTTATTCCAAACATGACATCTGTCAGAAGCATAAATAATTCTTGTGTTTCCCAGTAGATAGTGTTTAATTTTTAACTGGTGCTTTAAAATACCTTTAGACATACTAATATTATCATCCATTTCTTATTTAAGTACTATTTAGAAACTGAACTGAAAATTCAGTAAGGTTGATTATTTAACAGTTACTTGGGGAAAGTACCATTAAATGACAATAGCCTGCAGTGGTAGTGAACTCAAAAGACTACTGTAACTATTGTACCAACTCTTCAGACACGCACCATTTTGTTATTTAGCCACAACACTCAGTTGTGGGATATCTCACTTCACTGACCAGGGACTGATCCTGGACCATGGCAGTGAAAGCCTGAAATGCTAACCATTAGGCCACTAGGGAACTCCCCAGCATGCATGCTTTAAAGCAAAGAGTTAATGGTTTAGTGTTATCTTGGCAACAAAGCTTCATTTTTATGCCACGATTATGGAACCTATTACTCAAGGCCTTTGAAAGTAAAACTCAATTAGAGAGAAAAGGGAGAGATTGGATTTTATTTCAATTTCAAAACAATTAACCTACATTTCCCATGTAGTCTAAGTATAGCAAGCATTGATAAATATGCTTTCTATCCAACAAGATTAAAAGAAACTCCACTCACTACTAGTTCTGAAATACAAATTAAACTAGCCATGAGATTTCTTTTTGCAATTAACCATTAACATACAAAAAATTCAAATGTGCGAACAGTTACTACTTGTAGAGGTTTGGGTATATAAGGCAACCAAACACCAAATCCTCCTATAAACTTATATCTGTTTTTACAACTATACAAACATTAAGAAAAATATGGAAAGACACCCACAAAAGTGACTTGGCATGAGATATGTAAGTATCTCATTGGTGAAAGACTCTTAATGAAAAAGGCAAGCAAAAATAGAAAAAAGAGAAGTTAAAAAGTTATGATTTCACTTACATATGTTTTAAATATAAAATAAATATATACTTGTACATATATAAATAAAATATATATACATTATATATTACAAATTATCTGCACAAAAAATATCAGGGGAAAAGAATGCAGTTAGATCTTTAATACTAGGTTGCTTTTAGTAAGTGAAAGAGAAAAAAATCAAAGTAATGTATCTAGTACTATATCACTGTGAAGACAAACCATGTTATTTGTATTAGCACACAGAAAAGTGGGAGGACTGTAAGAAGCTAACACTGATCCTTCTATTGGATGGGGCTGGAAGGGAGCTTTGCCATCACATATCTTTCAGTTGTACTATTTTAAACACATAAGAGTTTTATATTTGAAAAAATTATCTATTTCTTTTGTTGTTTGAGCATACATACCTTGACCCTGCCACACTTTAGAAGGTATTACTAATATTTTGTCACAGGAGGCAGAAGGCTGGATCCACCGCCAAACCAGAAAGTCTGCACCGCCTATTCTTCTTGTTTCTGTGCGAACTCTAGACTCATTCGCAGCAAGGAAGTCAACAGCTCTATCCCAGACTTTCTTCATCTTCTTCCTATCATTTGAAGGAAAATGACAAATTTACTATCATCTTTGTCATCTTTTTCAAATATCAGTAACTGAAGGTAGTAGTTGTTATTCTTAATTAGGGCTCTTCTTATCAATGCTTATGCAGTTTTTTCCAAAAAGATTAAGGTGCCTGAAACTCCCCTCAGATTTACCATATTTGGATGTCCAGAGGTGGAACAGTGCATTGGTATTTTCCCCTCTCAAAAGCTCTACTGATGATTCTGATGTGTTGCTACACATCTTACACAGGTAAGAATGCTGCTTTAGGATGTGACATCATCTTTTATTTTCAAGAAGTTGTTGTTGAATTCTTTTATTTAAAAAGCTTCATTAACAATGAAATAAAGTATTTTAAAACATTAGTAAAACATTACTGGCTACTGTCTGTCTCTGTTTATTTCTCAGGATGTAATTGAAGGAAATAAGGTAGAGACTTTTAAAAAGTAAGAAAAGTATGCTTAGAAATCCAGTTGTCTATTATGGCACTTAAAATCAGGCCGATAATAGATGAAAGCTTAGAAAAGAGTTTAAAGTACAAAAAGACACCTGTATAGTAAAACAGCTATTGCTGAGAAGGGTTATAACTCTCAATGCAATTTTCATGACCACAGAAGGTAACATTCTGATTTACTTCAACTCATAATGCTTTGAACACACCTGTCATGAGGCTGTATTAAAGAATCTCGCACATGGGGAATAGGCATGTAAGGCTGTAAATCTTTATTTTCCTGGCAAGCTTCATTATGACTTCGTAAAACATCTGAAAGTAAATCAAACAAATTTATATTATAAAGAAAGCAACTATTGGACACCATTTATCACATGATGACTATTCTAGAAATAGTTTAGATTTTTACAAATACTGTACCTATAATCTTTACCACCATATCATACATCTGCCTTGTTTCCTCTTCCTCTTTTGTCCAGCGATATTTCATGTAACGCAGAACGACACAAACCATCACTACACCTGTAATATTTACATATATTGATTGTGTTTTAAAATTGTGGTCAGTGGCATTCAGTAGTATTTGTTGCAACCTGAAACAACTGTCAGCTGTTAAATCTAGTATAACAAAGTAGAGGGAAAAAAAGCCATTTTGACAGTTGGCACCCCACCCCAGTACTCTTGCCTGGAAAATCCAATGGACGGAGGAGCCTGGTGGGCTGCAGTCCATGGGGTCGCTAACAGTCGGACAGACTGAGCGACTTCACTTTCACTTTTCTCTTTCATGCATTGGAGAAGGAAATGGCAACCCACTCCAGTATTCTTGCCTGGAGAATCCCAGGGATGGGGGAGCCTGGTGGGCTGCCGTCTATGGGGTCACACAGAGTCGGACACGACTGAAGTGACTTAGCAGCAGCAGCACAGTGATTATTTTAACTGCCATAATGGGATAGTGGAATAAGATTTCAAGACAGTGGTTTGATTTAGCTACATAATAAAATTAAGTATAAAAATTTAATATTAAACATTTCCCAGTGTGTCACTTAATCTTTCCAGAAAAAAACATTTCTTCTTTCGGTTGACAACTGAACATTTATTTAAATTCCTTTTTTTTTTTTTAATACAAAGTAACATGCTTCACAAACCTTTTTCTTTGCAGCATTAAGCTACTAGAAAAGTGAAGTCTTATGAGACTGTAAACATTTAATTTTAAGTAAACTATTTTTAAAGGACTTGAGTAGAAAAGAGAAGATATTTCTAATAGTCACATAAAATTAGGAGGTCTGAATGAAAATTTTAATTTGGATAAATAATATTTTTTAAATGAAAAATAATTTTTAAAAAGTTAATTTCTAACCCAGTATTTTAAAAATAAGCTAATTTTTATATCTTCCTGCTCTATTTCCTAAAGTGGATTTCTATCTATGCACTATATTTGCTTGTTGTATAACATTCATATGACAAAGTCTGATTCCTACTTCTCAAAGCACTGTTTCCTAAGCCCTTAGATTGATATTGACATTGTGTGTGTGTTAATCTCTTCAGTTGTGTACAACTTCTTGCAACCCAATGGACTGTAGCCACCAGGCTCATCTGTCTATGGGATTTCCCAGACAAGAATACTGCAGTGGGTTGCCATTCCCTTTTCCAGGGGATTTTTCAACCCAGGGATCAAACCTGGGTCTCCTGCACTGCAAGCAGATTCTTTACCATCAGAGCCGCTGGGGAAGCCAACTGACATAAAAACCCTCAATATTACTATATCTTAGTGGAGACTTCTGGATGTGATTTATAATGACAACTGTTACAGAAGTATATTTTCAACCCTGGCATTTGATGAAATACAGACACAAAAATCTAGATTAGAATGTATCTTTCTCATTCTCACAACTTACCTAAGCATAACAACAATAACCTGTGGGTGACAGTAACAAAAGCACGTCGAAAACGACACCAGAAGGACATCTGTGGCCTTGTGGATTGTAAAAACTGAACATCAACTATATCTGTCAATTCTTCCTCAGGGCCATAACCAACACACCTATGCAAAAACAATTACGGGAGAATTGAGAGTCAAAATCGCTGCTTAGACTACAAAACAGACAGAGTAGAAACCAAATCCTTTACCTTATTCCAACATCCTTCCCATTTTCAAAAATCCACTGTAATGAGATGTTAAATATATCTTCATATTCAGGACCTAAATCCTAATAAGAAAAATGAAAATAATCTTAATAATTCACATTCACTTGATTTTATGTGTAAGCTGTCCTATAAATAACGTACCTTATATAACACTTTAAACTATATAATAAAAATATATTATTCACTACAGAAAAATGAAAAGAAATAAAGTCACCATTTCCCCACCACCCTAAGATAACCACTGTTAACATTTTGCTATGTTTTTTCATTTTTTATTTAAGAAATAAACTTAGATTGTTTTTAAACATTGCTTTTCAAGTATCGTGGTAAGAGTGAATTAGTCACTTTTTCTTTTTAATGGAACACTATTTGTAGATGAACAAAATAACAAATTACTTAGACTTGGTTTCACAGCCATTTTCTCAAGAAGTGAATGAAGTATGCCCATCAGTTTCAGAGAAACAACTGATTGTGTTATTCACGATAAAATTAAAGCTTTCAAATGAAGTGAAAAGCAGAATTTTAAATAACTTACATTCATTATTATAAGCTTAACAATTTCACAGTGCTTAAAAAACTTTTGAAATGAGACTGTGCTGTGATATTCACAAATGTGACTGTAGAGTATAGCATATTAAAATGTGTCAACATTTGGAAGATCTGAGTAACTAGTGACCCAATATTTTCAAAATGACCAATCATAAGCTATAAAATCTTGCATAGGTAAAAGATCCATTCTCACTGCAAAAGAGACAAAAAGGCTTTAGTATGAAAAGTATGAGAATGAAAAGTTCACTGTCATGATTTTAAATTCTATACTACACTAATCTTTAAGAAACTATTATTTGTAGAGTTTTGATGCTGTATTAAAGAAGAGTATCTATCTGACTTGAGAATTAAAATACTTTTCCCTGTTTTGACTACCTATCTGTGTGAGGCTAGATTTTCGTGATGTACTTCAACCAAAACAGCATCACAATGGATTGAATGCTGAAGCAGATATGAGAATTCAGTTGTTTTTTATTAAGTTGGACATTTGCAAAAATGTAAACCGACGCCACTTCTCACTAAATGTTTTTACTTTGGAAAATAGTATTTTTCATAAAACATACTCTTTATGCTAACATGTAATAAAGTCATTATTCTTATTTTAAATGAATAAGTAAATTTTAAAATGCTTTAATTTTTAATATGGCAAATACATATCTAAATAAATAAATGCATACATATATATTTTACAAACACATGCCATTTAGGATCATCAGTAATTTTAGGACTACAAAAGGATCCTGAAAGCAGAAAGTTTAAGAAGTGCTATGCATAAATGGATTATGTATTTTTTAAATCAAAATATTAAAAATGAAAGAGGTGTTGTATTATACACACTGTTTTTCTACTTGCTTTTTTCACAGGATGAACTGGTATTGTCAACGTATATCAGTATAAATATTCACGGGACAACTCCAATTTTTTCCAGCACGGTAGTATTCCATTGTGTGGTTGTTTTACACCATCACCCTCTCACTAATGAACATGAAACTGTTTCAATTACTTGAGTATAACAAATAATACTATAATAAACATCCTTAAAAATTCTTTCATTCAAAATATTAACTGAGGGCCCACTATGTGCCAGGTACTGTTCTAGGACCTAGAACTGTAGCACTAAGCAAAAAGCCAAAATTCTCCACGTTCATGGGAACTTGTATTCTATTCAAAAAGTATGTCTTTATATACTTTTGGAAGTGCAAAAAAATGAATTTCTATAAGTAGAAACAAGAAGGTCACTTTATAAAATTCTTTAAAAATATTTATATGTAATAGCTACTGCATTTTAACAACAGATTCTTCAACAGCATTGGAAATTACAATGTTCTCATTTGCTCAGTTTACTTTCTAATGTTATTTTAATATATCAAATTTGAAAGTATAATAAAGAATTTTATGAAGCAAAACTAATCTTGCTAGGCATCATTACTTATGTGTAACTACTGCCAGGATTTTCAGATCCTAAAGATAACCTATAGGCTATTTTTTTTTAAGTGTGATAATTTCAGCATTATTTATAAATACCAAAAAATTTGTAGTTAATGTTAGCAATTAGTTATTAAAAGATGATTTATATATGAGATCACTTCTGTTGGATATTATTAAATTAGAAATAATCATGATGAGAGCTAAACAGCTATATACTTTAAAAAGTAAAATACAGCATTCAACTATTACTAATTATGAAAGATATACACTCATGTGAATAAGAATTAGAAAATAAGAAAAAGTAAATTTTGGTTAGTATTGCTTCAAAAAGTTATGCAATTATACAAGATAATTTCAGGCAATTTCTGCCTTTTTTTTAATTTATATTTTTATTGAAGGATAACTGCTTTACAGAATTTTATTGTTTTCTGTCAACCTCGATATGAATCAGCCACAGGTATACATACATCCCCTCCCTTTTGAACCTCCCTCCCCAAAATTACTGTTTTAATTTTTGTAAGTAGATACCAGAAATCACTTTGCATATAACTAAAAAATCAAACAGAACTCATATTCACTTACTCTAAATTAGAGAAGATTAAAGCTTTGATAAAGAAACATCAAGAGAACATATTTCTGGTTATCTTGCATCGATGAGGATTAGATAAAGCACAAGCAATACAAGATTTTGACAACTCCACACAACAATATTAATATGGGAAAGACTAGAGATCTCTTCAAGAAAATGAGAGATACCAAGGGAACATTTCATGCAAAGATGGGCACAATAAAGGACAGAAATGGGATGGCTCTAACAGAAGTAGAAGATACAAAGAAGAGGTGGCAACAATACACAGAAGAACTGTACAAAAAAATCTTCATGACCCAGATAATCACGATGGTGTGATCACTCACCTACAGCCAGACATCCTGGAATGCAAAGTCAAGTGGGCTTTAGGAAGCATCCCTATGAACAAAGCTAGTGGAGGTGATGGAATTCCAGTTGAGCTG
>SJYX01007682.1:0-17687 GCA_006410675.1 Oreotragus oreotragus | reverse complement strand
AAAAAAAAAAAAAGACCAATTCCATGTTGGTTACATGCTCTAACGCAGCTTGTTCAGTCTCTTTTCTGCTGCAAATATTTCACATACCCCTTCCCCATAATTTCCTGCCTTTCCATTGACCCCACCAGCTGTGCCTCGGCAGTTTTGTGGGTCCCAGCATGGGCCTGGCACACATACCTTGTACACCCACAGGGCACAGCATGGCAGTTATCAGAGTTCTCCCACCACCACCAGAGGCTGGAGGGTCTAGCTGACCGTGGCAGCTCCTGTTTGAGTACATTTTCTTTTGTGAGCAAGCAAATGCCCTGGTGCCCTGAAAGGGAGATGTTAGTTCCATAGTGTTCGGCAAGGGTTCGGGAGGTTTGGGTCATCTCTGAGCATTTTGGAGGTTTAACCACGTTAGTATGACATCTCTGTTCGCTTCTTGTCTTAGCTCGAGTTGCTACTAAGTACCATAAATTGGGTGGCTTAAACAACAGAAATGTCTTTCTCACAATTGTGGAGGCTGGGAAGTCCATCAGGGTGCCAGCAGTGTGTGTGTGGTGAGTGCCTGCTTCTTGGTTTGTTGATGGTCATCTCGTTAGGACCTCAGTGTTTGCAGTGAGAGACACACAGAGACAGACTGACTGGCGCTTTCCTGGTGAAGGCATGGCTTCCATCATGAGGGCCCCACCCCTGTGACCCCACCTAAACCTAATTACCTCCCACTGGGAACCGGGGCTTCAGCCTGTGGACTTTTGGAGGTGCGCACCATTCCCTTCATGGCGTGGCTTGCATGCCTTGTGCTCTGCTACTGGACAGGCCCATGGAAGGAGCATAGAAACACAAAGTGGAGTGCTACTAAATCAATATGTCTGATTTTAATGCGATTATTAATGTAATTCTATTATTAATGTAATTCTATTACTAATGTAATTCTATTAATTCATTAAAGTGAAATTGCCCAGGCAAATGTTAAGCCTAATAAGATGGCAGGGCAATCAGACTAAAGCAAGACTGTCCAGGGCAAAAAGTCCTAGCCATTTATCGCTGGGAAGGGTGGAGCCTTATCATAAAAGAAGTTTTTACATAGGAACACTAGAGGGCGCCCTAGACTGTAATTAAGAATCATGCTTATTTACACAAGGAAGTACTGTATCAGCTTGATGATACAAAATTCAATAGTGAATGTTTATAAAAAAGTGGGTAAATCCATATCAGTTGATTTTCAGTGTTCTAAGGGCATGATCAAATTCAACAGAAATGTTTTAGAGTGTGTGTATGTCCATGCTGGAGGATATGATAATCCTATTTTATTTCATTATTTTTTTTTATTCAAGTATAATTATTTTATAAGGATAATCCTCCTTTATTTACTTCAGAATGTCTTTTTTTTTCCTTAAATATTCAGGAGTGCCTGCCTTAAGGTGAGATAAAGATTGGGGTGTAATATGTCCTCACTACCTGGGGTTTTTTTTTTTTTCTTGGTGGAGGGATAGAGTGAGGGAGGGCTGTAGAGCCCATTAAAACAACTATCACGTTGTTCTTCTTTGGAGATAAATCCAATGATATTGTTATTTATTTACTTTTGGCTGCGCCCCACGGCATGTGGGATCTTAGTTCCCCGGCTGTTGGACATCAAACCAGTGCCCCTGAAATGGAGGTCCTATCCACCAGACCTCCAGGAAAGTCCTTGATGATATTGTTTTAAATACACGTGGCACCATTGTTCTTATATGTGTTAAGACTTTCCTGATGACTCAGATCAGCAATGCAGGAGACCTGGGTTTGATCCCTGGGTCAGGAAGATCCCTTGGAGAAGGAAATGGCAATCCACTCCAGTACTCTTGCCTGGAAAATTCCATGAATGGAGGAGCCTGGTGGGCTACTGTCCATGGGGTCACAAAGAGTCAGACACAACTGAATGACTTCACTTTTATGGGTGGATTATTAGGCAAGGACTCCAGCCTTCAGGGCAGCAGTATCAATAGTGGGAAAAACACTGATTCTTCATCTAGTCTGGAGTCCCTGCTTCTGGCTCTGGCTCTGTGACTGTGGAAGATCTTATCTTTCTGAGCCTCTCTCTTAGTAAAGGGGTGGCTTGAACTAAATGACTCCGTTGTCTTTTTCAAGTCTAATATTCTCTCACTCTGACTTTCACGCCTAACATTGGCTAGTCTTAAATTTACGTTCACAAATCGGTGCCCTGTTTAGAAATTACTTTCAGCTCACATCATAAAATTCCATGACACTGGGAAAACTTGATTCAGGAGAAAGTGGAGAGGTTGGTGGTTCCCTGTTTTGGGGCCCTGATCAAGTTCTTTACAATGGCTTACTTTACCCTAGGAACAGATAGGTCTTTGTCACCTGCTAGAAAATACTCACACAAGCACTGCTCCCCAACCTCAGACTTCCCTGGAAGCAATAATGATGGTCAGATGTTTATATTCATTGACTTTGCTGCTAGGATTCAGTCTAGATAAACAGTAAGAGGCCAAAAAACTCACTGGAGATTTTCATTTAAGTCCAATTAGTTTATTTCTGAGGTTATGAAAACACCTGGGATGAACGTTTGCCAGACAGATATAAGCCCTCTCTGCCTTCAGATATTTGAGACAAGACAATTTAGGGGTCTGGCGTTTGACTAAATATTGTTGCTGCACAGTTTAGATCTCCAAGAATTCTCTGACATTCCTAACTGAGTTCTGCTTCTAAAATAAACACATTGAATGGGGTACCCTTGACATGGAAAAAGGAAACGTTAGCAACATTCCTCTCTGTTGGAAGGAGAATGATTTGGTTGGTGGAGTTATACAACTCCTGTCGTATAGAGACATAAAAAGTGACTCCGCACATTTCTCATTGGTAACATTTTCAGTAATCTTGTGTGTGTGTGTGTGTGTGTGTGTGTGCCGTGTATCAGCAGGTGTCTCTGTGAGATCATGCTTCAAGTTGACAGTCACATACATGCGGTAACTCCTGCCTGCTAACTCTTTTCAGATCTTGGGAGTTTTTGACACTTTGTAGTTCTCCATCTGTGATGGTGAAATCAAAATGAAGGCGATCCCAAGGGAAACTTTGATCTCTTGGCAATTTCTTCATGACTCATGACATCTGAGCTGCGCCTTGGGAACAGCGGCAGAGTAGGGGAGGGGGGATATCCTGAGGCTGAACTAGAGAGGAGGGAAGGCAGGGGTTGGGATCCGTCTCACACCAGGGAACCTGGGCACATGGGCCAGGGTATCACCCTAGAAGGTTTGGAGGGCAGGAAGACACTGCCCATCCATTCATTAGACTTGTACTGAGTGCCTAGTTTGGGGCAGGTGCTATGATTGGTGACGTGAATGTACAAGTGTTTCCTTCAAGCTTTTCCCCCGCAAACTTTAAACTTTTTATTTTGTATTGGAGGAAAGCCGATTCACATTGTTGAGGCGGTTTTAGGCACACACTGAAGGGGCGTAGCCATACATATACATGTATCCTTTCTCCCCCAAACTCCCCACCTGTCCAGGCCGGCATATAACACTGAGTAGAGCTCCATGTGCTATACAGTAGACCCTTGTTGGTTATCCATTTTGAATATGGCAGTGTGTATTCCACCTCCCCAAATTCCCTAATTATTTCTTTCCTGCAGCACCCATAAGTTTATTTTGTAAATCTATGAGTATCTTTCTGTTTTATAAGTAAGTTCCTTTGTATCATTTCTTTTTAGATTCCACATATAAAGGATGTCATACAGTATTTCTGCTTTTCTCACTTACTTCACTCAGTATCACGTTCTCTAGGTCCATCCGCGGGGCTCCAAATGACATTATTTCATTCTTTTTAATGGCTGAATAATACTCCATTGTATATATGTACCATATCTTCTTTATCCAATCCTCTGTTCCTTTGAGCTTTTTAAGGACCAGTTGGTGAAACAAACATAGAAATAAACCACGATGAAATCATAAATGCTAAGAGAGCTGTGGGAGCCCCAGGGGTTCAGGTTATGAGGAGATGACCTTACTAATATGCTGATGCCCAGCGTCTTTCAAGGGAGGACACGGGTTCCAGGTGGATAGCAGGCTTTCCGAGGTGCGGATGGAGGGAACATGGACCCTGGTCCTGCATGCTCTGTGCTCCAGGGGCAGATATACCTTGGGGAAGGCAGAAGTGCCTTCAAGAGATGGAGCTCTCAGTTCTTTCAACACATCCTAAAGTCTTTAATGGACATGTTGGCTTGAGTTCAAGATAGTGTTTCCTAAACCCAGTTTTGCTGTTCCTTAGAGAACCTTTGTGTGCTTAAGGAGTACAAACCTTTCCTCAGTCATTTATCCAAAAATTTATTTTACTGCTTGTCCTTAAAAATAACACTGGGGTGCTCGCTTCGGCAGCACATATACTAAAATTGGAACGATACAGAGAAGATTAGCATGGCCCCTGCGCAAGGATGACACGCAAATTCGTGAAGCGTTCCATATTTTTGTTTTAATTCACGCATTTTCTCTGTGCCTGTGTCAGATCTTGAAATCTTCTGGGAAATACATTTGAATACAAAAAAAAAAAAAAATAATAACACTGGGGGGAAGAGACGAAGCCAATGGATATCAATATTTCCACTGTCCTTTTTAACAAGATCATTTTTGAGCTTATCAGTCAAGTCTCTCTTAGTTGCAGGTGACTGAGATTCCATTCAAATTAACCGATGCAAAAAAAGGGAATTTGTGGGCTCACATAAGTGGGAAGTCTTAGGGGGTAGACAGAGATTTGAATGTGGCCATGAACTCTCTCCATGTCCCTCAGCTGTACCCACTTCTGCTTAATTTTGGATCCTCAGTTCAGTTTAGTTTAGTCGCTTAGTCGTGTCTGACTCTTTGTGACCCCATGGACTGCAGCAGGCCAGGCCTCCCTGTCCATCACCAACTCCCAGAGCTTGCTCAAACTCATGTCCATCGAGTTGGTGATGCCGTCCAACCAGCTCATCCTCTGTCATCCCCTTCTCCTCCTGGCTTCAGTCTTTCCCAGCATCAGGGTCTTTTCCAATGAGTCAGTTAAAAAAAATTGTATCTTTCTCGAGAATTGTAGTGAGGTGCAGAACTCGGTTTGGATTACCACGTGCCAGATGGCTGGCTGGTGTTTTGGCCACTATAGTAAAAAGTGATGAAAAAACTGTCGAGAAAATTATGAAATGTAAGTTCATTCCTCTACTTTTGTGGGGCAAAAGTGTTGAACACTGGGGATTAAAAAATGTCCCAGGTCAGCAATGAGCAAGGAATTGATGATGATGAACTGACTCAGATAAAATAAGAACAGCAACTTACCTTGATGTTTGACTTTTTCCTTGCCATTTCCGGCGGCCTGGGAGGGGTGTGATTTATCACTGTTTACCCCACCTGTCCCCCAATTCCTTGTCTCCAAAACACAGGGACTAGGAGAGTAACTTGATTTCACAGTGGAAGAGCTGGGGGTGAGTGTTGAGGCAGGGAGAACACATGTTACTTATTCCCACTTGAATGTGAATTCATGTCACCGTCTGGTTCTCCAGCACCCTCAACAGAATTAAGCAAATAGGACTTATGCAGATGGAGTCAAGGGTGGGGTAAGTTCTGGAGTACAGGTACGGCAGCCTTATTCAGACACCCGCAAGGCCCCAGGCGTGTGGGGAGAAGGAAGGAGAGAAGAGGGAGCTGGGGTTACGAGGAGGCGGTGGGACGAGCCAGCCCTGCTTGCGGTGGTCTTCACCAGCACCAGTCAGGACACCTTGCTCACTGTCATTTAAAGCATCTCAGGTGGCTAGCCCACCTGGAGTCTTGCAATGGTGTGGGGAGAACTGGACTAAAAAAATTAATAATTTGTATTTATTTCTGGCTGTGTTGAGTCTTCGCTGCTGCGTGGGCTTTCATCTAGTTGCAGCGAGTAGGGGACCCTCTTGTGCTGTGCGGGCTTCTCACTGCGGCGCTTCTCTTGTTGCAGAGCACAGGCCCTAGAACTTTCGGGCCTCGGTAGCTGTGGCAAGTGTGCTCAGTAGTTGCGGCTCCTGGGCTCTAGAGGCGCAGGATCCATAGTTGTGGCACACAGGCTCCGTTGCTCTGCGGCCTGTGGGAGCCTCCCGGACCAGGGACCGAATCCGTGTCTCCTGCGTTGGCAGGCAGGTTCCTAACCACGGAACCACCAGGGAAGCCGTAGGAGAGCTGGACTGTGCAGCTTCCTTCCTTCCTTCTTTGCAGACTCTCTGGGGATAGAGACGTGGAAGAAGTTTCCAAGGCTGCCTCTGGGTCAAGCAGTGCAAATCAGAAGCTCTTTGTGGACGTGGTTTCTGTTCTGCTCAGCCGTCCTCACACGTTCCCCTGGAGCGCTGAGCTTCCCTGGCCGTAACTCTGAAGAACCTTCCACGTAGGTTTCCATACTCACAGCCCCTGTCGACGCAGGCGGGGCTCTTTCCACCTCACTGCTCTGCTCTCTTGGCTTTTCACACTGGACTGTTGGTGAAAAGGCAGTCAGCCTTGGCTGTAGTTTGCATGGGGTGGGGACAGGAAGGAGGTTTCTGGGTCTGTGTTGCTGACCTAATTCCACATTATGTTTTCATAGAATGAGTTGATTATTTTTATATCACTTACTGGTAAGTGAATGACCTGCACTCCTTTCAATTTTTCCATGTCCCAACTTCCAGTTCCTGACCACATTTTACACGCACTTGAAAATTCCCTTCTTAGGCTCTTTTCTTGTAAGCACGTAGGAACAATATTGCCTGCTTATTGTTGGAACAGCAACTTTGCTGCCAATATTATAAAATCCTCGTCTTACACGTAATTTGTACGAGGAATAAGTTAATATTTATTGTCAAGGCTTTAAAGCAGCTGTGTTCATCATGATGCATTTTAATGGACCAATGGAATCTTTTCACTTTAATCACCTTTCTTGAAGTGATTAATATGCATCACTTAATCTGGCTTTCTTTCACCAACTCTGAAAACTGGTTCCTTGTTAAACAAGTTAGTTATTTGTTCCCTAAAGTTATATTCACTATGTACTTTTTGTGTTTGACATAGCTTTTTATGTTTCAAGTTCAATGAAAAAAAAAAAAGTCATTTTAAGAGTATATGTTCTCTTTGTATTTTGAAACTGGGATGCTCCTGTTAATTTGATGTTAGGCTGAGCATCAGAGAGACTTTCCAAGTTCAAGTTCAAACTCACAAGCGTCATGGCTTTCTTTTTTCTAAAACTTGCTCACTTATGCCCCATTTCTGCTGGTATGACATAATAAAAAAGCTCATTTTTTTGAGTGTAAATTTGATTTTTGTATCCCTTCTTTGCTTTTCAGTAAACTTTGAGATTCTTTTCAGTCTTAAACTTTAAGTGAGAATAATAATTCAATGAAGTGTGGCTTTTAAAAATGTTTAATAGACAAGACATTATTGTTTAAAAGTTAATTGTAAAAATTAAAACCATTAAAAAATGATTATTATGGCAGCATTAATTTCTTCCTGTTACATGTATTGTTAGTGTGATTGATTTACCTTTGTGAGACCTCCATTAAAAATAAATAAGTGCATTTAGTAAAACTTTGAAAACAATTCCCCATCACCCACAGGAAGAATCCATTTGTTTTACAAGAAGTGATAAGTGTATTTTGTAAGAAGTAGAATTTTAAGTTTATTTAATATCAGATTTTTTTGTGTATACTAAATATGCAATATAGTATTTGTGTTTCCTGTTGCAAAAGTAAAAAAATATAGTGGAGAAAGCAGAAAAAAAGCTTTTGAGTATCTGCCCTTTGTTCTGAATGTATATTCCTTTATTGTAGATGTATTAACTGAGTAGATTACTCTAATTACATAGTTCATGTTTATAGCAGCCTTGACTAATTCAGTTTAAAATCAGATTAAAACAAAAACTTTCTTCTTCTTGTGTGTCCAAACCCATAAATTAGACTGTTCTGAACTTTTAAAAGAATGCTTAGCCAGTTTTTTTCCTCCAACCACAATTTGAGATAATTTCCTTAAAAAGCAAGAAAATTGTGCCACATTCAAAGATCCTAGAATGTGGACCCTAGCTGTTTAGGGATTGTTTCTGTTGATGGGGAGAAATTAAGTGGACCACCATGCACTGTAAGTAATAGCAAGCACCAGGACTGGGAAGCCAGGGGTGAGTCTTGATTAACTCAGAGGAAGAACTGGCAAAGTCAGATTCTCCATCTTTGACCTTAGCATTTCAGTGGGTCTTTGTTTCTTATGGACTTTCTCCCCTCCCCCATTTCTTTCTCATCTTTAATTCATACAAGCATTTGTCAGTTTTGATAGTATTTGNTGGGTCAGGAAGATCCCTTGGAGAAGGAAATGGCAATCCACTCCAGTACTCTTGCCTGGAAAATTCCATGAATGGAGGAGCCTGGTGGGCTACTGTCCATGGGGTCACAAAGAGTCAGACACAACTGAATGACTTCACTTTTATGGGTGGATTATTAGGCAAGGACTCCAGCCTTCAGGGCAGCAGTATCAATAGTGGGAAAAACACTGATTCTTCATCTAGTCTGGAGTCCCTGCTTCTGGCTCTGGCTCTGTGACTGTGGAAGATCTTATCTTTCTGAGCCTCTCTCTTAGTAAAGGGGTGGCTTGAACTAAATGACTCCGTTGTCTTTTTCAAGTCTAATATTCTCTCACTCTGACTTTCACGCCTAACATTGGCTAGTCTTAAATTTACGTTCACAAATCGGTGCCCTGTTTAGAAATTACTTTCAGCTCACATCATAAAATTCCATGACACTGGGAAAACTTGATTCAGGAGAAAGTGGAGAGGTTGGTGGTTCCCTGTTTTGGGGCCCTGATCAAGTTCTTTACAATGGCTTACTTTACCCTAGGAACAGATAGGTCTTTGTCACCTGCTAGAAAATACTCACACAAGCACTGCTCCCCAACCTCAGACTTCCCTGGAAGCAATAATGATGGTCAGATGTTTATATTCATTGACTTTGCTGCTAGGATTCAGTCTAGATAAACAGTAAGAGGCCAAAAAACTCACTGGAGATTTTCATTTAAGTCCAATTAGTTTATTTCTGAGGTTATGAAAACACCTGGGATGAACGTTTGCCAGACAGATATAAGCCCTCTCTGCCTTCAGATATTTGAGACAAGACAATTTAGGGGTCTGGCGTTTGACTAAATATTGTTGCTGCACAGTTTAGATCTCCAAGAATTCTCTGACATTCCTAACTGAGTTCTGCTTCTAAAATAAACACATTGAATGGGGTACCCTTGACATGGAAAAAGGAAACGTTAGCAACATTCCTCTCTGTTGGAAGGAGAATGATTTGGTTGGTGGAGTTATACAACTCCTGTCGTATAGAGACATAAAAAGTGACTCCGCACATTTCTCATTGGTAACATTTTCAGTAATCTTGTGTGTGTGTGTGTGTGTGTGTGTGTGCCGTGTATCAGCAGGTGTCTCTGTGAGATCATGCTTCAAGTTGACAGTCACATACATGCGGTAACTCCTGCCTGCTAACTCTTTTCAGATCTTGGGAGTTTTTGACACTTTGTAGTTCTCCATCTGTGATGGTGAAATCAAAATGAAGGCGATCCCAAGGGAAACTTTGATCTCTTGGCAATTTCTTCATGACTCATGACATCTGAGCTGCGCCTTGGGAACAGCGGCAGAGTAGGGGAGGGGGGATATCCTGAGGCTGAACTAGAGAGGAGGGAAGGCAGGGGTTGGGATCCGTCTCACACCAGGGAACCTGGGCACATGGGCCAGGGTATCACCCTAGAAGGTTTGGAGGGCAGGAAGACACTGCCCATCCATTCATTAGACTTGTACTGAGTGCCTAGTTTGGGGCAGGTGCTATGATTGGTGACGTGAATGTACAAGTGTTTCCTTCAAGCTTTTCCCCCGCAAACTTTAAACTTTTTATTTTGTATTGGAGGAAAGCCGATTCACATTGTTGAGGCGGTTTTAGGCACACACTGAAGGGGCGTAGCCATACATATACATGTATCCTTTCTCCCCCAAACTCCCCACCTGTCCAGGCCGGCATATAACACTGAGTAGAGCTCCATGTGCTATACAGTAGACCCTTGTTGGTTATCCATTTTGAATATGGCAGTGTGTATTCCACCTCCCCAAATTCCCTAATTATTTCTTTCCTGCAGCACCCATAAGTTTATTTTGTAAATCTATGAGTATCTTTCTGTTTTATAAGTAAGTTCCTTTGTATCATTTCTTTTTAGATTCCACATATAAAGGATGTCATACAGTATTTCTGCTTTTCTCACTTACTTCACTCAGTATCACGTTCCCTAGGTCCATCCGCGGGGCTCCAAATGACATTATTTCATTCTTTTTAATGGCTGAATAATACTCCATTGTATATATGTACCATATCTTCTTTATCCAATCCTCTGTTCCTTTGAGCTTTTTAAGGACCAGTTGGTGAAACAAACATAGAAATAAACCACGATGAAATCATAAATGCTAAGAGAGCTGTGGGAGCCCCAGGGGTTCAGGTTATGAGGAGATGACCTTACTAATATGCTGATGCCCAGCGTCTTTCAAGGGAGGACACGGGTTCCAGGTGGATAGCAGGCTTTCCGAGGTGCGGATGGAGGGAACATGGACCCTGGTCCTGCATGCTCTGTGCTCCAGGGGCAGATATACCTTGGGGAAGGCAGAAGTGCCTTCAAGAGATGGAGCTCTCAGTTCTTTCAACACATCCTAAAGTCTTTAATGGACATGTTGGCTTGAGTTCAAGATAGTGTTTCCTAAACCCAGTTTTGCTGTTCCTTAGAGAACCTTTGTGTGCTTAAGGAGTACAAACCTTTCCTCAGTCATTTATCCAAAAATTTATTTTACTGCTTGTCCTTAAAAATAACACTGGGGTGCTCGCTTCGGCAGCACATATACTAAAATTGGAACGATACAGAGAAGATTAGCATGGCCCCTGCGCAAGGATGACACGCAAATTCGTGAAGCGTTCCATATTTTTGTTTTAATTCACGCATTTTCTCTGTGCCTGTGTCAGATCTTGAAATCTTCTGGGAAATACATTTGAATACAAAAAAAAAAAAAAATAATAACACTGGGGGGAAGAGACGAAGCCAATGGATATCAATATTTCCACTGTCCTTTTTAACAAGATCATTTTTGAGCTTATCAGTCAAGTCTCTCTTAGTTGCAGGTGACTGAGATTCCATTCAAATTAACCGATGCAAAAAAAGGGAATTTGTGGGCTCACATAAGTGGGAAGTCTTAGGGGGTAGACAGAGATTTGAATGTGGCCATGAACTCTCTCCATGTCCCTCAGCTGTACCCACTTCTGCTTAATTTTGGATCCTCAGTTCAGTTTAGTTTAGTCGCTTAGTCGTGTCTGACTCTTTGTGACCCCATGGACTGCAGCAGGCCAGGCCTCCCTGTCCATCACCAACTCCCAGAGCTTGCTCAAACTCATGTCCATCGAGTTGGTGATGCCGTCCAACCAGCTCATCCTCTGTCATCCCCTTCTCCTCCTGGCTTCAGTCTTTCCCAGCATCAGGGTCTTTTCCAATGAGTCAGTTAAAAAAAATTGTATCTTTCTCGAGAATTGTAGTGAGGTGCAGAACTCGGTTTGGATTACCACGTGCCAGATGGCTGGCTGGTGTTTTGGCCACTATAGTAAAAAGTGATGAAAAAACTGTCGAGAAAATTATGAAATGTAAGTTCATTCCTCTACTTTTGTGGGGCAAAAGTGTTGAACACTGGGGATTAAAAAATGTCCCAGGTCAGCAATGAGCAAGGAATTGATGATGATGAACTGACTCAGATAAAATAAGAACAGCAACTTACCTTGATGTTTGACTTTTTCCTTGCCATTTCCGGCGGCCTGGGAGGGGTGTGATTTATCACTGTTTACCCCACCTGTCCCCCAATTCCTTGTCTCCAAAACACAGGGACTAGGAGAGTAACTTGATTTCACAGTGGAAGAGCTGGGGGTGAGTGTTGAGGCAGGGAGAACACATGTTACTTATTCCCACTTGAATGTGAATTCATGTCACCGTCTGGTTCTCCAGCACCCTCAACAGAATTAAGCAAATAGGACTTATGCAGATGGAGTCAAGGGTGGGGTAAGTTCTGGAGTACAGGTACGGCAGCCTTATTCAGACACCCGCAAGGCCCCAGGCGTGTGGGGAGAAGGAAGGAGAGAAGAGGGAGCTGGGGTTACGAGGAGGCGGTGGGACGAGCCAGCCCTGCTTGCGGTGGTCTTCACCAGCACCAGTCAGGACACCTTGCTCACTGTCATTTAAAGCATCTCAGGTGGCTAGCCCACCTGGAGTCTTGCAATGGTGTGGGGAGAACTGGACTAAAAAAATTAACAATTTGTATTTATTTCTGGCTGTGTTGAGTCTTCGCTGCTGCGTGGGCTTTCATCTAGTTGCAGCAAGTAGGGGACCCTCTTGTGCTGTGCGGGCTTCTCACTGCGGCGCTTCTCTTGTTGCAGAGCACAGGCTCTAGAACTTTCGGGCCTCGGTAGCTGTGGCAAGTGTGCTCAGTAGTTGCGGCTCCTGGGCTCTAGAGGCGCAGGATCCATAGTTGTGGCACACAGGCTCCGTTGCTCTGCGGCCTGTGGGAGCCTCCCGGACCAGGGACCGAATCCGTGTCTCCTGCGTTGGCAGGCAGGTTCCTAACCACGGAACCACCAGGGAAGCCGTAGGAGAGCTGGACTGTGCAGCTTCCTTCCTTCCTTCTTTGCAGACTCTCTGGGGATAGAGACGTGGAAGAAGTTTCCAAGGCTGCCTCTGGGTCAAGCAGTGCAAATCAGAAGCTCTTTGTGGACGTGGTTTCTGTTCTGCTCAGCCGTCCTCACACGTTCCCCTGGAGCGCTGAGCTTCCCTGGCCGTAACTCTGAAGAACCTTCCACGTAGGTTTCCATACTCACAGCCCCTGTCGACGCAGGCGGGGCTCTTTCCACCTCACTGCTCTGCTCTCTTGGCTTTTCACACTGGACTGTTGGTGAAAAGGCAGTCAGCCTTGGCTGTAGTTTGCATGGGGTGGGGACAGGAAGGAGGTTTCTGGGTCTGTGTTGCTGACCTAATTCCACATTATGTTTTCATAGAATGAGTTGATTATTTTTATATCACTTACTGGTAAGTGAATGACCTGCACTCCTTTCAATTTTTCCATGTCCCAACTTCCAGTTCCTGACCACATTTTACACGCACTTGAAAATTCCCTTCTTAGGCTCTTTTCTTGTAAGCACGTAGGAACAATATTGCCTGCTTATTGTTGGAACAGCAACTTTGCTGCCAATATTATAAAATCCTCGTCTTACACGTAATTTGTACGAGGAATAAGTTAATATTTATTGTCAAGGCTTTAAAGCAGCTGTGTTCATCATGATGCATTTTAATGGACCAATGGAATCTTTTCACTTTAATCACCTTTCTTGAAGTGATTAATATGCATCACTTAATCTGGCTTTCTTTCACCAACTCTGAAAACTGGTTCCTTGTTAAACAAGTTAGTTATTTGTTCCCTAAAGTTATATTCACTATGTACTTTTTGTGTTTGACATAGCTTTTTATGTTTCAAGTTCAATGAAAAAAAAAAAAGTCATTTTAAGAGTATATGTTCTCTTTGTATTTTGAAACTGGGATGCTCCTGTTAATTTGATGTTAGGCTGAGCATCAGAGAGACTTTCCAAGTTCAAGTTCAAACTCACAAGCATCATGGCTTTCTTTTTTCTAAAACTTGCTCACTTATGCCCCATTTCTGCTGGTATGACATAATAAAAAAGCTCATTTTTTTGAGTGTAAATTTGATTTTTGTATCCCTTCTTTGCTTTTCAGTAAACTTTGAGATTCTTTTCAGTCTTAAACTTTAAGTGAGAATAATAATTCAATGAAGTGTGGCTTTTAAAAATGTTTAATAGACAAGACATTATTGTTTAAAAGTTAATTGTAAAAATTAAAACCATTAAAAAATGATTATTATGGCAGCATTAATTTCTTCCTGTTACATGTATTGTTAGTGTGATTGATTTACCTTTGTGAGACCTCCATTAAAAATAAATAAGTGCATTTAGTAAAACTTTGAAAACAATTCCCCATCACCCACAGGAAGAATCCATTTGTTTTACAAGAAGTGATAAGTGTATTTTGTAAGAAGTAGAATTTTAAGTTTATTTAATATCAGATTTTTTTGTGTATACTAAATATGCAATATAGTATTTGTGTTTCCTGTTGCAAAAGTAAAAAAATATAGTGGAGAAAGCAGAAAAAAAGCTTTTGAGTATCTGCCCTTTGTTCTGAATGTATATTCCTTTATTGTAGATGTATTAACTGAGTAGATTACTCTAATTACATAGTTCATGTTTATAGCAGCCTTGACTAATTCAGTTTAAAATCAGATTAAAACAAAAACTTTCTTCTTCTTGTGTGTCCAAACCCATAAATTAGACTGTTCTGAACTTTTAAAAGAATGCTTAGCCAGTTTTTTTCCTCCAACCACAATTTGAGATAATTTCCTTAAAAAGCAAGAAAATTGTGCCACATTCAAAGATCCTAGAATGTGGACCCTAGCTGTTTAGGGATTGTTTCTGTTGATGGGGAGAAATTAAGTGGACCACCATGCACTGTAAGTAATAGCAAGCACCAGGACTGGGAAGCCAGGGGTGAGTCTTGATTAACTCAGAGGAAGAACTGGCAAAGTCAGATTCTCCATCTTTGACCTTAGCATTTCAGTGGGTCTTTGTTTCTTATGGACTTTCTCCCCTCCCCCATTTCTTTCTCATCTTTAATTCATACAAGCATTTGTCAGTTTTGATAGTATTTGTATACCCTCTGAGCTTAGAAAGACATTTTCTTTGGGTTCACTCCATTGAGTCCGTTTAGGTCTGTGGTGTTTTCATACTGTGTTCATCAGAAAAACCTTCAGTGGGAGAAAGCGCACAGAGATGTTAAATTCTCTCAAGTTCCTTCTTGAGTCATTTCAGCTGCAGGGGTTTCTCTTCCTTTTGCTACTTAGAGAATTGGGACTTTGGAAGTAGGGATCCCCCTGGCCACAAAACCTCCACTGTCGCTCCAGTCCTGCAAAATATCTTCTCACTTCCCCATGTAACTTCTGCATTGCTTTGTGATTTGGTCAATGCTGAAAGGAGGGCTTTGCCTTAAGCAGTTGTTTCCTGGGTTAAAGGTACTCCTGGATAAGGTAATTTGACAGGAAATTCACTGGTACTGATGTTATATATCGGAGGGAACCACCCTGCCTCCTGCCTGATAAAGCACCTCAATACTAATCAACCAGGAATTCCTGAATGCTCTTTAACTCATCCTGTGGAACAGCATCGTCAAGTTCTTGAGTTTCTTCCTGATAAAGCACCGTCTTTTCAGTTCAGCTTGATCGCCATGTCTGTATTTTAGACTACACATGACGTGTTTTCTTGAATTTGAGAAACATCTTTAAAATTAACATTTATTTTAAAAGTTGTTTTAAAATTAAAGAAAGAAAAAAAAGAATCAATATCACATCAATGATTTAGTAGTTTCCCCAAACTGTTAACTTCTTTAGACATTTAATTTTTGCTAAAATTTCTTATTTAATTATGATAATATTATTCATCATGTGGAGAAGGCAGTGGCACCCCTCTCTAGTACTCTTGCCTGGAAAATTCCATGGACGGAGGAGCCTGGTAGAACCATTGATCATATATATATATATAGACCAGTATGTAGATCTGTTTTTCCCCTTTTATTCTAAAAAATATGTTAAAGTAATGAAGGGGTATTTGATTCATTACTTTTCCTCCTTTTTTGAGTGAAAAATTTTTT
This sequence comes from Oreotragus oreotragus, assembly GCA_006410675.1. Lineage (NCBI taxonomy): Eukaryota > Metazoa > Chordata > Mammalia > Artiodactyla > Bovidae > Oreotragus > Oreotragus oreotragus. Next base: position 1,932 of record SJYX01007682.1, on the reverse strand, counting down.
TCTATTCTTTATTTTTTATTGACATAATTATATGTATGTATTGAGTTCAATAAAATAAAAGTCCCTTCCAAAGCCCCTTTTCTGGCCACTGTTTTCTTTTATATTTATGACTAAAAAGATAATTTGGTTGTATAGAGAGGGGTGATGTTAGATTTATTTCAGATTATATTTGTTAGGCATGACATTATTTCCGGGATAATTTCCACATTAGTATTATTTTTTAACCTTCTCTGATAACTTTCCTTGTACTTCATGTTTAGTAAAACAAACATATCTCGCTTACTTTTATATCATGACATGTCCCTGAAAAACCTGTATGTAATCAGAATCTTTGGAAAAGAGATAATTAAAACATATTCTTTGGAACATAAAAGTTGTCCACTTTCAGCACGCTTAAATCTCATTTATCTTCTTATTCTATTAAAAGAGAAAGTAGAAAGCACCCCTAAAGAAATATTCTGTGTCCTGAGCAGAGAAGATAGATGCTCTTCCAATTCACTCTACTCCTTGCTCTGATTAAGGGGGGCATAGCTTCTTTCAGCCCTGTAATGATTTTGTTCCATCCTCACAGATCCTCCTTGGACCTTAAAACTCTTATTTCTTACAACTCTGAAGTCACAGGTCAACTTCTTTACCAGCTAGAACCAAAACAGCAAAAGGCTCCCTGCCAAAGACAGTCCCTGAACTCCTCAGGCCAAAGATGAAGACATTTCTGGTTTCCCTGGTGTAGCCTTAGGACGTAGTAGATGGAAATCGTGTCTGGGAAGAGGCACGTAATATGTGCTTGATTATATTGGCTGCATGGATGGACTCTGCAGCCTCAATACTAATCAACCAGGAATTCCTGAATGCTCTTTAACTCATCCTGTGGAACAGCATCGTCAAGTNCTGGTGTAGCCTTAGGACGTAGTAGATGGAAATCGTGTCTGGGAAGAGGCACGTAATATGTGCTTGATTATATTGGCTGCATGGATGGACTCTGCAGCCTCAATACTAATCAACCAGGAATTCCTGAATGCTCTTTAACTCATCCTGTGGAACAGCATCGTCAAGTTCTTGAGTTTCTTCCTGTCCACAGGCTTCTGTATATTCACTTGTGAGTTTTCCCAAATGTGTTTTCCAGAAGAGCTCTATTAACAGAGTGGCTGGGACAGAACTTCCTTGTAACTTAATCTGTTAGTTCAAAATATGAAAAATGTATACAGTGGGGTCGGGGTGGCTCGCTGCCTGGATATCACTCTCATGCTGTCAGAGGTCAGTGAGCCCCCCGACCCTGTCCTTTTATTTTTTCCGCTTTGTTGGTCACAGGTGAATGCTCCCTCTGCTTTGGTCTCTCCCTGCAAAGTCAACTTTATTTTTGTAAAGAAAATTATTTCTGGCTGTGGTGTGTCTTCGCTGCTGCGCTCAGGCTTTCTCCAGTTGTGGCGAGAGGGGTAGTCTGTAGTGGTGGTGAATGGGCTTCTCGTGGTGGCGGTCTCTCTCGTTGCAGAGCACAGGCGCTGGGTGTGCAGGCTTCATAGTTGAGGCCCGTGGGCTCCGTAGTTTTAGCTCCTGGGCTCTAGAGCGCCTGGAACTTAATTGCCTTGTGGCACGTGGGATCTTCTCGGACCAGGGATTGAACCTGTGTCCCCTGCATTGGCAGGCAGATTGTTAACTGCTGGACCACCAGGGAAGCCCTCTGCTTTCTTTTAGATGACAGTAACTGTTAATCTGGGATGCTTATCTGAGTGAATATGTTAGCTAAAGTGTGTCATTCTCTTGGATAAGCAAGACATTTCTTGAAGATGTTTAAGGAGATCAAACACTGGTCCGAATTTAAGGCGAGCAGGGGCAGAAGTCACATGGAGAAGGAATTCTGGCCTCAGCATTAGACAGACCAGGTGTAAATCTTGGTTCCTTGACCCTTAGCTTGGTGCATGTGTGCTAACTTGC
>SJYX01007681.1:25576-38408 GCA_006410675.1 Oreotragus oreotragus | reverse complement strand
GGCCAAATTTTCCTGTTACTCCAGGTTTTTCTTGCCTTCCTGCTTTAGCATTCCAGTTCCCTATAATGAAAAGGACATCTTTTTTGAGTGTTAGTTCTAAAAGGTCTTGTAGATCTTCATAGAACCGTTCAACTTCAGCTTCTTCAGCATTACCATTTGGGGCATAGACTTGGATTACTGTGATATAGAATAGTTTGCCTTGGAAACGAACAGAGATCATTCTCTCGTTTTTGAGACTGCATCCAAGTACTGCATTTTGGACTCTTTTGTTGACCATGATGGCTGCTCCATTTCTTTTGAGGGATTCCTGCCTGCAGTAGTAGATATAATGGTCATCTGAGTTAAATTCACCCATTCCTGTCCATTTTAGTTCACTGATTCCTGGAATGTCAAAGTTCACTCTTGCCATCTGCTGTTTGAACACTTCCAATTTGCCTTGATTCATGGACCTGACATTCCAGGTTCCTATGCAATATTGCTCTTTACAGCATCAGACCTTGCTTCTGTCACCAGTCACATCCACAACTAAATGACTCAAAGTCTCATAGCTAATGAGAGGCAGATCTGATAGTAAATGTTAAGCCTGTTAGATCCTAACCCGTCGTCTTTTTACTTCTCCTTCTGTGTTCTTAAAGGACCATGAAATGTGTGGTCATCAGGTTCTGAACTTTGTTTCTTAAGTCTCTCTCTGTGGCGAGTCTCATTCAAACTAAAACACTGTGCCCTGCCTTTAAATGACTTCCCCAGGCACACTCTTCATGCTATTGAAATGTTTTCATGAGTTTTGTTTTCCATCTCACATTTCAAAAGATGAAAAGAGCCCTCCATTGAGGATATTCCATCTATTTTGTAATTTCTGACCAAATCTTTTAAGTGAAATGAAAAATGAACTACCTTCTTGAGTGCAAGTGGTTGTTTGGGATGGAGACAACCTGGGGAATATTTGTTTCACAGACAGCACCCCATCATATAGCCATTTAAGAGCTGCTTCAAAAGCAGTATTTTTCACTGTAGAAAATGGGGAATAATTTTGATCCTGCTTCCAGTCAAGGAAATCAGAGCAAGGAAAGCTTTTAGGGTCTCTGGTTCCATTCCTCTCCACTGATTGTTTACCAGAGCTTAATAAATGGCCTTGTGTGTCTGTTGAGTGGTGGAATCATAGGACTTGGTGCCAACATTGTTTGTCCCATGCCTTTGAGCAAATAAGTTGATCCCTTTTTTGATACATTTAGGAAATGAGAAAGAATAAGTGAGTGTTTTATGAACATAGCTCTCTAGACTGACATGATATAAAGCATTCAAGACACTTAGAGAATGAAACCCCAAATAGTACTTTTTATATCACTTTTTAAATACATTTGAAAAAACTGATTGGTTAAAAAAAGTGATTTTTTTATATTGCTTGAGGTTCCTAACATACAAGTATATAACACAATATTATGTTTGGTTTGCCACTATAAGAAAATCATGTTGGTGAAAAGCATTAATGAAGATGTTATATACTGCTGCTGCTAAGTCACTTCAGTCGTGTCCGACTCTGTGTGACCCCATGGACTGCAGCCCACCAGGCTACTCCGTCCATTGGAATTTCCAGGCAAGAGTACTGGGGTGGGGTGCCATTGCCTTCCCCGTGTTATATACTAGAACAATGAATATCAACTGAATCCCCTTCTCTAAAATCAAGCAGCCTGATAAGATGAAATAATACAAAAGGACAATAGACATTTACCTTATAACCTTAGGCCACTTGATTTATACTTACCTCCTCTGTGGGGAAAGCTGCATATAGGGCCTGCTGCCCCTGGAAAGGGGGCCTCCATGTTACCCAGTGTTTACTAGAGAACTCTCATTTTCAGCATTCACCACGGATTTAAAAAATAACATTTTGAACTAGGCCCAGTTCCAAGGGTTAAATTTTTTTTTCTTCTTCTTCATAAGGAGGGAGTTCAGATTAACAGAGCTTATTTCACATGTGTGTAGAAGTAAAAGAGGATAAGGAGAAGGGAACGTTTCCAAAGAGTAGAAGATCTTAACAAAAATGGTATTGGGAGTTTGAAGAGTACAAAAATATTATTCAACTAATATTTTCATCATTTGTTATAATTATCAAGCATTTCCTGTTTATAAACTCATGTGGCATCAGAAGATTTTCTTAATGACTTCCTGGATATATAGTACAGTGAAGACTAGTAGTAGAATCCTAATGGTGATAAATATTACTGGATGATATCCATAGCCTAGAATACAGTATATACTATGAAAGTCAGTAATTGCATTACACATTTGGTCATTTTGACATGGAATGGTTCCTTCATTTAAGAAAGATTGTGGGAAGATTTTAGAGTTAGAAGAGCTAATCACTGCCTTTGACAAACTTTAATTTTGGTACAGTAAACAATCTTCTCCCACATTTTCTCCACTACAAATTAAATTGAATAAATTATCAGTGTGACTGAAAAGCCTGAAACTAATCATTTTCATCTTACTGCACTGAGTTAGGTTCCACTCATCATTATAATTACAAATAAGCCTTGCGAATTTTGACAAGTCACTTAGCTTCTCACTTTCTTAGTCTTTGATGTGGGTTGTATACAGATAATAGAAGCCTTTGGAGAGCTTTTAGAAGGTTTTAAGCCTAGGAATGACAAGATTTGGCTTTCTTTGAAAAAGACTCATTCTCTACTATGTTCGGAGGCTGTTACAGGAATTCAAGTAAAAGATGATGAGAGCGTAGACTAACATGATGAGAAGTGATCAGATCCTGGATATATTTTGAAGGTAGAATCTGCTGGGTTTCCTTTCAGATTGTCTGTGGGACATATCTAAAAAAGGAGCCGAAGATATTTTCAAAGTTTATTACTTCAGTAACTAAAATTATGGTCAATAGCAGCTCACATGAAAGGCTACAGTTGAAAAAGAATTGGGGTGTACGTGCTTGTGTGTGTGGTTGGGGGGCAGTGTTGATTTGGGGTTCAGCTTTGACATATTAAATTTGACATGTCAACTCATTTTTTCCTTATTTTTGCAAGATAGTCTTAGCCAAATCACTTTAAGTTTGTTAAACAGGCAAATAAGTATAGTGAAGAGAATATGGACATCAGACTCCCACAGATCTGACCTCCAGGGGCAACTTCTCCACTTATTTCTTGTTGCAGCTTGGGGAAGACACTGTAATCTACTGAGTTTCAACTTCAAGGTCTATAAATGAACATAATGATATCTACAATGATATATAGTTTCTTGAGGATAAAATAAAATACCATAAGTGAAACAATTTTATACACATAGTGCATGATTAATTAATATTGCCTATTATAGTTGCTATTATTATTTTACAAACTAAATATTGTTTCAAACAGAGCTAGTGAGTCACCGCTTTCTAGAAGCTACTGTGAACTCTACTCTCAATCTCCCCACTAAATTTTAGATCCTATATTAATATTTTTTGTGCCTGACTACCCCTCTGACTTAATTATTACACTATGCTGTTCCTTTCTTGCCATCCATAGAGTTATTTCTACCCTGGTCTATTATCCCTTTTTCTTACCAGTGGAGATGAGCTCCTAATGCAGATTTTCTTTTTTTTTTTTTTTCTTGCAGCTACTTAATCCAACACATTATTATTGAATTGTGCCTGATAGAGAGAAGTCTAGAATATGGTGGGACCATATTTCAAATATTATTCTTTAAGAAAACATTATAGTAGGAGTGAGGCTATCATGCCTAGAGAATGAACTGTGAAACTAAAACCAGCCAACCTGGTCCGAAGTATTCAGTTCAGTTCAGTTCAATTACTTAGTTGTGTCCAAGTCTTTGTGACCCATGATGGCATCATGCCAGGCCTCCCTGTCCATCACCAACTCCCAGAGTTTACTGAAACTTATGTCCATCGAGTCGGTGATGCCATCCAACCATCTTAACTTCTGTCATCCCCTTCTCCTCCTGCCTTCAGTCTTTCCCAGCATCAGGGTCTTATCCAATGAGTCAGTTCTTCACATCAGGCCAAAGTATTTCAGCTTTAGTCCTTCCAATTAATATTCGTGACTGATTTCCTTCAGGATAGACTGGTTTGATCTTCTTGCAGTCCAAGGGATTCTCAAGAGTCTTCTCCAACAGTACAGTTCAAAAGCATCAGTTCTTCAGGACTCAGCTTTCTTTATAGTCCAATGCTCACATCCTTACATAACTAATGGAAAAACCATAGCTTTGACTAGATGGACCTTTGTCGGCAAAGTAATGTCTCTTTTTTTAGTATTCTGTTTAGGTTGGCCATAACTTTTCTTCCAAGGAGCAGGGGTCTTTTAATTTCATGGCTGCAGTCATCATATACAGTTACTTAGGAGCCCAAGAAAATAATGTCTGTTACTGGTTCTATTGTTTCCCCAATTTTTGCCATGAAATGATGGGACCAGATGCCATGATCTTCGTTTTTTGACTGTTGAGTTTTAAGACAGCTTTTTCAACACTTCTCTTTCACTTTCATTAATAAGTTTGTTTGTTCCTCTTGGCTTTCTGCCATAAGAGTGGTGTCATCTGCATATTGGAGGTTATTGACATTTCTCCCAGCAATCTTGACTCCAGCTTGTGCTTCTTCCAACCCAGCGTTTCTCATGATGTACTCTGCATAGAAGTTAAATAAACAGGGTGACAATATACAGCCTTGACATACTCCTTTTCCTATTTGGAACCAGTCTGTTGTTCCATGTCCAGTTTTAACTGTTGCTTCCTGATCTGGGTACATATTTTTCAGGAGGCAGGTATGGTGCTGTGGTATTCCCATTTCTTTAGGAATTTTCCACAGTTTGTTGTGATCCACACAGTCAAAGGTTTTCGCACAGTCAATAAAGCAGAAGTAGATGTTTCTCTGGAACTCTCTTGCTTTTTGTATGTTGGCATATGGATGTTGGCAACTTGGTTTCTTATTCCTCTGCCTTTTCTAAATCCAGTTTGAACATCTGGAAGTTCTCAGTTCACCTACTGTTGAAGCCTGGCTTAGAGAATTTTGAGCATTACTTGGCTAGCATGTGAAATGAGTGCAATTGTGCAGTAGTTTGAATATTCTTTGGCATTGCCTTTCCTTGGGATTGGATGGCAACTTGGTTTCTCATTCCTCTGCCTTTTCTAAATCCAGTTTGAACATCTGGAAGTTCTCAGTTCACCTACTGTTGAAGCCTGGCTTAGAGAATTTTGAGCATTACTTGGCTAGCATGTGAAATGAGTGCAATTGTGCAGTAGTTTGAATATTCTTTGGCATTGCCTTTCCTTGGGATTGGAATGAAAACTGACCTTCTCCAGTCCTATGGCCACTGCTGAGTTTTCCAAATTTGCTGACATATTGAGTGCAGCACTTTCACAGCATCATGTTTTAGGATTTGCAATAGCTCAACTGGAATTCCATCACCTCCTATCTTTATTTGTAGTGATGCTTCCTAAGGCCCACTTGACTTTGCACTCCAGGATGTCAGGCTCTAGGTGAGTGATCACACCATCATGGTTATCTGGGTCATTAGGATCTTTTTTGTATAGTTCTTCTGTATATTCTTGCCCCTTCTTCTTAATATCTTCTGCTTCTCTTAGATCCATACGATTTCTGTCTTTTACTGTGCCTATTTTTGCATGAAATGTTCCCTTGGTATCTCTAATTTTCTTGAAGAGATCTCTAGCTTTTCCCATTCAGTTGTTATCTTCTATTTCTTTGCATTGGTAAGTGAAGAAAGCTTCTTTATCTCTTCTTGCTGTTCTTTGGATCTCTGCATTTAGATGGGCATATCTTTCCTTTTCTCCTTTGTCTTTCCCTTCTCTTCTTTTTTCAGCTATTTGTAAGGCCTCTTCAAACAACCATTTTGCCTTTTGCATTTATTTTTTTGAGGATGGCCTTAGTCACTGCCTGCTGTACAATGTCATGAATCTCCACCCATAGTTCTTCAGGCACTCTTATCTATCAGATTTAATCCCTTGAATATATTTGTCACTCCCACTGTATAATTGTAAGGGATTTGATTTAGGTCATACCCCAGTGGTCTAGTGGTTTTTCCTACTTTCTTCAGTTTAAATCTGAATTTTGCAATAGGGACTTTATGATTTGAGTCACAGTCAGCTCTCCATCTGGTTTTTGCTGACTGTACAGTCTTTCCATCTTCGGTTGCAAAGAATATAATCAATCTGATTTTGGTATTGACCATCTGATTATGTCCAAGTGTAGAGTCACCTCTTGTGTTGTTGGGAGAGCATATTTGCTGAAAGATTAGATAACAATATTAAACAAACAAACAAACAAAACACCTGGGACTGCATGAGCAAACTCTGGGAGGTCCACATAAGTGTACTTCTCTCATCATTTATAACTAAGTACTCACCTATTTGAGGATCTGGCATTTTTCAAAAGTTTCAGTTCTAATTTCTTACTTATTTTAAGACCAAATCAAGTCTATAGCCAAAATCTCCATGTAAAGTTCCAATCCACTTACTTCTGGGGCTTCCATCAGCATCAGACTTGTAGGTTCTTTTTTTTTTTTTCTTTTGGGTACCTATGGATTTTTCCATTCTATTCGGAGAATTCAAATGAATCAAAATGAGTTGGTATTTGGAGATACCAATGAATGTACAGTATACACAGGCACAAAAACACATTCCTATACATCTATCTATAAACTTTATGTATGTCATACATAAAATTCAGCCTTTGTAGATACTTTGTGGGAGATTATTGCATTATTTATCTGCCTTTTGCTTGGAACATCAAAAATAAAAGTTCCTCCTCAAATTAACATTATCATGAATTTGCTAGTCACTTGTGTTTTCCTCCTTCATTGTGTAAAGATTTTTATTGCCACAGGACAAGGAAGCTGCGTATTCAACTTTTTGTGCTACATGTCAAGACCATGATAAAACATCCATGAGACATGTATAATAAGTTTTTGCCTACCAAAACAAGCAAACAAACAAAGGAATTGACTGGGAAACAATCAATACAATTTTATGAAAAAAGTAAAAAAATAGTAATATTGAGATTCAGATTTCTTTATCTAAATTTTTACAGTGAAAAGGATAAAAAAGGATTAAATACATTTAAATTGCAAAGAGATGACAATAAATTTAGTTTTTATAATGATATATGTGTTACCTTTTGGGTGGCTCAAACATTACTGGCAAGTCTTAGAATGTAGAGTGACTTAAAAAACTCAAAGGGTTAGTGATAAAATCATTGAAGAAATAAAAAAAAAATCTCAAGACAAAGGAAAATAAGAAATAATTTTCTAAAAGCTATGAGAAGCAGGAAAATGAGTTCTGAGAGGGAAATTCAAGGTGATAGAGGCCTTTGGTAAGAAACAGGAAAAATATTGAATAAACAACCTCATTTAGTTCACCTAAATGAACTATTAAATGAAGAAGAAACAAAGCCCAAAGTTAGCAAAAGGAATGACATTAAAAAGATCAAAGAGGAAAGGGTGAAATAGAGATAAAAAAAAATAGAAACAATCAATGAAAACAAGATCTGTTTTTTGAAATGGTAAACAAAACTAATAAGCCTTTTGCCAAGGTCAAAACAAGACAACAGAGAGGACTCAAACAGATAAAATAAGAAATGAATAGGGAGAAATAATAACTGATAACACAGAGATACAAAAAACCACAGGAGAATACTATGAACAGTTATGTATTAACAGAGTGGACAACTTGTAGGAAATGAACAAGTTTCTAGAAATATATAGCTTTCCAAGACTGAATAAAGAAGAAACCGATGAGCTAAACAAACCAATCACTAAAAATGAAATTGAATCTGTAATGAAAAAGTTCAAAGCAAACAAAAGTCCAGGACCAGATTGCTTCATGGGGGAATCCTATGAAGCATAAAGAAGAATTAATACCTATGCTTCTCAAACTATTACAAAAGACTGAAAAAGAGGGAACACTTTCAAATTTATTTTACAAGGCCTTCGTTACCCTGAAACCAACCAAAGATACTACAATAAAGAAATTATAGTCCTATTACTTTGATTAATATAGATTCAAAAATCCTTAACAAAATAGCAGCAAACTAAATCCAAAAGTATGCAAAAAGGGTCATACATCATGATTAAGTTGGATTTATTAAAGGATCATAAGAATGGTTCAATGTATGCAAATCAATCCATGTGATGCATCATATTAATAAAAAGAAAATTAAAAATTACATGATAATCTCAATAGGTACAGAAAAAGCTTTTGAAAAACTTTAACATTCATGATAAAAACTGTCATCAAAGTGAGTATAAAGGAAACAGATCTCAAAGGAATAAAGACCATTTATGATAAACCCACAGCCAACATAATACTCTTGGGTGCAAGGCTGAAAGCTTTTCCACTAAATTTAGGAACAAGACAAGTGCACCTATTCTAATCAATTCTATTTAACACAGTATTGGAAGTATTGTATTAGCCACAGCAAACAGAAAAGAAAAAGAAACAAAAGGAATCCAGATTGGAAGGGAAAATGTAAAACTATCACCAGATGACATAATATGCTCTATATAGAGAACCCTACACTCTCCACTGAAAAACTGTTAGCACTAATAAATGAATCCATGTTTGCAGGATAAAAAATTAATATACAGAAATATGTTGCCTTTCTAAATACCAATAAGAATATCAGAAAGAAAAAGTTTTTTAAAATCCTGCTTAAAATGGCATCAAAATTACCTAAAATAAACATAACCAACAAGTTGGAAGAACTGCACTCTGAAAATTATAAAACACTGATGAAGGAAATTGAAGATGATTCAAAGAAATGGAAAGGTATCCCATGCTCCTGAATTGGAAGACTTAACATTATTCCAGTGGCCATATTACCCAAAGCAATCTACAGATTTAATGCAATCCTTATCAAAATACCCATGACATTTTATCACAGATATGGAATTATCCTAATAGTTATAAGGAACCACAAAAGACCCTGGGAATTGCCAAAGCAATCCTGAGTAAAGAGAAGAAAACTGAAGGAATGACTCTCCTAGGCTTCAGACTATATTACAAAGTTACAGTAATCAAAAGAGCATGGTACTGGCACAAAAGCAGACACACAGAAATTAAACAGAATAGAGAGCCCATAAACAAACCCAGAGATGCCCGGTCAATTAATCCACAACACAGGAGGCAAGAACAGACAACAGAATAACGACAGTCTATTCAAAAAGTGGTGCTAGGAAAGCTGGACAGCCACATATAAAAACAATGAGATTAGAACATTCCCTCATAACACATATAAAAATAAACTCAAAATGGTTTAAGGCCTAAATTTAAGACCTGAAACCCTAAATTACCTAGAAGAGAACTTAGGTGGAACAATCTTTGACATAAATTGAGCAATGTGTTCTTGAATCAGTTTCCTAAGGATAAGGAAATAAAAGCAACCATAAGCAAATGGGACCTAATTAAGCTTAAAAAAATTGTACAGGAAATTATTGACAAAACAAAAGACAGCCTACAAAATGGAAGAAAATATTTGCAAATAGTGAGATAGACAAAGAGTTAAATGTAAAATATGCAAACAGCTCATACAATTCAATAAGAAAAATACATCCCAATCAAAAAGTGGACAAAAGACCTAAACAGACATTTCTCCAAAGAAGACATACAGATGGATAACAGACACATGAAAAGATGTTTAATGTTATTAATTATAAGAGAAATGAAAATCAAAGCCACAATAAGGTATCTTCTCACACTTTTTAGAATAATTGTCATCAAAAAGTCTACAAGTAACAAATACTAGAGAGAATGCAGAGAAAAGGCACTGTTGCACACTGTTGGTGGAAATGTAAACCAATGCAGTCTGTATCGAAAAGAGTATTGAGGTTCTTAAAAAAAATAGCACATGATCCACCAATTACACTTCTGGAAAAAATAAAGACACCAATTCAGAAATAAGCATGCACCCCAATGTTCACTGCATCACTGTTTACAATATCCAAGAAATGTAAGCAAATAAAGTGACTATTGGCAGATGTGTGGCTTAAGAAAATGTGGTATGTAATATTCCTCAATCATGAAAAATGAAATTCTGCCATTTTCAGCAAAGTGGATGGATCTAGAGAATATTATGTTTAGTGAAATGTCAGGCAGAGAAAGACAAATACTGTATGATGTCACTTATACATAGAATCTAAGAAAGAATACAATTGAATGCATATGCAAACAGAAACACAGATATAAAAACACACAGATATAGAAAACAAACTTGTGGTTACCAAAGAGGAGAGGGAGAGAAAAGAGGGACAGATTGAGGCTATAGGATTAACAGAAACAAGCTGCTATGTATAAAATAAATAAGCAACAAGGATATAATGTATAGCACAATGAATTATAGCCATTCTCTTGTAATAACCTATAATCTGTTAAAATACTGAATTGCTATGCTATATACCTAAAACTAATATAATGTTGTAAGTAAATTATGCTTCAATAAAAAAATTGATAAGAGAAAAATAAAAAGGCAATATAAGTATGCAGATAATCATGCTTACATATTTTAGACCATTTTCTCTTAAAGGAAAGCTAACCAATGTTGTCCATTTCTCTCAAGACCACTTACTGAAGAGACTGTCTTTTCTCCATTGCATATTCTTGCCTCCTTTGTCATATACTAACTGATGTGTGGGTTTATTTTTGGTTTCTCTTTTCTGTTCTATTGATCCATGTGTCTCATATTGTGTCAGTATCACATTATTTTGGTTACTATAAATTTGTAATATAGTTTAAAATTTAGGAGTTGTTGATTCATTTGTCCTTTCTCAAGGTTGCTTTGGATGCTGACTCTTCTGTTTCCACAAATTTTTGTATTATTTGTTCTAGTTTTGTGGAAAATGCTCTTGGTGTTTTGATATGAATTGCTTCTGAATTTGTAGACTGCCCTAAATAGTATGGTCATTTTAACAATGCTAATTTTTCCAGTTCATGAACATGGTATATTTTCTATTTGTTTATGCCTTCTTCAGTATATTTGATCAATGTCTTACTATTTTCAGAATAAAGGTCTTTCATTTCCTGATTAGATTTATTTATATGTATTTTACTGTTTCTGATGTAATTACGTATGGGATAGTTCAGTTGCTCAGTCATGTCCAACTCTTTGTGACCCCATGAACAGCAGCAAGCCAGGCTTCCCTGTCCATCACCAACTCCCAGAGCTTACTCAAACGCATGTCCATCAAGTCAGTGATGACATCCAGCTGTCTCATCCTTTGTCATTCCTTTCTCCTCCCACCTTCAATCTTTCCCAGCACCAGAATTTTTACAGTGAGTCAGTTCTTTGCATCAGGTAGCCAAAGTATTAGAGTTTTAGCTTCAGCATCAGTCCTTCAATGAATATTAGGGACTGATTTCCTTTAGGATTGACTGGTTTAATCTTGCTGTCTAAGGGACTCTCAACAGTCTTCTCCAACACCACAGTTCAAAAGCATCAATTCTTTGGTGCTCAGCTTTCTTTACAGTCCAAATCTCACATCCATACATAACTGTTGGAAAAACCATAGCTTTGACTAGACAGACCTTTGTTGGCAAAGTAATGTCTCTGATTTTTAATATGCTGTGTAGGTGGGTCATAGTTTCTCATCCAAGGAGCAAGTATCTTAATTTCATGGCTGCAATCCCCATCTGCAGTGATTTTGGAGTCCAAGAAACTAAAGTCTGTCACTGTTTCCACTGTTTTCCCATGTATTTGCCATGAAGTGATAGGACCATATGCCAAGATCTCAGTTTTTTGAATGTTGAGTTTTAAGCCAGCTTTTCACCCTTCTATTTCACTTTCATCAAGAGGCTCTTTAGATCCTTCATGTTCTGCCATAAGGTTGGTGTCATCTGCATATCTAAGGTTATTGATATTTCTCCTGGCAATCTTGATTCCAGCTTATGCTGCATCCAATGTGGCATTTCAGATGATGTACTCTGCATATAAGTTAAATAAGCAGGGTGACAATATACAGCCTTGACATACTCCTTTTCCTATTTGGAACCAGTCTGTTGTTCCATGTCTGGCTCTAACTGTTGCTTCCTGACCTGCATACAGGTTTCTCAGGAGGCAGATAAGGTGATCTGGTATTCCCATCTCTTCCAGAATTTTCCACAGTTTGTTGTGGTCCACACAGTCAAAGGCTTTGGCATAGTCAATAAAGCAGATGTTTTCCTGAAACTCTCTTGCTTTTTCTATGATCCAATGGATGTTGGCAATTTGATCTATGGTTCTTCTGCCTTTTCTAAATCAGTTTTGAACATCTGGAAGTTCTTGGTTCACCTACTGCTGAAGCCTGGCTTGGAGAATTTTGAGCATTACTTTGCTAGCATGTCAGATGAATGCAATCATGAGGCAGTTTGAACATTATTTGGCATTGCCTTTCTTTGGGTTTGGAATGAAAACTGATCTTATCCAGTAGGATAGTTTTCATAATTTCTTTTTTGTATGGATTGTTATTGGTGTAAAGAAATATAACAGATTTCTGTATATTAATTTTGTATCCTGAAATTTTACTGAATTCATTCACTATTTCTACTGTCTGGGGAGGCCGTACAAATAGCTGTGAAAAGAAGAGAAGTGAAAAGCAAAGGAGAAAAGGAAAGATATAAGCATCTGAATGCAGAGTTCCAGAGAATAGCAAGAAGAGATAAGAAAGCCTTCTTCAGCGATCAATGCAAAGAAATAGAGGAAAACAACAGAATGGGAAAGACTAGAGATCTCTTCAAGAAAGTTAGAGATACCAAGGGAACATTTCATGCAAAGATGGGCTCGATAAAGGACAGAAATGGTATGGACCTAACAGAAGCAGAAGATATTAAGAAGAGGTGGCAAGAGAACACAGAA
>SJYX01007681.1:11324-23509 GCA_006410675.1 Oreotragus oreotragus | reverse complement strand
GACTTTATTTTGGGGGCTCCAAAATCTCTGCAGATGGTGACTGCAGCCATGAAATTAAAAGACGCTTACTCCTTGGAAGAAAAGTTATGACCAACCTAGATAACATATTCAAAAACAGAGACATTACTTTGCCAACTAAGGTCCGTCTAGTCAAGGCTGTGGTTTTTCCTGTGGTCATGTATGGATGTGAGAGTTGGACTGTGAAGAAGGCTGAGAGCCGAAGAATTGATGCTTTTGAACTGTGGTGTTGGAAGAGATTCCCTTGGACTGCAAGAAATCCAATCAGTCCATTCTGAAGGAGATCAACCCTGGGATTTCTTTGGAAGGACTGATGCTAAAGTTGAAACTCCAGTACTTTGGCCACCTCACGTGAAGAGTTGACTCATTGGAAAAGACTCTGATGCTGGGAGGGATTCGGGGCAGGAGGAGAAGGGGACGACCGAGGATGAGATGGCTGGATGGCATCACTGACTCAATGGACTTGAGTCTGAGTGAACTCCGGGAGTTGGTGATGCACAACAGCACGGGAGGCCTGGCGTGCTGCGGTTCATGGGGTTGCAAAGAGTCGGACACAACTGAGCGACTGAACTGAACTGATTGGTTCTTCTTTATATAAATAGTATTATGCCACATGAAACAGTGAAAGTTTCACTTTTACTCTTTGGATTCATTTGATTTATATTTGTTGATATATGATTTCTACTCAGCTTCCAATATTATGTTGAATAAACATGGCGAGAGTGGGCCTTTCTGTCTTGTTCTTGAACTTAGAGATGTTTTCTGTTTTTACTATTGAGTATAAGTTTGGAAATGGTTTTTCATATATGGCCTTTTTATATTGCTCCCTCTATACCCACTTTTTTGAGATTTTTATCAGAAATGATTGTTAAGTATTGTTAAAAAGGTTTATTTCAACTGCTGGAATGATCATTTGATTTTTGTTTTTCAGTGTGTTAATGTGAAGTATTATCGGTTGATTTGTAGATACTGAACCATTCCAGCATCCTTATGATAAATCTCACTTCACCAAAGTGGATGATCATTTAATGCACTCCTGAATTTGCCTGGTTGATATTATGCTTTCATCTATTGTATCTATGTTCATTTAGGCTTCCCACGTGGCTCAAAGATAAGGCATCCACCAGTCAATGCAGGAGACATGGGTTTCTAATCTTTAGGTTGGGAAGATGCCATGGAGAAGCAAATGGCAAGCTGCTACAGGATTCTTGCCTGGGAAATCCCAGGAGGAGGAGCCTGGTGGGCTACAGTCCATGGGGTCATAAAAGTGTCAGGTACAACTTAGCGACTAAACAGCAACAATCCATGTTAATTAATGATAATCAGCCTGTAATTTTCTCTTTTTTTGTAGTGTCTTTGAGTTTTCCTATTCACTATGATGCTGGCCCTGAGCAATGAGTTCAGAGGCTATTTTTCTTTTCCAGTTTTTAGAATAGTTTGAGAAGAATAGGTGTTATCTCTTCTTTAAGTATCTGATATTATTAATCTGTGAAGCCAGGTAGTTCTGGGCTTTTGTTTGCTAGTAGGTTTTGATTGCTGATTCAACATTACTGATCATCTGTCTTTTGGGTGTCTTCATCCCATCCTGATTTATTTTTGGGAGACTTTATTTTTCTATATTATTTGTTTCTTACATTTTTCCATTTTATTTTTGTATAATTTTTCATGGTAAGTTTTATGATTGTATTTATGTGGTGCCAATTTCAACTTCTTTTTTATTTCCAACTTTATTAGTGTGCTCTCTCCTTTTTGTTGATGTCTATATAAGGGTTTATCAAGTTTATCTTTTCAAAGAATCAGCTCTTAATTTCATTGATATTAGCTATTTTTAAAAATGATTTTCTGCTCTGTATTTAGTTTTCCTTCTCCGGACTTAGAGTTTTATTTTTCTTTTCTTTTCTCTTTAGATATAAGGTTGTATTGTTTATTTGCAGTGTTTCTTGTTTCCTAAAGTAGGCTAGTATCACTATAAAATTTCCACCAAGAACTGCTTTCGTTTTGCTGCATGGAATTTGGATCATTGTGTTTCCATTTTCATTTTTCATGTATTTTTTAATATCCTCTTTTATTTCTTCGGTAGCCCATTGAATGTTCAGTAGCATGCTATTTAGTTTTGAAGTATTTGTGTTTTTTTATAGACTTTTTCTTGTGGCTCATATCTAGTGTCATGGCATTGTAATCAGAAAAGAGGTTTAATATGATTTCAACCTTAAATCTACTGAGACTTATTTT
This sequence comes from Oreotragus oreotragus, assembly GCA_006410675.1. NCBI lineage: Eukaryota > Metazoa > Chordata > Mammalia > Artiodactyla > Bovidae > Oreotragus > Oreotragus oreotragus. Next base: position 21,259 of record SJYX01007681.1, on the reverse strand, counting down.
GTGACCAACTGTATGGTTTATCCTGGAGTATGTTCTATGCACCCTTGTAAAGAATTTCTATTCAACTGGTTTTGGATTATGGATATATGTATTAAATCTTCCTGGTTTAATACGTTATTTAAGGCCAGTGTTTCCTTATTAATTTTTAGTTTGGTAGGCTTTTTAGCTCCTCTTCACTTTCTGCCATAAGGGTGGTGTCATCTGCATATCTGAGGTTATTAACAGGAAGAGTATAAAAAATCATCACCATGTTCTATGCCATAAACATATCCATCACCTCCCAAAATTTCCCCCATCCTATTGTTATTACTATTATTTTGTGCATGTATCTGACAATCACAATCACGTTCCTCTTGCCTTCTGACTGGCAGCTCCAGGTTATTATTTCTCATCATGTTCTTGCATGTTTATCTGTCCTTTTGGAGCAGGTCCAAAGTTCATGGGGAACAGTGGAGTTAATGAAACTATGACTCAGCACTTGGCCAGCCCCCTGGTTCTCTGTGGAACTCTTTCATTTGATTGACCAGGAGATAAAGTGACATCCTTGTCAAAATCCCCACTGAGTTTCAATCTCATTGCCTTCAATGGCACCTAATCCAGTTGAGCTTTTATAGGCTCTTTCAGATCACTGGCTTTGAGGATGTAGGCTGCTGAAGTGGCCTTGCTTGCTATCATGCCAGAGGCTGCACAGGGTTCAGGGCATGACAGCAAGCCACAGGAAAGGGAAGGCCATTTGTTGATTCACTTGCTAGACCTCCAAGTGCTTGTAAACAAATAGTAAAGAAAAGCAGCAACACAGCAACAGAAGCAGCTCAGGGGAGAGACAAGATCTCTGCTTCTTGTTGGAATGTGCTCCAATGACGAAGTCTAGGCCAGGTCATGGAGACTTTTTTGATGCAGCGTTTGACACAGGACACAGGTGCTTCATGACATGAAAAAGTGAATGACACTTTTCTCCTATCAATCTGGATCAAGGAGAAGGTAAACTCATTCACTGGAGGATCTGAGTATTGGGGATAAGGATAACTTAGCTGGAGTAGGCCTGGTGTTAAAGGTTCTTTGTAGTGCTGTTTGGAGTAGTATTTGTTTCAGGGACAAATAGGAACTGATTCATGAAGTGCATTTGTTTTTGTTTTCTATTTAATTTAAATTTCTATTTTCTGTTGAACTATCAGTTCAATTCAGTTCAATTGCTCAGTTGTATCCGACTCTTTGTGACCGCAAGGACTGCAGCATGCCAGGCCTCCCTGTCCATTGCCAACTCCCAGAGTTTACTCAAAGTCACATCCATGGAGTTGGTAATACCATCCAATCATCTCATCCTCTGTTGTCCCCTTCTCCTGCCTTCAATCTTTTCTAGCATCAGAGTCTTTTCAAATGAGTTAGCTCTTCACATCAGGTGGCCAAAGTATTGGAGTTTCAGCTTCAGCATCAGTCCTTCCAATGAATATTCAGGACTGATTTCCTTTAGGATTGACTGGTTTGATATCCTTGCAGTCCAAGGGACTCTCAAGAGTTTTCTCCAACACTACAGTTCAAAAGCATCAAGTCTTCAGCACTCAGCTTTCTTTATAGTCCAACTCTCACATCCACACATGACTACTGGAAAAACCATAACTTTGACTAGATGGACCTTTGTTGGCAAAGTAATGTCTCTGCTTTCTAACATGCTATCTAGGTTCGTCATAACTTTCTATTGGGGTATAGCCAATTAACAATACTGTAATAGTTTCAGGTGAACAGTGAAGGGACTCAACCACACATGTATCCATTCTCCTCCAAATTCCCTTTCAGGCTGCCACATAACACTGAGCAGAGTTCCATATGCTATATAGTAGGTCTCAATTTGTTATCTATATTATTTATTTATTTTATGTTATCTATTTTAAATTTAGTAGTGTGTCCATCCCAAACTCCTTAACTATCCCTTCCCCCCAGCAACCATAAGTTTGTTCTCTAAGCCTGTCTCTTTCTGTTTGTAAATTAAACATTTGCATTTCTTTTTACATTTCACATATAAATGATATCATACGATATTTCTCCTTCTCTGACTTACTTCACTCAGTATGACAATCTCTAGGTCCATCCATGTTACTGCAAGTGGCATTATTTCATTCTTTTTAACAGTTGAATAATATTCCAGTGAACAAATGGGCAGAAGACCTAAATAGACATTTCTATAAAGAAGACATAGAGATGGCAAATAGGCACATGAAAAGACATAAACATCACTAATTATTAGGGAAATGCAAATCAAAACTACAAGAGATAGCACCTCACACCAGCTGAATGACTGTCATCAAAAGATCCAAAAACAGTAAATGCTGGAGAGGGTGTGGAGAGAAGGGAACCGTCTTACACTGTTGGTAGGAACAGAAATTGGTATAACCATAATGAAGAATAGTATGGGGATTCCTTTAAAAAAAAAAACAACACTAAACTAAAAACTAAAAATAGACCTATCATTTGACCCTGCAATCCCACTCCTAGGCATATATCCAGAGGAAAACATGATCTGAAAGGATACATGTACCCAATGTTTATTGCATCATTTTTACAATAACCAAGACAGGAAAGCAACCTAGATGTCTTGATAGACAGAGGAATGGATAAATAAGACATTATACTTAAATACAGACTTTATTTTAATGTATATTTTGTATGATAACAAGGTTGGCTACCCTGACTTTCCTTTAATTTTCACTTGAATCTTTTTTACATCCTCTAACTTTAGCAGGTGTGTATCTTTACATTTAAAGTGTTAATATGTTTGATGTTGTCCAAGAGGTCTCTTGTAATGTACTCATTTTAAAAAATTCTTTTTTTCTATTCACCTTGTGTGATTTCCAGTTCATTCATCCATTCCTCATCTAATGTACTCTTGATTCTTTCTAGTGTATTTTTAATTTCATTTATTGTATTCTTCAGTGTTGTTTGGTTCATTTTTATAGTTTCTCCTTGTTACATTTCTCACTGTGTTAATTTCTTCTTCTCCCCAGTTCTTTCAGCATGTTTATGATCTTACCTTGAACACTTTATTGGGTAGATTGCTTATCTCCACTTCACTTAGCTCTTCTTCTGGGAATTTGTCTTATTCCTTCATCTGGAAGACATTCTTTTGCTTCATTTTGCCTAATTAAGTGGTTTTATTTCTATGAAATTAGTAGGTTGGTTACACTGCCTGATCTTGCAAAAGTGGTCTTGTGTAGGAAATGCCTTACATTCTCCTCTGCTAACCAGAGCTATATGCTCTAAGAGTATCTTCTATGGACCCTCCTGTTATAGTAGGGCTGACTGTTGTGGGCAGGCTAGTGGGCGATGGCCTGTTTGTTTGCTAGACCCTATGTAGCATGGAGGCTGCCAGTTAACAGTGAGTGGCGCTGTGTCCTGGTATCTGGCTGCATGACCCAGAGAGTCCTAGTCCTGGAGTCAGCCCACTGGTGTGCAAGATTGGGTTATAGGATAGTTGACTGCAGGCCAGGGGTCCCAGAGCTGGTGTTGCCTACTAGTGTGTAGGGCCAGGGCCTGAGTTTGTACTGGCCTGCTTGTGGGTATGACTGGTAACTGACAGAGCTTGCTGAGGGCCCTAGGATGACTTGTAGCTAGGGTCTCCTGCTGGTGGGTGGGGCACATTTTCATGGGGTAACAGGACTAGTGCCCCCCGCACTATTAACTGATACCAGATTCCAAGGCTTTCACAAGCTCTCTGGTGGGTGGGACTAGGAACCAGGTGGAACCCAGGATTTGGGTTCTCTCACTCTGGGACCTACAAGTGTGAGCCAGCTGGTGTGGGAGACTGGGTCCTGGACCAGTCTTGGTAGGGTCAAATCACAGGGTGGCTGGCTGTGGGGCTGTGGTAGTCCCCGGACTGGTTTCTACCAGTTAGTGGCTAGAGATATAGCCCAGGGTCTCTGGTTTTGGGGCCCTGCAGGTCTTGGAGCTAGTGTTGGTTTGCTGGTGGCTGGGTCCAGATCTTGGGTCCTTTGTTGTATGGTATTGTGTCTTGGAAGACTGGGGTGATCAGGGGAATCTGTTCAGCTTGTATTCTGGCTCATGGGGCTATATTCATGCAGTTATCTGCTTGGCCCCAGGCTTCCAAGAACTGTTGCCTACTGGCTGGCCCTGACCAAAGCACTAATAAGCTAGAGACAGGACTCTGAAATGGTGCTTCCTGCATTGTATAATGAGCTCCCTGGAATTGCGGCTGCCTGTGCCTATGTTCTGAGTATGAATCTTGCTTTCCTTATACCTCTACAGAATGCTCTCCAAAATTAGCAAGTGAGTCTGATCCAGGCACTTTTCAAATTATTTCTTCTGCCCTCGGGCTTAGAGCATGAGTGGTATTTCTGCCTGTATGTGCATTCAGGTAATTATTGGGAAAGAAAACACACATGTATGATCATGAAAAATAAAATGAATTATGAGAAAAAATACAGATACAACTGAGGAACATATTGATGAAGTCACTCATTTGAAATATTAAGTTATCTTCATCCTATATTTGACTATAATTTTTGGAATAGTCTTAATGGGCTGAAAGTGAAAGTTGCTCAGTTGTGTCTGACTCTTTGCTACCCACAGACTAGAATTCTTCAGGCAAGAATACTGGGGTGGACAGCTTTTCCCTTTTCCAGGGGAGCTTTCCAACCCAGAGATTGAACCCAGGTCTCCTGCATTGCAGACTGATTCTTTACCAGTTGAGCCACCAGGGAAGCCCAAGACTGGCAAGTTGGTGGAGTAGAAGGACATGTGCTCATCTACTCCTGTGAAAACTCCAAAATTACAATTTGATAAATTACAACATTCATCTCCTGTTGAACAATCATCAACAGGAGAACGCTGGATCCCACAAAAAAAAGAAAAAAGAAAAAAAGATACCCTACATTCAAGAGCAAAGGAGAAGACCCAGCAAGATGGCAGGAGAGGTGAAATTGAGTTTAGAATCAAACCCCATACCTGCCAGAGACTTGGAGGGTTCAAAAAAACCCTTGTGCACACCAGGACCCAGAGACCCCACAAACACTGTGCCAGACCTGTGTTTGAGTCTCTTGCAGAGGTACAGGTCAGCAGTGGCCTGCTGCAGGGGCAGGGGCTCTGGGTGCAGCTCCCTGGGTCACATAGCCTGTGGCATAAGCCCTCTTGGAGGAGGTCATCATTAACCCACCATACAGCCACCAAGCAAATGACCCACAAACTGCAGAACAATTATACCAGTGAAAATTTTGCACTGTTAAGAAAATTCTAGGACCCACAACAGATTTCCCAAACTGGGGATCTGGCAAAGGGACTGAGAATCGCAAGAGAATTTGACTTTAGAGGGCAGGGGGATTTGATTACAGAACTTCCTTTTTTAAATTATTTATTTTAATTGGAGGCTAATTACTTTACAATATTGTATTGGTTTTGCCATACATCAGCATGAATCCACCACGTGTATACTTGTGTTCCCAAGAACAGGACTGGGGAAACAGACTCTTGGAGGGTACAAACAAAACCTTCTGTGTTCCCAAGAACAGGACTGGGGAAACAGACTCTTGGAGGGTACAAACAAAACCTTGTGTGCACCAGAACCCAGGAGAAAGGAGCAGTGACCCCACAAAAGACTGACCTAGATTTGCCTGTGAGTGTCCAGGAGTCCCCGGGGGAGTCGTGGGTCAGTGGTGGCCTGATCCAGGGTCAGGACACTGAGTGCAGCAGTGCCTGCATGGGACCTTCTGAAGGAAGTCACCATTATCTTCATTACGTCCACCATAGTTTGGTCTCAGGTCAAACGACAGGAAGGGAACCCAGACACACCCACCAACAGAAAATTGAACTAAAGATTTATTGAGCATGGCCCTGCCCATCAGAACAAGACTCAGTTTACCCAGCTTCCCCCACAGTCAGTCTCTCCCATCAGGAAGCTTCCATAAGCCTCTTATCCTTATCTGTCAGAGGACACAGAAAGAATACCACAATCATAGAAAGCTAATAATGATCACATGGACCACAGCCTCATCCAACTCAATAAAACTATGAGCCATGCCGTGTAGGGTCACCCAAGATGGATGGGTGACGGTGGAGAGTTCTGACAAAATGTGGTCCACTGGAGAAGGGAATGGCAAACCACTTCAGAATTCTTGCCTTGAGAACCCCATGAACAGCATGAAAAGGCAAAAAGATAGGACATTGAAAGACAAACTACCCAGATCAGTAGGTGCCCAATATGCTACTGAAGAAGAGTGGAGAAATAACTCCAGAAAGAATGAAGAGACAGAGCCAAAGCGAAGACAATGCCCAGTGGTGGATGTGATTGGTGATGGAAGTAAAGTCTGATACTGTAAAGAACAATATTGCATAGGAACCTGGAATGTTAGGTCCATAAATCAAAGCAAATTAGAAGTGGTCAAGCAGGAGATGGCAAGAGTGAACATTGACATTTTAGGAATCAGTGAAACTAAAATGGACTGGAATGGGCGAATTTTAGTCAGATGACCATTATACCTACTTTCTTTCTTTTTACTTTCTTCTGTCAAGCAATTAATGTTGAAATGTGTTGTTTCAATTTAATTAAAAATTAAAGCTCTTTCCAAGCTATGCTTCAGGGCTTGTATTTTAATTCTAATTTATGCCTATGCTTAGAATGCAGACCTTTGGAAATTCCAAAAGATAGTTTAGGGTATTTATCAGGGCCCACATTCCTTCTGGCCCCAAGCTCTATGTTCCCACAGCCCTATACGACCACTGAGAGCTCTGTTCAGCATCTTAGTCTCTCATCTAAAGGCAATAAATGCGCTCAGTAAGAAGAGTGACAGTGGATGTCAAGAAAACTTCTCTGATCTTGATCAGTGAATTCCTTGCTGCCTGGGTGGGTCTTAGATAACTTTGAACAGATTTTTGTTTTACTTTATTCTGTCTTTCTAATTGTCTTTGTAAGAAGTCTTGACTTACCAGAAGCTGATATGCAATTACCAGAAGCATCCAGTAAAATACTGCAGATTGTTATTTTCTCTAAGATATGAAAGATTTTATTTCACTATATCTTCCCTTCCATTGTGATGCTACTAAGTCAATTCTCAATCTATTATCATTTTTAAAAGTATATCCTTGCACATTTTTTGAATATATCTTTAGGTTTGATGTTCAGTACTTTCATTACAAGTGCCGAAATGCAGACTTGTTTTTATCCTATTAGGAAATTATTAAATTTCTTGAATTTGTGAATTGATGTCTTTTATTAGATTTGGAAAATTCTCAGCAACTCTTATTGCCTCTACCCTAGTCTTTTTCTGGGGATCTGGACAATACATATTAGCCTTTCTAATTCAATCCCCTCTCTGTGTTAATCTCTCAGATTTTCTACCTCTTAGGCTCTGTTGTGACAGTGCAGATTTATTTTTCTGATATATTTTCCATTTTATGAACTTTTAAAATTTTTTGTTTCAGTGATTTATTAATTATGTTAAATATGAGGTTTATTTTTTTTCCAGATTTCTACCTGATTATTGTTTGATTGCCAAGTCATATCCAGCTCTGCCACCCTATAAACTGTAGCAAGCCAGGCTCCTCTGTCCTCTGCAATCTCCTGGAGTTGGCTCAAAATCATGTCCATTGACTCAGTGATGCCAACCAGCCATCTTGTGCTCAGTTACCCTCTTTTCCTTCTGCCCTCAATCTTTCCCAGCATCAGGGTCTTTCCCAATGAGTCAGCTCTTTGCACCAAGTGGCCAAAGTACAGGAGCTTCTGCTTCAACATCAGTCCTTCCAGAATATTCAGAGTGATTTATTTCAGGATTGATTAAATTGATCTCCTTGCAGTCCAAGGGACTCTCAAGAGTCTTCTCCAGCACCACAATTTGAAAGCTTCAGTTCTTTGGTGCTCAGCTTTCTATATGGTCCAACTCTCACATCCATATATGACTACTGGAAAAATCATATCTTTGACTAGATGGACCTTTGTTTGCAAAGTACTGTCTCTGTTTTTTTACATGTTGTCTAGGCTTGTCATAGCTTTTCTTCCAAGGAGCAAGCATCTTTTAATTTCATGGCTGCAGCCACCATCTGCAGTAATTTTGGAGCCCAAGAAAAATAAACTCTGTCGCTTTCCACTTTCCCCTCTTCTATATACCATGAAATGATGGACCAGATGCCATGATCTCAGTTTTTTGAATGTTGTTTCAAGCCAGTTTTTTCATTCTCTTCTTTCACCCACATCAAGAGGCTCTTTAGTTTCTCTTTCCTTTCTCCCATTATACTGGTATCATCTGCATATCTGAGGTTATTGATAGTTCTCCCAGCAATCTTGATTCCAGCTTGTGCTACATTCAGCGTGGCATTTCACCGGATGTACTCTGCATATAATTTAAATAAGCAGGATGAAAATATATAGCTTTGTCTTCCTTTCCCAGTTTGAAGCAGTCCATGTTTCCAGATCCAGTTCTCACTCTTGGCTTTTTGACCTGAATATAGGTTTCTCAGGAAACATGTAAGGTGGTCTGATGCTCCAATCTCTTTAAGAATTTTTCCCAGTTTGTTGTGATCCACACGGTCAGAGGCTTTAGTGTATTCAATGAAGCAGAAGTAGATATTTTTCTGGAATTCGCTTCTGTTCTCCATGATCCAAATAATGCTGGCAATTTAATTTCTGTTTCCACTGCCTTTTCTAAACCCAAATCATACATCTGGAATTTCTCAGTTTATGTACAGTTGAAGCCTAACGTGAAGAATTTTGAGCATAATCTTACTGACATGTGAAATGAGTGCAACTGTACAGTAATTTGAACATTCTTTGGCACTGTGTTTCTTTGGGATTAGAATAAAAAGACTGACCCTTTCCAGTCTTGTGGCCACTGCTGAGTTTTCCAAATTTGAGTGCATATTGAGTACAGCATTTTAATAGCATAACTTTTAGGATTTGAAATAGCTCAGCTGGAATTCCTTCATCTCCACTATATTTGTTCATATTAATGTTTCCTTAGGCCCACTTGACCTCACACCCCAGGACGTCTGACTCTAGGTGAGTGATCATACCATCATGGTTATCTGGATCATTAAGACATTTTTTTTTTTTTGGTATAGTTCTTTGTCTTGACACTTCCTCTTAATCTCTTCAACTTCTGTTGTAATCCTACATTTTCTATCCTTTATTGTGCCCATCGTTGCATGAAATATTCCCTTGATATCTCCAATTTTCCTGAGGAGATCTCTGGTCTTTCCCACTCTATTGTGTTCCTCTATTTCTTTGCACTGTTCATTTTAAAAAGCCTTCTTATCTCTCATTGCTCATCTCTGGAACTCTGCATTCAGTTGGGTATGTCTTTCCCTTTCTCCTTTGCCTTTCGCTTCTCTTCTTTCCTCAGCTATTAGTAAAGCCTCCTCAGACAACCACTTTGCCTTATTGCATTCCTTTTTCCTGGGGATGGTTTCGGTCACAGTCTACTGTACAATGTTATAAACTTCCATCCATAGTTCTTCAGGCACTCTGTCTATTAGATCTAATCCCTTGAATCTATTCATCACCTCCACTGTATAATCAGAAGGGATTTGATTTAGGTCATATCTCAATGGTCTAGTGGTTTTCCCTACTTTCTTCAAAATTTAAGCCTGAATTTTTCAATAAAGGGCTCATGATCTGGGAGAATGGCATTGAAACATGTATATTATCATATATGAAACCGATTGCCACCGCAGGTTCGATGCATGAGACAGGGTGCTTGGGGCTGGTGCACTGGGATGACCCTGTCTCTTATACACATCTAGATGTGTATAAGAGACAGCTCTAGGCCAGAACACTGGAGTGGGTAGCCTTTCCCTTCTCCAGGGGATCTTTCCAACCCAGGGATCAAACCCAGGTCTCCCACATTGCAGGCAGATTCTTTACCAGATCAGCCACAAGAGTTTAGGCTTTCACAAAAGACAGAGAAGTTGCCTTCAAGTAGCTTCTAATTCAGGTTCTG
>SJYX01007681.1:0-11047 GCA_006410675.1 Oreotragus oreotragus | reverse complement strand
AAAATATTGGCTTTATTCCCTATATTGAACAATAAATCATCATAACTTATTTTATACTTAATAGTTTGTACCTCTTAATCCTTCCCCCCCTATATTATCTCCCTTCCTTTCCCTTTCCTCACTAGTAACCACTGGAAAGTTTGGTTTGGTTACCAAGTCTATCATAACTGAAAATGAAAAGTTTCCCCAATCTAGTAGTACTGGTGGCCATATAATCTGTTTTGTTTCTTAATTCATCATTACATTAAAGCTGAAAATCCTTTAAAAATTTCAGTTTCCCTTAGGATGAAGTTAAAAAGCTTTCTTGGCTTACAAAGGCCTGCATGATCTTTCTTAATGCTCCATTGTTATACCATGTCACGTTATCCCATGACATTCTATTCTTTAGTCAAATTGCTCCCTTTACAGTTCCTTACATATCTTGTCCAAATGGCTGGTGATTTTGATTGTCATTTTATCTCTGGATTTAAGAATTCCTGTTTTTCTTTTGCTAGATGCTGGCAAAGTAAAGATGGGCCACTAAGTCTGAGTACCTCAGCTTGACTGCTAGGAGTTGTGATCCCTACTTCTCCAAACGCTCTGTGCTCCTCTTCCCACACTGTGTCCCTGCAGGGCTGTAATCCGTGAGCAATATTACTGCTGCTCATTGCTCAGCTCAAGTCAGGAAGGACAGGAGCCAGCTGGTCCACCTAATTAGAACATAGCAGCCAAGGTAATAATCCTAACTATTTTTCTAAGGTGTCTGTCAGCTCATTGCATCTCTTGGTGCTAATGTGAGGAAGAAAGCAGATTTTGGAACAACCTCAATATCACTCTTTTCCACTATCTGTTTTGAACTATATCTTCTGAGTGAATGTGATTACATTTAATTAACTAATTAATTAATGTCATAACTTTCTATTGGGGTATAGCCAATTAACAATACTGTAATAGTTTCAGGTGAACAGTGAAGGGACTCAACCACACATGTATCCATTCTCCTCCAAATTCCCTTTCAGGCTGCCACATAACACTGAGCAGAGTTCCATATGCTATATAGTAGGTCTCAATTTGTTATCTATTTTATTTATTTATTTTATGTTATCTATTTTAAATTTAGTAGTGTGTCCATCCCAAACTCCTTAACTATCCCTTCCCCCAGCAACCATAAGTTTGTTCTCTAAGCCTGTCTCTTTCTGTTTTGTAAATTAAACATTTGCATCATTTCTTTTTACATTTCACATATAAGTGATATCATACGATATTTCTCCTTCTCTGACTTACTTCACTCAGTATGACAATCTCTAGGTCCATCCATGTTACTGCAAGTGGCATTATTTCATTCTTTTTAACAGTTGAATAATATTCCAGTGAACAAATGGGCAGAAGACCTAAATAGACATTTCTATAAAGAAGACATAGAGATGGCAAATAGGCACATGAAAAGACATTAAACATCACTAATTATTAGGGAAATGCAAATCAAAATGACAAGAGATAGCACCTCACACCAGCTGAATGGTTGTCATCAAAAGATCCATAAATAGTAAATGCTGGAGAGGGTGTGGAGAGAAGGGAACCCTCTTACACTGTTGGTAGGAACAGAAATTGGTATAACCATAATGAAGAACAGTATGGGGATTCCTTTAAAAAAAAAAAAACTAAAAAGTAAAAATAGACCTATCATTTGATCCTGCAATCCCACTCCTAGGCATATATCCAGAGGAAAACATGATCTGAAAGGATACATGCACCCAATGTTTATTGCATAATTTTTACAATAACCAAGACAGTAAAGCAACCTAGATGTCTTGACAGACAGAGGAATGGATAAAGAAGACATGATACTTAAATACAGACTTTATTTTAATGTATATTTTGTCTGATAACAAGGTTGGCTACCCTGACTTTCCTTTAATTTAAACTTGAATCTTTTTACATCCTCTAACTTTAACAGGTGTGTACCTTTACATTTAAAGTGTTAATATGTTTGATGTTGTCCAAGAGGTCTCTTGTAATGTGCTCATTTAAAAAAATTCTTTTTTTCTGTTCACCTTGTGTGATTTCCAGTTCACTTATCCATTCCTCATCTAATGTACTCTTGATTCTTTCTAGCGTATTTTTAATTTCATTTATTGTATTCTTCAGTGTTGTTTGGTTCATTTTTATAGTTTCTCCTTGTTACATTTCTCACTGTGTTCATTCCTTCTTCTCCCCAGTTCTTTCAGCATGTTTATGATCTTACCTTGAACACTTTATTGGGTAGATTGCTTATCTCCACTTCACTTAGCTCTTCTTCTGGGAATTTGTCTTATTCCTTCATCTGGAAGACATTCTTTTGCTTCATTTTGCCTAATTAAGTGGTTTTATTTCTAAGAAATTAGTAGGTCGGTTACACTGCCTGATCTTGCAAAAGTGGTCTTGTGTAGGAAATGCCTTACACTCTCCTCTGCTAACCAGAGCTATGTGCTCTAAGAGTATCTTCTACAGACCCTCCTCTTATAGTAGGGCTGACTGTTGTGGGCAGGCTAGTGGGCAATGGCCTGTTTGTTTGCCAGACCCTATGTAGCATGGAGGCTGCCAGTTAACAGTGAGTGGGGCTGTGTCCTGGTATCTGGCTGCATGACCCAGAGAGTCCTAGTCCTGGAGTCAGCCCACTGGTGTGCAAGATTGGGTTACAGGATAGTTGACTGCAGGCCAGGGTCCTAGAGCTGGTGTTGCCTACTAGTGTGTAGGGCCAGGGCCTGAGTTTGTACTGGCCTGCTGGTGGGTATGACTGGTAACTCACAGAGCTTGCTGAGGGCCCTAGGATGACTTGTAGCTAGGGTCTCCTGCTGGTGGGTGGGGCACATTTTCATGGGGTAACAAGACTAGTGCCCCCCACACTATTAACTGATACCAGATTCCAGGGCTTTCAAAAGCTCTCTGGTGGGTGGGACTAGGAACCAGGTGGAACCCAGGACTTCGGTTCTCTCACTCTGGGATCTACAAGTGTGAGCCAGCTGGTGTGGGAGACTGGGTCCTGGACCAATCTTGGTAGGGTCAAATCACACGGTGGCTGGCTGTGGGGCTGTGGTAGTCCCCGGACTGGTTTCTACCAGTTAGTGGGTAGAGATATAGCCCAGGGTCTTTGGTTTTGGGGCCCTGCAGATCTTGGAGCTAGTGTTGGTTTGCTGGTGGCTGGGTCCAGATCTTGGGTCCTTTGTTGTATGGTATTGTGTCTTGGAAGACTGGGGTGATCAGGGGAGTCTGTTCAGCTTGTATTCTGGCTCATGGGGCTATATTCATGCAGTTATCTGCTTGGCCCCAGGCTTCCAAGAACTGTTGCCTACTGGCTGGCCCTGACCAAAGCACTAATAAGCTAGAGACAGGACTCTGAAATGGTGCTTCCTGCATTGTATAATGAGCTCCCTGGAATTGCGGCTGCCTGTGCCTATGTTCTGAGTATGAATCTTGCTTTCCTTATACCTCTACAGAATGCTCTCCAAAATTAGCAAGTGAGTCTGATCCAGGCACTTTTCAAATTATTTCTTCTGCCCTCGGGCTTAGAGCATGAGTGGTATTTCTGCCTGTATGTGCATTCAAGTAATTATTGGGAAAGAAAACACACATGTATGATCATGAAAAATAAAATGAATTATGAGAAAAAATACAGATACAACTGAGGAACATATTGATGAAGTCACTCATTTGAAATATTAAGTTATCTTCATCCTATATTTGACTATAATTTTTGGAATAGTCTTAATGGGCTGAAAGTGAAAGTTGCTCAGTTGTGTCTGACTCTTTGCTACCCACAGACTAGAATTCTTCAGGCAAGAATACTGGGGTGGACAGCTTTTCCCTTTTCCAGGGGAGCTTTCCAACCCAGAGATTGAACCCAGGTCTCCTGCATTGCAGACTGATTCTTTACCAGTTGAGCCACCAGGGAAGCCCAAGACTGGCAAGTTGGTGGAGTAGAAGGACATGTGCTCATCTACTCCTGTGAAAACTCCAAAATTACAATTTGATAAATTACAACATTCATCTCCTGTTGAACAATCATCAACAGGAGAACGCTGGATCCCACAAAAAAAAGAAAAAAGAAAAAAAGATACCCTACATTCAAGAGCAAAGGAGAAGACCCAGCAAGATGGCAGGAGAGGTGAAATTGAGTTTAGAATCAAACCCCATACCTGCCAGAGACTTGGAGGGTTCAAAAAAACCCTTGTGCACACCAGGACCCAGAGACCCCACAAACACTGTGCCAGACCTGTGTTTGAGTCTCTTGCAGAGGTACAGGTCAGCAGTGGCCTGCTGCAGGGGCAGGGGCTCTGGGTGCAGCTCCCTGGGTCACATAGCCTGTGGCATAAGCCCTCTTGGAGGAGGTCATCATTAACCCACCATACAGCCACCAAGCAAATGACCCACAAACTGCAGAACAATTATACCAGTGAAAATTTTGCACTGTTAAGAAAATTCTAGGACCCACAACAGATTTCCCAAACTGGGGATCTGGCAAAGGGACTGAGAATCGCAAGAGAATTTGACTTTAGAGGGCAGGGGGATTTGATTACAGAACTTCCTTTTTAAAATTATTTATTTTAATTGGAGGCTAATTACTTTACAATATTGTATTGGTTTTGCCATACATCAACATGAATCCACCACGTGTATACATGTGTTCCCAAGAACAGGACTGGGGAAACAGACTCTTGGAGGGTACAAACAAAACCTTCTGTGTTCCCAAGAACAGGACTGGGGAAACAGACTCTTGGAGGGTACAAACAAAACCTTGTGTGCACCAGAACCCAGGAGAAAGGAGCAGTGACCCCACAAAAGACTGACCTAGATTTGCCTGTGAGTGTCCAGGAGTCCCCGGGGGAGTCGTGGGTCAGTGGTGGCCTGATCCAGGGTCAGGACACTGAGTGCAGCAGTGCCTGCATGGGACCTTCTGAAGGAAGTCACCATTATCTTCATTACGTCCACCATAGTTTGGTCTCAGGTCAAACGACAGGAAGGGAACCCAGACACACCCACCAACAGAAAATTGAACTAAAGATTTATTGAGCATGGCCCTGCCCATCAGAACAAGACTCAGTTTACCCAGCTTCCCCCACAGTCAGTCTCTCCCATCAGGAAGCTTCCATAAGCCTCTTATCCTTATCTGTCAGAGGACACAGAAAGAATACCACAATCATAGAAAGCTAATAATGATCACATGGACCACAGCCTCATCCAACTCAATAAAACTATGAGCCATGCCGTGTAGGGTCACCCAAGATGGATGGGTGACGGTGGAGAGTTCTGACAAAATGTGGTCCACTGGAGAAGGGAATGGCAAACCACTTCAGAATTCTTGCCTTGAGAACCCCATGAACAGCATGAAAAGGCAAAAAGATAGGACATTGAAAGACAAACTACCCAGATCAGTAGGTGCCCAATATGCTACTGAAGAAGAGTGGAGAAATAACTCCAGAAAGAATGAAGAGACAGAGCCAAAGCGAAGACAATGCCCAGTGGTGGATGTGATTGGTGATGGAAGTAAAGTCTGATACTGTAAAGAACAATATTGCATAGGAACCTGGAATGTTAGGTCCATAAATCAAAGCAAATTAGAAGTGGTCAAGCAGGAGATGGCAAGAGTGAACATTGACATTTTAGGAATCAGTGAAACTAAAATGGACTGGAATGGGCGAATTTTAGTCAGATGACCATTATACCTACTTTCTTTCTTTTTACTTTCTTCTGTCAAGCAATTAATGTTGAAATGTGTTGTTTCAATTTAATTAAAAATTAAAGCTCTTTCCAAGCTATGCTTCAGGGCTTGTATTTTAATTCTAATTTATGCCTATGCTTAGAATGCAGACCTTTGGAAATTCCAAAAGATAGTTTAGGGTATTTATCAGGGCCCACATTCCTTCTGGCCCCAAGCTCTATGTTCCCACAGCCCTATACGACCACTGAGAGCTCTGTTCAGCATCTTAGTCTCTCATCTAAAGGCAATAAATGCGCTCAGTAAGAAGAGTGACAGTGGATGTCAAGAAAACTTCTCTGATCTTGATCAGTGAATTCCTTGCTGCCTGGGTGGGTCTTAGATAACTTTGAACAGATTTTTGTTTTACTTTATTCTGTCTTTCTAATTGTCTTTGTAAGAAGTCTTGACTTACCAGAAGCTGATATGCAATTACCAGAAGCATCCAGTAAAATACTGCAGATTGTTATTTTCTCTAAGATATGAAAGATTTTATTTCACTATATCTTCCCTTCCATTGTGATGCTACTAAGTCAATTCTCAATCTATTATCATTTTTAAAAGTATATCCTTGCACATTTTTTGAATATATCTTTAGGTTTGATGTTCAGTACTTTCATTACAAGTGCCGAAATGCAGACTTGTTTTTATCCTATTAGGAAATTATTAAATTTCTTGAATTTGTGAATTGATGTCTTTTATTAGATTTGGAAAATTCTCAGCAACTCTTATTGCCTCTACCCTAGTCTTTTTCTGGGGATCTGGACAATACATATTAGCCTTTCTAATTCAATCCCCTCTCTGTGTTAATCTCTCAGATTTTCTACCTCTTAGGCTCTGTTGTGACAGTGCAGATTTATTTTTCTGATATATTTTCCATTTTATGAACTTTTAAAATTTTTTGTTTCAGTGATTTATTAATTATGTTAAATATGAGGTTTATTTTTTTTCCAGATTTCTACCTGATTATTGTTTGATTGCCAAGTCATATCCAGCTCTGCCACCCTATAAACTGTAGCAAGCCAGGCTCCTCTGTCCTCTGCAATCTCCTGGAGTTGGCTCAAAATCATGTCCATTGACTCAGTGATGCCAACCAGCCATCTTGTGCTCAGTTACCCTCTTTTCCTTCTGCCCTCAATCTTTCCCAGCATCAGGGTCTTTCCCAATGAGTCAGCTCTTTGCACCAAGTGGCCAAAGTACAGGAGCTTCTGCTTCAACATCAGTCCTTCCAGAATATTCAGAGTGATTTATTTCAGGATTGATTAAATTGATCTCCTTGCAGTCCAAGGGACTCTCAAGAGTCTTCTCCAGCACCACAATTTGAAAGCTTCAGTTCTTTGGTGCTCAGCTTTCTATATGGTCCAACTCTCACATCCATATATGACTACTGGAAAAATCATATCTTTGACTAGATGGACCTTTGTTTGCAAAGTACTGTCTCTGTTTTTTTACATGTTGTCTAGGCTTGTCATAGCTTTTCTTCCAAGGAGCAAGCATCTTTTAATTTCATGGCTGCAGCCACCATCTGCAGTAATTTTGGAGCCCAAGAAAAATAAACTCTGTCGCTTTCCACTTTCCCCTCTTCTATATACCATGAAATGATGGACCAGATGCCATGATCTCAGTTTTTTGAATGTTGTTTCAAGCCAGTTTTTTCATTCTCTTCTTTCACCCACATCAAGAGGCTCTTTAGTTTCTCTTTCCTTTCTCCCATTATACTGGTATCATCTGCATATCTGAGGTTATTGATAGTTCTCCCAGCAATCTTGATTCCAGCTTGTGCTACATTCAGCGTGGCATTTCACCGGATGTACTCTGCATATAATTTAAATAAGCAGGATGAAAATATATAGCTTTGTCTTCCTTTCCCAGTTTGAAGCAGTCCATGTTTCCAGATCCAGTTCTCACTCTTGGCTTTTTGACCTGAATATAGGTTTCTCAGGAAACATGTAAGGTGGTCTGATGCTCCAATCTCTTTAAGAATTTTTCCCAGTTTGTTGTGATCCACACGGTCAGAGGCTTTAGTGTATTCAATGAAGCAGAAGTAGATATTTTTCTGGAATTCGCTTCTGTTCTCCATGATCCAAATAATGCTGGCCATTTAATTTCTGTTTCCACTGCCTTTTCTAAACCCAAATCATACATCTGGAATTTCTCAGTTTATGTACAGTTGAAGCCTAACGTGAAGAATTTTGAGCATAATCTTACTGACATGTGAAATGAGTGCAACTGTACAGTAATTTGAACATTCTTTGGCACTGTGTTTCTTTGGGATTAGAATAAAAAGACTGACCCTTTCCAGTCTTGTGGCCACTGCTGAGTTTTCCAAATTTGAGTGCAGATTGAGTGCAGCATTTTAATAGCATAACTTTTAGGATTTGAAATAGCTCAGCTGGAATTCCTTCATCTCCACTATATTTCTTCATATTAATGTTTCCTTAGGCCCACTTGACCTCACACCCCAGGATGTCTGAGTCTAGGTGAGTGATCATACCATCATGGTTATCTGGGTCATTAAGACTTTTTTTTTTTTTTGGTATAGTTCTTTGTCTTGACACTTCCTCTTAATCTCTTCAACTTCTGTCGTAATCTTACCTTTTCTATCCTTTATTGTGCCCATCGTTGCATGAAATATTCCCTTGATATCTCCAGTTTTCTTGAGGAGATCTCTGGTCTTTCCCATTCTATTGTGTTCCTCTATTTCTTTGCACTGTTCATTTTAAAAAGCCTTCTTATCTCTCATTGCTCATCTCTGGAACTCTGCATTCAGTTGGGTATGTCTTTCCCTTTCTCCTTTGCCTTTCGCTTCTCTTCTTTCCTCAGCTATTAGTAAAGCCTCCTCAGACAACCACTTTGCCTTATTGCATTCCTTTTTCCTGGGGATGGTTTCGGTCACAGTCTACTGTACAATGTTATAAACTTCCATCCATAGTTCTTCAGGCACTCTGTATATTAGATCTAATCCCTTGAATCTATTCATCACCTCCACTGTATAATCATAAGGGATTTGATTTAGGTCATATCTCAATGGTCTAGTGGTTTTCCCTACTTTCTTCAANCAAGACTGGCAAGTTGGTGGAGTAGAAGGACATGTGCTCATCTACTCCTGTGAAAACTCCAAAATTACAATTTGATAAATTACAACATTCATCTCCTGTTGAACAATCATCAACAGGAGAACGCTGGATCCCACAAAAAAAAGAAAAAAGAAAAAAAGATACCCTACATTCAAGAGCAAAGGAGAAGACCCAGCAAGATGGCAGGAGAGGTGAAATTGAGTTTAGAATCAAACCCCATACCTGCCAGAGACTTGGAGGGTTCAAAAAAACCCTTGTGCACACCAGGACCCAGAGACCCCACAAACACTGTGCCAGACCTGTGTTTGAGTCTCTTGCAGAGGTACAGGTCAGCAGTGGCCTGCTGCAGGGGCAGGGGCTCTGGGTGCAGCTCCCTGGGTCACATAGCCTGTGGCATAAGCCCTCTTGGAGGAGGTCATCATTAACCCACCATACAGCCACCAAGCAAATGACCCACAAACTGCAGAACAATTATACCAGTGAAAATTTTGCACTGTTAAGAAAATTCTAGGACCCACAACAGATTTCCCAAACTGGGGATCTGGCAAAGGGACTGAGAATCGCAAGAGAATTTGACTTTAGAGGGCAGGGGGATTTGATTACAGAACTTCCTTTTTTAAATTATTTATTTTAATTGGAGGCTAATTACTTTACAATATTGTATTGGTTTTGCCATACATCAGCATGAATCCACCACGTGTATACTTGTGTTCCCAAGAACAGGACTGGGGAAACAGACTCTTGGAGGGTACAAACAAAACCTTCTGTGTTCCCAAGAACAGGACTGGGGAAACAGACTCTTGGAGGGTACAAACAAAACCTTTAAGACTGACCTAGATTTGCCTGTGAGTGTCCAGGAGTCCCCGGGGGAGTCGTGGGTCAGTGGTGGCCTGCTCCAGGGACAGGACACTGAATGCAGCAGTGCCTGCATGGGACCTTCTGAAGGAAGTCACCATTATCTTCATTACCTCCACCATAGTTTGGTCTCAGGTCAAACGACAGGGAGGGAACCCAGACATGCCCACCAACAGAAAATTGGACTAAAGATTTATTGAGCATGGCCCTGTCCATCAGAACAAGACCCAGTTTACCCAGCTTCCCCCACAGTCAGTCTCTCCCATCAGGAAGCTTCCATAAGCCTCTTATCCTTAACTATCAGAGGACACAGAAAGAATACCACAATCACAGAAAGCTAATCAAAATTATCACATGGACCACAGCCTCATCCAACTCAATGAGACTATGAGCCATGCCATGTAGGGCTAGACCCAGTTTACCCAGCTTCCCCCACAGTCAGTCTCTCCCATCAGGAAGCTTCCATAAGCCTCTTATCCTTAACTATCAGAGGACACAGAAAGAATACCACAATCACAGAAAGCTAATCAAAATTATCACATGGACCACAGCCTCATCCAACTCAATGAGACTATGAGCCATGCCATGTAGGGCCACCCAAGATGGATGGGTGACGGTGGAGAGTTCTGACAAAATGTGGTCCACTGGAGAAGGGAATGGCAAACCACTTCAGAATTCTTGTCTTGAGAACCCCATGAACAGTATGAAAAGGCAAAAAGATAGGACAGTGAAAGACAAACGACCCAGGTTGGTAGGTGCCCAATATGCTACTGAAGAAGAGTGGAGAAATGGCTCCAGAAAGAATGAAGAGACAGAGCCAAAGCGAAAACAATGCCCAGTGGTGGATGTGACTGGTGATGGAAATAAAGTCTGATACTGTAAAGAACAATATTGCATAGGAACCTGGAATGTTAGGGCCATGAATCAAAGCAAAGTAGAAGTGTTCAAGCAGGAGATGGCAAGAGTGAACATTGACATTTTAGGAATCAGTGAAACTAAAATGGACTGGAATGGGCGAATTTTAGTCAGATGACCATTATACCTACTTTCTTTCTTTTTACTTTCTTCTGTCAAGCAGTTAATGTTGAAATGTGTTGTTTCAATTTAATTAAAAATTAAAGCTGTTTCCAAGCTATGCTTCAGGGTTTGTATTTTAATTCTAATTTATGCCTATGCTTAGAATGCAGACCTTTGGGAATTCCAAAAGATAGATTAGGGTATTTATCAGGGCCCACATTCCTTCTGGCCCCAATCTTTATGTTCCCACAGCCCTATACAACCACTGAGAACTCTGCTCAGCTTCTTAGTCTCTCATCTAAAGACAATAAATGCACTCAGTAAGAAGAGTGACAGTGGATGTCAAGAAAACTTCTCTGATCTTGATCAGTGAATTCCTTGCTGC
>SJYX01007680.1:131567-239194 GCA_006410675.1 Oreotragus oreotragus | reverse complement strand
TGGAACTCTGCATTCAGATGCTTATATCTTTTCTTTTCTCCTTTGCTTTTTGCCTCTCTTCTTTTCAGTGCTATTTGTAAGGCTTCTCCAGACAGCCATTTTGCTTTTTTGCATTTCTTTTCCATGGGGATGGTCTTGATCCCTGTCTCCTGTACAATGTCACGAACCTCATTCCATAGTTCATCAGGAACTCTGTCTATCAGATCTAGGCCCTTAAATCTATTTCTCACTTCCACTGTATAATCATAAGGGATTTGATTTAGGTCATACCTGAATGGTCTAGCGGTTTTCCCTACTTTCTTCAATTTAAGTCTGAATTTGGAAATAAGGAGTTCATGATCTGAGCCACAGTCAGCTCCTGGTCTTGTTTTTGCTGACTGTATAGAGCTTCTCCATCTTTGGCTGCAAAGAATATAATCAATCTGATTTCGGTGTTGACCATCTGGTGATGTCCATGTGTAGAGTCTTCTCTTGTGTTGTAGGAAGAGGGTGTTTGGTATGACCAGTGCATGTAAATATTATAATTGTATATTGTAAATATTAACTATTTCTTTCCAGGCCAGTATTGCAGAGTCATGATATGAAGTTAGAGAATTCACTTTACAAATACTTCTCTGGAAAAGTCAGCTTAGGGTGAAGGGTACCAAGTTAAGCCTTGCCAAGAGTAGACAGAGACTTAAGGACTTAGGAATTTTAGAGACTAGGATAACATCTGACCTCATGTTCTGTAGAAACTAGGGCTTGGCACAATGCGTGCTTACTCTTTCATTTACCTAGTCAATAGTTATTGAGCATGTGATACGTGTCAGGCATCATCTAAGCAATGGGAATATGGCAAGAGATAAAACAAAGTCCCTGCCTTCATGGAGTGTACATTCTAGTGGGGGTAATAATGAAAGACTACAAATAGTAAAAATGTAATATGGTGGTGAAATACAGCAAAACTAGGGCAGAGGAAGTGAAGGAGGAAGGAGTCACTGTTTTATTTAGGGTGGTCAAGAAAGGCCTGGCTTTCCTGGTGGCACACTGGTAAAGAATCCACCTGCCAATGCAGGAGACAGGTCTGATCCCTGGGTCAGGAAGATCCCCTGAAGAAGAAAATAGCAACCTGCACCAGTATTCTTGCCTGGAAAATCCCATGGACAGAGGATCCTGGCGGGCTATAGTCCCTGGGATCGCAAAAGAGTTGGACACAATTTAGCAACTAAACAACTTGGAAGAACTGAGGGATGGTTTGAGTAAAGGAGTTACTGATCAGATAGTTAGGGCTGGTTCTGAAGGAGGGAGCACCGACCCATTCCCCCCTGCTTTCCACACATAGAGCAGAGAAGAATCTAGGCCCAGAGAGTGAGTGACTTTATCTAAAGTTACAGGACTAGAAGTGGAAGGGCTAGGCAGAGAGTCCCGTTTTCTAGACTTCCCACTTGTTTTTTCTCTTCTTCCCTATGACAGTAGATGGAAGACAGGCACAGAGGTAAAAGGTGTATAATGAACACTTATTTTAGGTTGTGGTTGTCTTTATCTTTCCATCTTTCTGATAATTCATCATCTTAATATCTCAAAGAAAAACATTTTTTGTTTTCAGATATTTAAGATTCTTACTATCATTTTCGTAAGTAGTCTGAGTACTGTTTGCATTAAATACTCAGGGGTACTTGAGTGAAAATATTCTTCAAGGAATTAGGATCAAATGACTATTTAAGACCACCATGTGACAAGAAGTGAGTTTGGTATCAACATCCCATGTCACAGGTGAGAAAACTGAGGCCCAGAGAGGTGACAGGACTCGTCCAGGGTCACACGACCTGTCAGTGAGCCAACATACTCTGGCCAGGTGCCACCGCCAGCTCTAAGTACAGGCCGGTGTGGAAGTGGGAGAGGCCACCCCTATTCGGTGCATGCTGGCATCGCCGCTCCCGGAATCTCTTGGAGCAAGATGCTAACTATCTCTTTAAGAAGGAAAGTGAAGACTGTGCGCTTACGCAGCTGCCGGCGAGCCGCCGACTGGCTGGTCCCCTGCATCCACCTCACCCTCCCTGTCCCTCCCTCCCTCCCTCCCGGCAGCCCCAGCCCCGGCGAGCACCCAGCTAGCCGCCTCCAGCAGGGGCTCCGGAGAGCATTTCGGCGGCCTGGGCAGGGCAGCCGAAGCCATGGAAGCCTCCGCAGGTGATGACAGGGGCCTCCGGGGACCACCGCCCCAGCGCTGCCGCCGCGGCCCAGAGTGCCAAGTGAGGGTGGGGGAAGGGGAGGCGCGGGGGAGCGGCCGGAGCGCCCAGCGGTCAGCCAGCCCTCCCGGCTTTTCGGGCTGCGGAGGCCCAGCTGTCAGCGGCGGGGGGACTCGACCGCCCCGGCTCCCCGCCCACGCTCACCCGCCCCTGTCTGTCTGCTTTCCCCACCGCCGCAGGTTGCTGATTTGGGCCAGGCAGCTGCAGCAGCGACTGCAGAGGCGCTGCGCCAAGCCGGGCCGGAGCGGTGAGAGCCGCCGGCGGGGCTGCGGAGAGCGAGTGGACTCAGGTGAGGAGGCCTCGGCAGAGCCGGGAGGGGGGCCGCGTGTGCTGCACCGCTGCGGGCTGCGGGCGGGGGCCGCTCGCTGCGGTAGAATCCCTCAGAGGGCACCAGCCGCGGAGGGGTTAATAGTGACTCATTCTTACCCTCCCTTCATTTCCCTACACCCTTCTAAGCGCCCCACCGCTACCACCTTGAAATTCACCAGTTAGAGGATGCTGGTAGCAGCAGAGAAGATGCCTGAAGTGGGCGATTTTAGGGGATTTTAGGGACCACCCCGTTTCTATTTGTCTTCCTGTTCCAGCATTTGGCAAACATTTAAGCCTCTTTCCTTCTTGGAGGAGGAAGGAGCAAGGGTACCTGAGGGTGGGGGGAGGATTGGAACCTCAAACCCAGCCCAAGGTCAAGTGCCAATGACTGCTTCCTTCCCTTATTCCCCACCCTGAGAAGAATCAAGCCCCTGCGGTAGATCTGGAAAAAAATGCCCCTGACCCCCTAGAGTAGGAGCTCTGAGCCTCAGTCTCCCTGGAGCTTCCTTGAGATGTGATAATTTCTCCTTCTGCTCCTCAGCTGGGAGCTGGGCTGTTGGAACACCAACTATCCAGGGGAGTCCCACATTCCCTCCCTCACCCCTGCAGTCTGAGGAGAGGCCTGTTTCCTCTGCCTTCTCTGTCCATCTGGAGGTGGGATAGGCTAGAGTTGTTTCCCCAAGGAAGGTGATCTCTGCAGGCAGGGTAAGGGAGGGAAGGTGCCAGAGATTGGGGTTCTTGATGTCCCTTAGCCTGCTCAGAGGCCCCAAGTAGCCATCTTAAAATCCTTTAGGCGTGGGTGTCTGTCTGCTTGTCTGTTAAATGCAGGAGTTGGATTAGATGGTCTGTACGATTTTAATATGCCATTCAAGCAACTCTTACATGTCAGGGGGACATCTCTATTAAAAGCAACCTAGAATTTAAACTTGGGTCTATGAAATAATTGGGGTTTCCTCAATTGATTTCTTTAAACTCAGGACTTCTCTAGGGAAGCATTGACTGTTGGGCCTTGTAGAACTGGAGGCGTTAGACAGTCCTGTATTGTCATCTTCGTGCCATCACTGGAATGACCTTTGTCAAGTTACTTCCCTCTACCAAGCTTCAGATTCCTCATCTGTAAACCTGGGAAGAATTTCTCAGAGGGTTGATGTGAAGACTGAATGAGACCTATATGAAAGCACTGAAAATACTGCTGTACCTGGCACATAGTAGGTTTTCAGGGATGTGGGACTTGGGAGGTAGACTGGAGGAAGAGGGGAGGGGTGGCTGCTCTTAGTCCTGTGTTTTCTCACCTCCCCTCCAGTCTCTTCCACACCCTTATAGATGGTTCCCTGCCAGGGGATAATGTGTGTTGGAGTAGGCTGGGCTGCCAGGCTGAGGAGCCTAGGAAGCAAGCAGAAGGTACAAACATTTCCGCTGCAAGGATGCTGACATCATTCCAGCAAATGGTGGTCCCAAGGAGGCACATGTAACCCAGCACTGGGTTTGGAAAATGTTGGCATCAAACAGCAGAGTTCTTTAGGGAACAGAAGCATCAAAATCTTATGTGCTGACAGGGAGGCAGGGACCAAACCTTCCTGTTTTCACCTGGATTCCACTCCTGCTCCCTTGTGCTCCAGGAGCCTCTCACTAGAATCTCCATGAGATAAGGAGGTCAAGACTTTGGTGTCTGTATTTCCTATTCTTTACCGTCCCTCCTGCTGTCCTATTCAGCCTTACATTCACCCTTTCTTATTGCAGTTTATTCCACAGATACTTTCTGCCTCTTGACAGCATGATAAAGAAGGCTCCCCATAAGGGTAGTGCTGGGCATTTTGCTGCTGCACCATTTGGGCCATAAGAAATTACTTCCCCAACTCCACTACATCCCCATTAG
Organism: Oreotragus oreotragus; assembly: GCA_006410675.1. Taxonomy (NCBI): domain Eukaryota; kingdom Metazoa; phylum Chordata; class Mammalia; order Artiodactyla; family Bovidae; genus Oreotragus; species Oreotragus oreotragus. The sequence continues at coordinate 234,784 of SJYX01007680.1, read as the reverse complement.
TTTGTGAGCTCCTCCCGGCAGAGGCCTGGACTTTTTTCTCTCTATGTCTTCAACCTCTAGCCCATGGCTAGGCATAAAGCAGGTCCTCAGTGAGTGTTGGGCCAAATAACACTTTGAGGAAATTATGTCCCTAAACCAACTAGGTTAGACAGAAACTGCGGCAGTGTGTTGACAGTGTAGGGAAAAGCATTGTTAAGTATAGTACTGTGCCAATTGTTGATTGTCCTTATTATTGCTCTTACTATTGCTATTGCCAGTGGCCAGCAGTTGCTTCACCTTCTCCCTGAGTCAGGCTTGAAGGAACCAGATGTGCCTTGGGGAGTGATAATGTTGACAAACAGGTGGTTCTGGCTGGTGAAAGATGAGCATAAAGAAGAAAATTGGGAAGAGAGTGATTCCAGCCTCTTCTTGTATTTCAGGGAAGGAGCAGATAAGGAGAATCAAACAAGTCAAAATGGACATGTAGCAAAAAGTCAGGAGACCCAGGTCCCAGGTCTTGTTCTACTCCCACCGCATTGAGTGACCTTGGGCCAATCATAGCTCCTCTCAGGACCTCTAGTTCCCCAGGTATAAAATGAGAAGACGTGATCCTGAAGCTTCCTTCTGCTTCTGACGTTTTGTCAAGTGGATTTTGTTAAATAAAAATAAGACAACTGTTATTACTCTGAGTATCATTTATGGAATAGCAGACCATTACCTATTTCAGGTAATCCTTGTAACAGATTATATTGACGTGAAAGTAGAGGAGTCTGAGGCTTAGAGAGAGTGACTTTCCTAAGGCTACAGAGCTCGAAGTGGCAGAACTGTTATCCGACACCTGGTCTATCTGAGTCGAAAGGGTGAGCTCTTGCAAAGGTTTAGCTACCTCTGCTTCTAGTCACTGTGAGGTGTGTGTACACTTTTAACTGTGCCTAGGGCTTTGGAGAAGTGAAAGCTGTGAAGGATTCGTGACAAAAGATCCGGCATTTCCCCAAAGGGACTGTTGCGGGGGAACTTGCTGGGTTGACGAGTGTGTAAGTTAGTGCTGTAAAGTCTTCCTTGCAGTGCAAGCTCGGCTTTGCTGGTGAGTGGCCGGTGCCCCTTTACCAAGGAGAATGGCTGGGAGTGAAGGACAGTCATGACAGGCACACGTTTTGAGCTCCTCCTAGGTCCTGTGCTCTGTTTTACACAGGTTCACTTACTCTTCAAATAATCCTATTATATAGGCTTAGACTTTAATCTTACCAATTTTACAAGTGAGGAAGCCAGGGCAGTGAGATAAAGGATCTTGCCCAGAGTTACACAGCTAAGTTGTGCTAGAACCAGAAACAGTTTATCTGAGAGCTGAAAGAACTACTTTTAGTTGGAACCTTCTCACTGACAGCGTGACTTCAGATTAGCCAGTTTCTCTCTGCATGTCCTAAATGCACTGGATGCCTCTATGACTCTAAAGGGCCTAAATGCTGCCTTGTCCCAGAACAAGAGTGGAGGGGTTTCCTTGTCTGGCTAAACATGGATCAGCCTTTGTTTATTATTTATTTATCAGGCCCTAGACCAAGCACATAGGATACAGAAAAGAGTAAGAGGCGATCCCTAATTTCAAGAAGCTCACAGCTAATAGAGGGAGACAAATATCTAAGCCTGTGGGTATGGTTGGACCATCTAGGCGCTGTGATAACACTGATGTGGATGTAATGGGACAGGGAGAAAAGGATGGCCTCTTCCTCTTCTCAGGAAGACGTTAGAGAAATGATGCCATTTTCTGAATTAAATTTGTGTGTAATAGTAGTAATAATAAATGTTCTACCCAGATTAGGATGTTTCCAAGGAGTTTTTGACTCTTGACTGCAGCAACCCAAAAAGTGGCCACAATCTGAGGGACCATCCCAACTCACTCTGTGGCTCAGTTCCAAAGGAACCATCCATTTGTCTCAGGGGGCCTGGAACCCTCCCTGTCACCAGAGGCCTCTAGAAGCAGGACTCTGAGGCGCCTCTTGGAAAGCCTGTCTAGTGCCTATAACCATCCAGTAGGCTCGGGGACTTCTTCCTCACGTCATTATTCCACCTGTCCAGAGCACCTGACACCTGGAGAGGTGAAGGCATTTACCCAAGATTACTCAGCAAGGCTGGGGTCAGGACTCTGGCCTTATGGGGACTGCATTTCGGAGCCATAAGGGTATCTTTCTGCATCTAGGTCACTAGGGACCTAAGATCCATTTGTTCATTTGATGAGCAGCTCACACAGAGTAGAGGTTTGATGCAGATGATGTGAAGCTAAGGGCCCTTAGAGAGAGGAGACCTGTGTTCCCAGGCTGCTTTGTACTGCTTGATGAACAGGTATTTATGAAGTGTTTGTCATATGCTAGCACCTCTGAACTGAGGTGCTGAGCCAACCAAAAGGGAACATCTGGGAAGCAGCCTGGTACAGTGGAAAGAGCAAATGCCGAGGGGCCAGGAGACTGACCTCAGCTCTACCAGGACTCCTTGGGTGGCCTGAGGCAAGGCTCTTGGCTTTTCCACACCTGCAAATGATAGGCAGAGGTGGTGATCTCTTCAAGCACTGACTGGTTAACAATTCCGCAACACTTTCTTCTGTTCTAGAACCACTTTAAGGGGTACAAGAGTGGATAGGATACAGATAACTGTAACCTGAGGAAGAATGAGATGAATATAACTAGAGGTATGAACACATGCTCTGTGGGTTTGCTGGAGGGAGAGGGTTTGGGAAAGGCTCAGTTCAAAAGCTACCTCTTCAAAGACAGGATGAGATACGGATCAAGGTGGGGGGGGGTGGTTTTGAACCATGAGGAGTAGCAGAAACATGCTTTAAACTGGACAGGAAGGCTGTATAGCAGAGCAATGGTCCTCAGACAGATTTCAAAGATCAGGACGTCTGAGAATCTATCCTAGGTTGGCCAACTTTTTACTCTGCCGAATAAGGACAAATAACACTTGTTCTATTTATTATTATAGTCATATAGAGAGAAAAAGAACATTTTAATACCTTTATCCACAAAGTAAGAAGGCTATATAAAATGAGGAAGAAAAATGATTCCTTCAAATCAAATGCATTTTGCTTTATTTAAAAACTCACTGCAGGGATTTCCCTGGTGGTCCAGTGATTAAGACTCCAAACTCCCAATGCAAGGGGCCTGGGTTCAATCCCTGGTCAGGGAACAGGATCTCACATGCCACAACTAAGACCCAGTACAGCCAAATAAATAAAAATAAATATTTTTTTTTTAAGTCTCATTGCATTGTCCATATTTTGCAGTGACCAGGGAGCTTCCCAGGTGGTGTTAATAGTAAAGAACCCCCCTGCCAATGCAGGAGAGATAAGAGACACAGGTCCAATCCCTGTGTCAGTAAGATCCCCTGGAGGAGGAGGAGGATCCACTCTAGTGTTCCTGCCTGGAGAATCCCATGAACAGAGGAGCATGACAGGCTACAATCCATAGGGTCACACAGAGTGGGACACAACTGAAGTGACTTTGCACACACTCCCTGTCCTCGAGTTTGGCTCTGAAGTCAGGCTGCTTGGGCTCAAATCCTGGCCAATTTTTTCTCTAGAGCCTCTGCTTCCTCATCTGTAAAATGGGGACATGATGCTCTCTATCTACCTCCTAAGGTCACTAGAGGAGGTCCATATGCTATAATAAAACACGTAAAGGAAGGAGCCTCAAACTTTGTTGTCCATGTTGAGCTTTGGAGGATGATAGCAAACTGGAGAGTATTTGCTTGAAAGAGGCAGCTGCTAGCCTGCCTGCCACTCCTGCCACGCAAGAATGTGGGTCACATGTTGTCAGATCTTCTCATTTATAAGAAAGAAACCCAGGTATTTCCTTGGCTGTCCAATGGTTAGGACTCCATGCTTCCACAGCAGGGGGCATGGATTTGACCCCTGGTCAGGGAATTAAGATTCCACAAGCTTCATGGCCAAAAAATAAATAATTACAATAATAAAAAATAAGACAGAAATCTGAATGTTTGTGACATCTTTGATATATATATATTTTTTAATGTGACCAGCTAGGCAGCCTTTTAAAATACGCCCGTTAAAGCGTGTCTGTGTCAGGCCATCAGTCTGTGCTCCCTGATGTACAGTGTTAGATGCCAGACACGTAGCGCTCATAGCTGTTGGCTGAGGATGAGGACAGAGAAATGAAGCTGAGAGTGCAGACCTGGAGCAGGGATGCCCTCCTTCTCTGCAAGACAGGGGAGCACATTGCTTCAGCCACTTGGATCTTCTGCTTCTGGGCCGCCTGCTTCAAAGGCATGTGCCCCTTCGCTTCTGGCAGCACTATCAGGAAGGAGTCTCTAGAGACTGAGGCTTCCAAACCCCTCTGAGCCCCTGGCACCTGCCAGCCTCCCTTCCACAGGGTCTCTGGAAGCTTGGTCAGCAGCCTCAGAAGGGGGAATTTGACTGATGGCCAGTGAAGCTGGCACAAAAGCCACCCTTGAGAAAGCAGGTGTGAGGAGAGGTGCTGGTATCTCCTAAGCAGGAGGGGTATTTCTTGTTCTCTGGAAGCCATGCTGGTTCTACCACCTCTGCCTGGGTTATGATGAGGTCTGGACAGTAAGTGGTCTCTTTTTGACAGCTCTGCCACATAGCCACCCCCAAGGAAAAGCTGGGATCTGATTGTGAAGGAAGCCTGGAGTGTTCTCAGAGAGGACCTCCTGATTAGCTGGAGGAACCCCGCTGACGTGCTTTCAAGGCATTCTGGGATTCAGACTAAAGCCACTGAGGACAGTTCACATTTCTGTGGCTCCACTTAATCAAATATTCATCAAGAACCTACCGTGGTCAGGCTTTACCCGGGCCACCGTGGGGGAATGCAAAGATATATTTCCATTCATTCATTCAGCCAGTGTGTACAGTGTCTGGTCTATAAGCAGATACTGATGTTCAGTCCCTCCCATTCAGGGAGATTTTGAGGCTGATAAAGATATATGGATGATACATGGATCCTGGCTCACAGAAATATTAATAACAGCTGCTATTGGATTGCGTGCCTTCCGAGTGTTAGATGCTAGATTGTAGTACCTGCTTTAGAGAGTGGCTATGGGGATTGAATGGAGTCTTCATCTGAAACCCTTACTGTACCTGCCACATGCCGGTGCTCAGTAAAAGGGTAGCTGCTTTATAGTAACTGCAAAACTGGGCAGATCCAGAAGAAAGGCCAAGACACTTTTTAAAAAAACAAGACACAAAACAACTCAGTCCCACTTAGCATATATTATCCTCATTTTATAGCTGAGGACACTGGGGCTCAGAGAGGGGAAGTAGTTTTGTTCAGAGCTATTGTGTAGCAGAGCCTACACTGAATGCTGGTCCGTTTGGCATCAAAGCTATGTTCTTCTAAGCCATATTGCTTCAAAAAACGTGGTAAATGAATAAAGCAATAAAGTTACCGCATTCAACAGGTAAGGCAGTACCACCTGGTGAGGTGGGGCATTTTTATAATTGAGGAAGCTGAGACCAGTGGAAAGAAGGAACTGGCCATACTCATGTAACCAGAAAGTGGTGGGGTTGGAACCCCAACCCAGGCATGGCTCCCCACACTGCCGGGATGGAATAGTGGTCATCGGGTATGAAGACAGTTGTATGCAGAAACTCAAATTTCAGTCATGTGAGAGATGTCGGGCTTCCACATGCCCTGAGGGGCAGTCCCCAGATCAGCACTTACAGGTGCCAGCCAGGGAGAACAATTTAGGCTCAGTTCAAGGAAAATCATGCTAAATTGAAAAACCATCTAGCAATGAAGCAGTATGTTTTGAGAGCTAGTTCCTCATCTCTAGACTGCTCACATAGGTCTTGATGTCCTAGAAGGAATTCTTGCAGTGTGATGGGATTTGGAATGGCGATGCTCAGTAGTCTTGTAATCTAGAGGATCGGGAATCCTAGCATAGGACTGGTCACAGGTGATGCGAGCAGGGAGTGCTACTGGCATCCCCAAGAGAAAGGGTAACTGTAGGCTGGGGCTATCTGGGAAGGCTTCCTAGTGGGAGGAACTAGAGCAGGATCTGAAGGGTTGGGAAAAGGGCGAGGAATAGGACTGGGTAAGCTGAGCAAGTCCTAGGGTGGTGAGCCCACCAGTCTAGCGGGGCTGTAGGGTTAGCACCTCTCGGTTAAGGGCACTCCCCTGTTCTCCAGAGCGTTTTTAAATGGTAGAAATGGCACAGGGGATCCTGGGTCTTCCCAAGCCGCATTAGGAGGCTAGTTTGGCGCCACGTCCCCCTCTTCCCTCCCAGCCACTGCTCCTCTCTACATTGTACCACTCACCTCCTTCCATCCTCCCTTTCGGAGGCAGCAGACTTCGGACAGTGAGCTCTCCTGGGGGAGACAGGTGTGCCAAATGTGGCCTCTGCAGTGAGGTGAAGCCTAGGGCGGTGACTAAAGTCACCTTCCTCTCATTTGGGCCCCAGAGCTGAAGCCTCGCTGGGCCTCCTAGGGGCTACTTGCTGCTCAGGCTGAGCTCTGGCCTCGGAGTCAGGCCTGGCTCATCTCCAGTTCTGCTGATTGTCAGCCTGGGACCGCAGACAAATTGTCTTAGCCCCTACCCCTGGGCCATGTTCTCATCTTCCAAAGTGGGATCGATCATTCGTGCCTGAGGGGAGAGGATGATCTGCCGAAAGGGCCTGGCACATGGCAGACGGCCCCACAAATGCGCCTCCTCTCTGTGGCCTCAACTGCTTCTCTCCCCGCTGGTCCCAACCCTTGTCCCGGCGAATGGTAAGAGGCACAGGGATGTGTGACATGGCCCATCCTCCTACCGCTCTTCGAGGAAAGTATTATTATAAAAGAGCAAGTTGAGTCACAGGGAATTGAAGCAACTTGTCTTTTGTATGTGGCTGAGCTACCAAATAACCAATTCCTGAGCCCAGCTTCTCCCCATTCCTTTTTCTCCCTTTGCTTTTTCATTCTCTTTCTCTCACTGTTTCTGCTCCTTTGGGCCTGTGCATATCCATTCCTCCCCCCTCAGCCCTTAGCTGGGCTCTTTGAGCAAGATTACCAGCCCTGGGGCTGATTGGAATGAGCCAGCCTAAGAGCTAAAGAAGGGTATTTTGCTGCTTCAGAAATGTCCATAAGGGGCCCTTGGTCAAATTCTATCCCAGTCAGCAGTATTCCCTCCGCGGGCCCGTCCTTTCTACCTCCTTTACTTTAATTCATCCTGAAATTTTCTTCCCATCACCACTGCTATCTCCCCATGTTCCCATCTGTCTCAAGACCCACTTCATGTGCTATCTTTCAGGAGTCCCTATTCGTCGGCTCCTTCCCAGAGCCCAGGCTCCTAGTCACTAGGCTCAGCTCTGTGCGCTCAGAGGATGGAGAGCACCTGACCCTCCACGCCCTCCCATTTCCTGCGCTACAGAAAGCAGCCCCAGTACCCAGGGCCTGGCCTAGAGCTGTAGGACTACTTGAGCCAACTCCTTGGCTTGTGGCTTCCTTCTAAACACAAGGGGCGAGTAGGCGCCACGCCTGGGAGAGGATGGGCCTCAGAGTTGTTAGGACTAGCAGGAGATGGCTGTTGTGAGGAATCTCAGAGGTCAGCCTTCCAGTGGAGGAGCCCAGGATCCAAGCCTGGACAGCACCAGATCCCTCGCCCTGCTCTCTGAGTGGTCGGCTGAGAGCATGGACTTTGGAGCTGGGCAAGCTTGGACTGCCACCTTGGTCTTGAACATGGACTTACTTTGTGACTGTGGGCAAGTCACTGGATTTCTCTGACCCTTTTGTTTCCTCAGTAGTAAAAATGGGCTTCATAGTCATAATTCCAGCCTCATTGGAGCAAAGCTGGGTAGAGAATTAAACTAGATTAGAAACCCCATGTGTGTAAAGCCCGCAGCACAGGGTCTTGCACACAGTAGGTGCTTAATAAATGCTAGTACCCTTCCACCCAGTTAGAAGGAAAGAACTTTGTAACTTCTCTAGTTTTCCAAAGATCTGATACATCTTCATTTGGTAGTGAGCTCCCCTCTCACTGGAGCTATTCAAACTGAGTCTAGGTGACTGCAGAACAGGAATGTTATTCAGAGAAATGGTGCTTCAGTCAGCATCACTGGACATTTTGGGCTTTGAAATCTTCACATTCTTTCCTGTCCTTCAGTTCTGTGATTCTGTGGCGACTTTGACTCAGATCTCCTTGGTCAATTATGAGAAACAGTTGGGGTTTGGCTTGGATGTCTGCTTAGCACCGATAAAAGACAAAAATCTGCTGGCGTTATGAGCTAATTGAAGGCTTTCTCCCAAGAGATGACGAGGCTAGAAACAAAATCAGGTCTAAAAGAAGAGTTCTCACACATCCTGTGAAGGGAACCCAGCTGGGATGTTTAGGGTATGAGGCTAAATGTGTAGGCTGAATTTTTGGAAGGCTACGCCATGGTCAATAGGGTGAACTGCCCAGAGCAAGGCCTGTGTTTGATTTGTCTCTGAATCTCCAGTGCCCAGTGCAAGCCAGGCATACAGGAAGTACTCTGGACAAGTAATGAGCGAATGGCAAACAGCCTTGATGTTTTTTGCAGATGGAATCTCTTGAGTTAAGAGACTCTTCGAACTTCCCTAGAGGCCGTGTGGTGGTTTCATACTCAGTGCATGTACGTCCGTGCATCTGTGTCCGTGTCTGCGCATATGCCAGGCTTCCAAGAAAGACCCCTCCTGCTTTCCGCTGCCCTGCCTTCTTCTCTTTCTCTGGCCCCTTCCCCTCCTTCCAGCTCTTGATGTATACATCAGGCTGCACCTACTTAGAAGTGTAACTTTTGCCATGGTATGCGACCTATGAAACCGTCACCACCATTAAGTTAATTAACACATCCATCGACCCCCAGAGTTTCCTCTTGCACCTTTGCAGGAATTCCTTCCTCTCATACTTCCCTCTCCATTCCCCTCCCCAGGCAACCACTGATCTGCTTTCTGTCACTATCAATTACTTTGCATTTTTTAGAATTTTACATCAATGGAACCATATAGCATATACATTTTGTGGTTGGGGAAGAGGATCTGGCTTCTTTCAGCTGGCATGATTATTTAGAGATTCAAGTTGTTGTGTTTATCAATAGTGTATTCCTTCTTACTTCTGAGTAGTACTCCGCTGTGTGTAAGGGTAAACCATGATTTGCTTTCCCCTTTATTTGTCGACGGACATTTTGGTTTTTTTCTAGTTTCTTGCTATTACAAATAAAGCTGCTGTTAACATTTGTGTATAAGTCTTTGTGTGGATATACCTTCTTATTCTCTGGGGTAAACTAGGAGTGAAGTGGAATGGCTAGGTCCTTTAGTAAATACATATTTAAGTTAAAACTGTCCAAGTGTTTCCAAAGTGGTTGTGCCGTTTTACATTCCCAGCAGCATGTATGAGAGTTCTGGTTTCTCCACATCCTCAAAGCACTGAGTATGATCAGTCTTTTTATCATTAATCATCCAGGAAGTGTATAGCGGTACCTCCTTATGGGTTTAATTTGCATTCTCCTATGACTGATGATGCTGATCATCTTTTTGTGTTCTTATTTTCCATCCATATATCTTCTTTGGTGAATTATTTGTTCAAAAAATTTTCTGACTTTTAAATATTTAACCGTTTGGCTGTCTTACTATTATTGAGTTGTAAGAGTTCTTTATGCATTCCTGCTACAAGTTCCTCGTCAAATATATATTTTGCAACTATTTTCTCCCAACCTCTGTCTTGCCCCAGAGGGCCCTATTGGAGTTTCAGACTCAATGCGTGTGTGTACGTGTGTGTGTAAGAGAGAGAAACTGGCTTCCTGGGAGACTCTAGCCTCTGAATTCAATCCTTCTCTACTGGCATGTGGAATCACAGGAAAGACCTAGAGGTACTTCAGGTTCACACACCTCAACAACTTCGTTTTGCAAACAGGGGCCTGAGTCCCTGAGACCATGGGGTGTGGTGTCAGAGCCCACACAGACTTCTGATCTCTAGAAGAAGAGGGCCCAGCCTGGAGGTCTTGATGTCTTTGATTCCTGTGACCCCAGAGAGGCAGGTCTCCTCTCTGCGCCTCCCTCCCCTTGTCTGCTCTATGGGCACAACTGTGCCTTCCTGTGGGTGAGAGGCTGGTGCAGAGCTCTCTCCCTGACCATCCCAACTCCAAGGACAAGGAGTGTGTCAGCACCACCTGTTGCCACAAAAGGCTTTCGGGAGACAGAGGAGGAGGCGCCATGAATTCATTAAGGAAGGCCGGGTTTGAGGTGCATGGGCTGGAACAGTGAGGGCAAATTTCTCTGCTTTGCTCTGGGCATGTGGAGCCTGGATCAGGACATCATTATCTCTTCTGCCAGTGCCCTTTTGCAGCTTTCCAGCAGATACATGCTGCGTGTGTGTGTGTGTGGGGGGGGGGTGCTTAGAAACCCTCAAAAGATGGAGGATAGTGATCCACAGCTGATGAGTATAAACAGCCCGTGTCTTATTGGCATAACAAGTGCTGCAAAAGTCAGAGGTACGTTCGGCCACATGGCTGAGCTGTGAACTCTGTCTTCCGTGGAGCCACACACAGGCATCTATGCTTGAGTCCAACTTGGAAGATAAGCAGGTGGAAGAAGCTTGGAAGGGCGCTCTAGGTGGAGGGCACTGCACATATCAGAGCGTGGTGAATCCACAGGCTAAATCAGTGAGAGTGAAGATGCTTGAGGTTGGGGTGTTGCCTCCATTTATAGATGGGGACACTGAGGTGCCAGCTCAAGGGAGGGGTGCCCTCGGGTCTGTGAGTCAGTGGCAAAGCTGAGTGTCCAGGTTCCCAGTGCCATGCTGTCTGTCCTGCTCTGGGCTGTGTCCCAGGACAGATTGATGGTGACACTCGCTCAGGGCCCATTCCCGGGTGCCTGCATGGACTATGTGGGGTTCTTAGGCCCTGATCACCTGGTTGGCTGCCTCACTTCCTTCAGCTGGTGTCCGCTAGGCCTTGATTCTGAACGCAAGCCTGTTCCCGGCACCTGGGGGCCTCTGAGCCACTGAAGGCGTGATGCCCACTTCTCTTTTGGGCCTCACAGGCTAAACAACAGCTAGCCTGACTCTAGCCGGGATGTTACTGCTCACAGTGCACAGGCCAGGACTGCCACTGCCACTCTGGACACTTGTATGTTTTAAACTGGGTGTATAGCTCCCCCTGAACAAAAATAGGGTTCTGTTATTAAGGGAAGAGGGGAGAGGAACAGCGGATGGGCAGTGATGAGTGCCCATCACCCCCACCTATCCAGAGGCCTGGGCATCATCACGGTTCTTCCCTCTCTTTGGCTTGCCCATCTCATCCGAGCCCTGTCTTCCCCATAAATTTCTCTCAAAGCCATCTTTGCCTCTCTCGCTTCCTCTCCTTTTCTCCCATCGCCCGTCTCCCGCTGCCTCTCCTCGTCTCTTCCAGCCCACTCTCAGCAGGGCTGGTACAGGGCTGCCTTCCATGCAAACCTGAGCTTGTCCTTCCTCTGCTCATAACTTTTTATTGTAGCCTCAGAAGGTGCTCCCACAGCACCCAGTCTCCCCTGTGCTCCCTCTGGGCCCTACACTGTCTGACCGGTGTGCCCAGCCCCTTGTCTCTGCTGTCCTCCCGCAGGCCTCTGGAGTGTTGACTCCCACCCCCTGTGCTCAGCCTGGAATGATCCCCACAGACAGCTCTGCATCCATCCGCAGAAACCTGCTCCTGAGTTCTGCAGAGACTTTGCATCCTCCGCCCAGCCCCTCCCTGACACATACTCTGATTACTGGGACCACCGGGGAGAACCCAGTGCACACAGACACTTGGTAAACATCGGCCAACATGGCCTTGCCAGAGCCGCCACACAGATAAGAAGGGCTGTCAGCAGGAGAGGGAGAAAGCTTGAGGGGGCATGGAGGTAGGCCACTTTTGAGCTCAGGCTCTCCAGGAGGCCTCGGTTTCCCTCTTTGCCATGTGGGTGTGAGAACACTTATCACTAGCCAAAGAAATGCAGAAAGACCATCTTGGGTAATTCTTGTGTTTGAACTGGAACTCCTTGCCTTTTAGGAGGCAAAACTAAGTGCCTGTGGTTTTATCGAGGGGAAATACAGCTGCTGTGCATATGTTATGGGAGAAGAGTCAACTGGCAACTCAACCCTTTAGCAAAGCAGTTGGCGGCGTATTCATACTCTTTAACCCTACAAATCTCTCCTGGGGATTCATCCTGAGGATATAATTCTAAATATAGAAAAACATTTATGCATGAAGATGCCTAGTGTGGCATCCTTTTTGAGAGTGAAAAAGTCTAAATGTTCAACAAAAGGGGATGTTAAGGATAACCATGATGGAGCCATGAAATGGACTATTATACAGCCCATAAAATACTTTTTATAAAGAAAATGCCATATCATGGGCAGTTCATAAACTGTGTTAAATTTTTGAAAGATACAAACTTGCCTCTCTGCCATGGCTGGGGCTGCTGCTGCTGCTAAGTCACTTCAGTCGTGTCCGACTCTGTGTGACCCCATAGATGGCAGCCCACCAGGCTCCCCCATCCCTGGGATTCTCCAGGCAAGAACACTGGAGTGGGTCGCCATTTCCTTCTCCAATGCATGAAAGTGAAAAATGAAAGTGAAGTCGCTCAGTCGTGTCCAGCTCTTCGTGACCCCATGGACTGCAACCCACCAGGCTCCTCCGCCCATGGGATTTTCCAGGCAAGAGCACTGGAGTGGGCTGCCATCGCCTTCTCCACTACCATGGCTATAACATTTTTTTTTTTCCTATATGTTTGGCTGTGCTGAAGTCATCATTCTTTTGATTTGCATTTCGGCTATCTGGGGCCAATATTCTGTTTTCACACCTTGAGTTTCCCAGGGCTCACGGTAGAGAGTGGCTGCAGTCTGATGGCTGCTAGGTGGCAGGTATCCTCCACCTTCCTGAGTTTCCTTAGGGCTCAGTGGCTTGGAAGTTACCTACCATCACTGATGACCGTGACACCCTTGTTTACTGATATAACATGAAATATTCCATTTCTCAAGCCTCTGGTTCCTGGACTCCTAGCCTCAGGTGTTCCTAGAAGTAACACTGGGCAGAGTGAAGCCCAGGTCTGTGAGAGCAAGGAGGCCCGTGTGCTAGGGAGGAGACCCTAAGTTTGATTCCTGGGCCCCCACACATGCCCTGTATAGATTGTTGCTGTGGCCATTCAGTCACTAAGTCATATCCAACTCTTTGGGACTCCACGGACTGTAGCATGCCAGGCTCCCCTGTCCTTCACCGCCTCCTGGCGTTTGCTTAAATTCATGTCCACTGAGTTGGTGATGCCACCTAACCATCTCATGCTCTGCCACCCTTTTGTCCTTTTGCCTTCAACCTTTCCCAGCATCAGGGTGTTTTCCAGTGAATCAGCTCTTCACATTAGGTGGCCAAAGTATCGGAGCTTCAGCTTCAGCATCAGTTCTTCCAATGAATATTCAGGGTTGATTTCCTTTAGGATTGACTGGTTTGATCTCCTTGCTGGCCAAGCGACTCTCAAGAGTCTTCTCCAGCATCACAGTTTGAAAGCATCAATTCTTCAACACTCAGCCTTCTTTATGGACCAGNCAAAGTATCGGAGCTTCAGCTTCAGCATCAGTTCTTCCAATGAATATTCAGGGTTGATTTCCTTTAGGATTGACTGGTTTGATCTCCTTGCTGGCCAAGCGACTCTCAAGAGTCTTCTCCAGCATCACAGTTTGAAAGCATCAATTCTTCAACACTCAGCCTTCTTTATGGACCAGCCATCACATCTGTACATGACTACTGGAATAGATAACAAGGGCCTTAAAAGGCCCTGCCCTGTTGCTTGCTCCAAATCCTCTCCTCTCTGTGGTTTCTGGTGTGCTTGGCACCTTAACGTGCACAGGCCCACTTCACCATGTGAGTGATTAACCTCATGTGCACATAAGGAAACTGGCCCTGATTGTGACTGGCCTGCAGGCACACAGCTCCCCTCTGAGCTGGGATTTGAATCCACGGGCATCTGGCTCTACCCTCTGAGTTCCTGCCTTTATTCCTCAGCCCCTTGGAATGCCTGGCTTGTGCTGGTGCTGATGGCAGTGTTGAGTACATGGACTGCACACACACAGATGAGCATAGTTATATGTGTGTACTAGTGTGCACATGAACACAACTCGACCTGTTTTGTGCAAATCTGTGTGCTTGGCACCTATGCTTAGAACAGTCAATTCTTATTTGCAGTAGTCATGTTCTATCACTATAAACCAACTGGGAATCCTGAGTTAGTGCGAAACCATTGCTCCTGAGGGAAAACAGAGAGGTTCTTGGAAGTCTCTTGTTACGTTTTCATCAACTGATCAATAAAACCTTGTTTTATTTATTTGTGTTTCTGTTTTAAGACAGTGCCTTTAATCTACATTGTTGATCCCTTCACATTGAATTTGTGCCAGCAACCCTGTAACTCACACCTCAGTGGAGCTTAGCTGACACTTACCTTCTCTGTAAGGCCCCTGACAGCCTTCCTGAGCTTAGGAAGAGCAGACAGCACTTCAGCTCTGTACTTGCCGTTTTAAATAGCAAAGTCACCCTGCAAAAAAAAAAGCACAAAACATGGGTAAAACATGGCTCTAAACAGCCACAAAAAGACATTTGTTTTTAAGAAATGAAGCAAGCCAAGTGAAGTATGTATATTTTAATAACTGGGTACTTCTGGTGACTCCAGTGTGAAACACTAATTTTTTATCAGATTTTATTTTGAAAGAAAGAAAGAAAAGAAATAAGAAGGTTGCCTTATTCCACCTGAGCTGGGAATGTAGGCATCAGGCAACTGACAGGGCTTGTAATGAAATGCTTAGCAAGTAAGTGAATTCACAACTGTGGACTCCCCAGACAATGAGGATGCACTGTGATGTATCTTTCACTTTTCTCTGAGGGATGCTGTTAGGATTTGGGATTGTTGACACAGCGAATTGGATTTTCTGAGTGGGGGGATATATCAGGTTGGCCAAAAAGATCGTTCGGGTTTTTATAGCAGATGTTCTGGAAAGACCTGAGTGAACTTTTTGTCCAACCCAATAATTTGGAGGGGCAGCTGGAACGGTTTGAGTTCTACTCTCAGCATTACCACCTACTTGTCATCTGCCCTCATGCAAGTTCGCTGGTTTCTGGAGCCTGAGCTTCCTCAGTGGTACAACAGAGAGAATACCCTGTAATCCAAGGATGAACTGACAGGATAAATGTGGCGTACGCAGGACAGTGCCGCCAAGAGACTGGCTAAATGGCAGCTTTCACACTGTGCTGCTTTCATGCCTTCCTTTAAGATACAGGTTTTAAGAGTTTTGCACTCAAGGTGCTGCTAGATACTACGGATATGAAGATAGATAAAACCCTGGCTTACAAAGCAATTATTCTTCAATTAAAAATAAATTTAAAAAAAATTTTAAAACCCAGGCTTACAAATCTAGCAGGAGAGACAAGCCCACCTAAATAAGACACCATGTGTGAAAAGGACTAAAGAAACAGACTAAGTACTGCTCAACTTTTTTTGCCCCATTTTGACTTGCTTAGAAGCCTGCTTTTACCTGGGTAGTGACATTAATCCAAGTGAATGCAGAGCCACTAATTCATTCAGAAAATATTTGAGGGCTTGCGGGGTGCCAGGCACTAATCTAGGTGCTGGGAACTATATTAAGAACAAAATGGGCAAATAGTCTTACCTTCCTGGAACTTGTGTTCTAGAAACAATAAACAAAATATGTAAATGTATGAGCTGTTGCTAAGGACTATGGAGAAAACAAAGCAAGGGGAGAAACAGAGGGCCCCCGAAACACGAACTATGATAATATTTCAGAGGAAGCTTTTAAGGTCGGATAAAAATGTAACATACATGAACAACATTAAGAATAAGACTTCTTAAGGTTTATTCGTCTTACTTTCTGGCTGTGGTGGATCTTTGCCGCTGCACCTGGGCTCTCTCTAGTTGCCAAGAGCGGGGGCCACTCTTTGTCACAGTGCGTGGACTTCCACTGCAGTGGTTTCTTTTGCTCAGGGCACAGTCTTTAGTAAGTGTGGCTCGTGGGCTCAGTAGTTGCGACTCGTGGGGTCCAGAGCGCCGGCTCAGTAGTTGCGGCACACAGGCTTAGTTGCTCCCCGGCATGTGGGATCTTCCTGGATCAGGGGTTGAACATGTGTCCCCTGCATTGCAAAGCAGATTCTTAACCACTGGACTGCCAGGGAAGCCCAAGAATAAGACTGTTTAGATGAATAAATAAATATTGCGTATGGAGTGCTTTCCTCGCTAGGCATTTCACATGTATAATCGCTAATTGCACACATATAATTGCTAATCGTGACTGTACTCGTGCACAACAACTGTGGTTAGCTCCATTTTACAGGTAAGGAGACTGAGGTTTAGAGAAATAAAGTGGGATTCTCACTGTCATGAAGATAGTGGATGGTTCAGTTTGGAATTCAGATCCAGACTTATTATCTGAGCCCAAAGTCATGTCTTTCTGTTAAATTAGTCTCTTAGCAATTTGTCTCATTCTGAGACAAAGGGATTTTAATATAGATGTAGATGTTTGCAGAATCTCCCCTTTAAAACATTTTTAAACGCTCACTTTAGCTAAATTAAGGGGTAGAGCAGCTTCTCTGGGGCTTCCCTGGTGGCTCAGACAGTAAAGAATCTGCCTGCAATGCCAGAGACCCAGAACTGTGTTCCAATGTGAGTCAAAAGATATTGGCTGCCTGGAAGCCAATACTCACTGAAGAACCCCAAGGGTTCATCAGTTTGGAGAAAAGAATTCTAGGTGGCTCAGATGGTAAAGAATCCGCCTGACAATACAGAAGACAAAGGAGAGGTGGCTTCCATCCCTGGATCGGGAAGATCCCCTGGAGAAGGAAATGGCAACCTACTCCAGTGTTCTTGCCTGGAGAATTCCAGGGACGGAAGAGCCTGGTGAGCTACAGTCCCTGGGATCACAAAAGAGTCGGACACTACTGAGCAACTAACACACACACACACACACACACACACACACACACACACACAGCTTCTCCAGAGTAGGAAGTCTTTTGGGAACAGGGGTTTATAATTACCCACCCTCTTCCAGAAAGTGTGAGCTATGTTGGGCGCTGTCAAAAGCCTTGGATCTTGGTGAAGGCAAGAGAATTCAGCTTGACAATGGACGTGCCATTGGAAATCAGCTGGGTAGGAGTCAGCTGCCGAGGATGGCAGGGAAGCTGGCAGCTGGAGAAAGAAAGAGGGCCTGGGAGGAGAGGGGAAGGATGCTGATGTAGGATCGGCATGGCCCCCGGGCCAAGAAACGGTTGGGTGAACTGGGCCTGTGTCTCCAAGCCCCCAGGAGTCTCCGGAAGATAGATGAGACTTGGCTTCCAACAGAAGCAACATGCCCAGAGTGGCTGATGTGATTGGAATCAGCTGGCCCACCTTCAGTCTCCTGTCCCCTGGCCCTGCACCTCACATCGTGGCCTCTGGCAAGTCGTTGGTTTTATGTTTTAGAAAATATAGCCGTTGGACAGGTTGTCATGAAATGCCAGGAGAGAAGGTGGGAGAAAAAATGCAAGACACAGTGTGAGCTTCTGTGGTTCCCTGGTTTGAATACACAGAAAGACAGAAGCTCTCTCATCTCAGGTTGGGTGGGGCTATCTCCATGGAAAGGGGCTGTGATCCCGGGCAGATCAGATCATATCTGTACATCCTTTTAGCCTTTGGTCCTTGTGTTCCATGGGTCTTTCAATCTCATGTCAGCAGAGCATAGAACACACAGGGCAACTTGGGTGAGCTCTGAGAGAACCGTCTTTCCTTTAGCTTGGGACCCTTGTTCACCCAGGTCACAATGGGCAGTCCTCTATCCCTACAGCAAATCCCATGCAATAATGTTTCTTTTAGCAATCATTTTAGGGGGATCTTTATTTATGCTGAAGAATTAGTCTGCTTCCCACTCTCCCCTAACTGTAAGAACAAGAAAACTGGGCATAATTTCTCTTTTTGCTTTGATGGACAGAAAGCTCGGAGTGGACCCTGAACCTCATTATTGCCGATACGTTTGTATGTGTGGTCAGGCTGGGGTATCCCCTTCTTCCACAGGCCTCAGTTTCAGTGTGTATTTTACTGTGTCATTTGTGAGCTGCCTTAAAGTTGGTGAGATTTCTGTCTTACCCTTGGCTTTCCTTCCTTGACTTCTTTACTCCAAAAGCTAGCTTTTGTTCTTGTTTTATCAAACTTCTCAGTTCAGCCACTCGGTCATGTCCAACTCTTTGCAACCCCATGGACTGCAGCATGTCAGGCCTCCCTGTCCATCACCAACTCCTGGAGCTTGCTCAAACTCATGTCCATCGAGTCGGTGATGCCCTCCAACCATCTCCTCTGTCGTCCCCTTCTCCTCCTGCCTTCAATTTTTCCAAGCATCAGGGTCTTTTCCAGTGAGTCACTTCTTTGCATCAGGTGGCCAAAGTATTGGAGTTTCAGCTTCAGCATCAGTCCTTCCAATGAATATTCAGGACTGATTTTCTTTAGGATTAACTAGTTTGATCTCCTTGCAGTCCAAGAGACTCTCAAAAATCTTCTCAAACACCACAGTTCAAAAGCATCAATTCTTCGGTGCTCAGCTTTCTTTATACTCTCACATCCATATGTGACTACTGGAAAAACCATAACTTTGACTAGACAGACCTTGTTGGCAAAGTAATATCTCTGCTTTTTAATATGCAGTCTAGGTTGGTCATAGCTCTTCTTCCAAGGAGCAAGTGTCCTTTAATTTCATGGCTTCAATCACCATCCTCAGTATTGTAGAGCCCAAGAAAATAAAGTCTGTCACTGTTTCCATTGTTTCCCCATCTATTTGCCATGAAGTGATGGGACCAGATGCCATGATCTTAGTTTTCTGAATGTTGAGTTTTAAGCCAACTTTTTCACTCTCCTCTTTCACTTTCATCAAGAGGCTCTGTAGTTCTTCTTCGCTTTCTGCAATAAAGGTGGTGTCATCTGCATATCTGAGGTTATTGATATTTCTCCTGGCAATCTTGACTCCAGCTTGTGTTTCATCTAGCCCAGCATTTCACATGATGTACTCTGCATATAAGTTAAATAAGCAGGGTGACAATATACAGACAATATACAGCCTTTCCCAATTTGGAACCAAACTGTTTTTCCATGTCCAGTTCTAATTGTTGCTTCTTGACCTGCATACAGATTTCTCAGGAGGCAAAACCATCTCTTGAAGAGTGTTCCACAGTTTGTTGTGATCCACACAGTCAAAGGCTTTGGCATAGTCAATAAAGCAGAAATAGATGTTTTTCTGGAACTCTCTTGCTTTTTTGATGATCCAGCGGATGTTGGCAATTTGATCTCTGATTCCTCAGCCTTTTCTAAATCCAGCTTGAACATCTGGAAGTTCACGGTTCATGTACTGTTGAAGGCTGGCTTGGAGAATTTTGAGCATTACTTTGCTAGCGTGTGAGACGAGTTCAATTGTGCAATAGTTTGAGCATTCTTTGGCACTGCCTTTCTTTGGGTTTGGAATGAAAACTGACCTTTTCCAGTCCTATGGCCACTGCTGAGTTTTCCAAATTTGCTGGCATATTGAGTGCAGCACTTTAACAGAATCATCTTTTAGGATGCTTCTGCCTGGATTCAAATGAGGGTGTGGGATTCTGCTTGGATTCAAACTTCTGCCTGGATTCAAATGGGGGTGGAGGGTGGAGGCCACAGTGCAGAAGCTTTGTCACTGGAGCCAGGAGTTGAACTCCCAGCCCAGACTCTATCCCCTACTTGCTGGGCAACTTTAAACAAATTGCATGCTCTTTCTGGGGCTTCCCTGGTGGCTCAGAGGTTAAAGCGTCTGCCTCCAATGCGGGAGACCTGGGTTCGATCCCTGAGTCGGGAAGATCCCCTGGAGAAGGAAGTGGCAACCCACTCCAGTATTCTTGCCTGGAGAATCCCATGAACGGAGGAGCCTGGTGGGCTACAGTCCATGGGGTCGCAAAGAGTCGGACATGACTGACCAAGCAACTTAACTTAATGCTCTTCCTGGGTTTCAGTGTCTCTGTAAAACGAGGGGTTGTGACCAGGATAGAATTCTGTGAGGGTGTCAGCCCCTGGAGGTACTTGGGGTAAATTTAGGAGAGGCGTGGACACTGACTCAAGGATCCTGAGAACCAAAGCAGAGATCTGAAAAGAAAAAGAGAGAATCCATAGAGTCAGAGGTCCCATCCTGTGAGGCTTTAGAGCTGGAACCTCAGGCAGAGGAGGCAGGGGGAAAGGAGCAGGCGATGGCTTGACAGCTCTATCAGCCAGGAAGCCCAGGGAAGCATATGCTGTGTCCAAGGTCACTGGAGGGCCTCCATCTGCCAGGAGCCACTTGCCAGGCATCTGCCCAGCTGGGGCTTGCACCAGGGCCCCCTCTGTCCCTCAGGCCTCCCCGTGGCTGTCTGCAGAGGGGCAGCCTTGGCACGGTGGATGGTGGAGGGATAGAAACCGGTGTTGCCCCCTGCTGCCCCTCCCCATATAGGAGACCTGGCAGGCATTGCCCTGGAGAGCCAGCCCAGGGCAGTTGGCCTGGCAGAGGGTGCCAGTAATGTCAAGAGTCACCCCCTGTGCCTGTGGGACTTGACATAAAGCAAAGAATAATACCTCTGAAAAAGGAGAGAAGATCCCTTCAAGGTAGTGATATTCATAGTAATGGCAAGAAATATTCTGTCTTCTGTTTCTCTAAGCACCTCCTCCGTTGCTGCATTTGTTGCCTTGGTTGGATCCTAAAGAGACAGGCAAGGTCAGGAGGGTGGCTCCCACTGAACCCATGTGGCAGCTGAGATTCAGACATGTCAAGGGCCCAAGGTCACGAACAGTGATCCTGTGATATGGCTTAGGGACCTGAGGGTCTGTCAGTGCTGGGCTCACACAGCACTTGGTCTAGAGAGCAGGGGGCAGCCAACAGCTGCTGGAAGAGTTGAACACAATGGTCCTTGCAATGAAGGCTTCTCCTTTGCCACATGGCTGATTCTTGGAGGGACGTGGAGAGGCTTATGCTGGTTAGGGAGAAGACACATGAAGAATTTCTTTTTGAATAATCATTCTTGCTCTGCTAACCTCCTGTTTCTGTGATGTCCCACTTTTTTGTCTCAGGAAGTGTATTATTTACCATCTTTTTATTGAAATATAGTTGATTTATACTATTGTGTTAGTTTCAGGTGTACAGCTTAATGATTCAGTATTTTTTCAAATTATATTCCATCCTAGGTTATCACAAGATAATGGGCATAATTCCTTGTGCTTGACAGCAGGGGTTCCCAACCTCAGGGATCTAATGCCTCGGATCTAATCTGAGGCAGCACTGATTTAATAATAATAGAAACAAAGTACACAGTAAATGTAATGAGCTTGAATCATCCTGAAAACCATCTCCCCACACTGGTCCATGGGAAAATTGCCTTCCATGAAACAGGTCTCTGGTGCCAAAAAGGCTGGGGATCACTGCTTTTCAGTATATCCTTGTTACTTATCTATTTCATATACAGTAGTTTGTGTCTGTTAACCCCAGCCTCTAATCTGCCACTTCCCTTTCCCTCTGCCCTTCGGTAACTCCAAGTCTGTTTTCTGTATCTGTGAGTATATTTCTTTGTATATAGATTCATTTGTATTATTATTTAGATTGTAGACATCAGTGATATCACACATTTGTCCTTCTCTGTCTGACATTTCACTAAACATAATATTCTCTAGGTCCATCCACACTGTTGCAAATGGCAATACTGCATTCTTTTTACAGCCGAGTAATATTCATTTTATGTGTGTGCGTATATATACATATACACCTTCTTAATCTAATTTTCTGTTGATGGGCACTTGTGTTGTTTTCATGTTTTGGCTATTGTAAATGGTGCTGCTATTGAACATTAGGGTGCATCTGTTTTTTCAAGTTACTGGTTTTTCTGGATATACACCCAGGAATGGAATTGCTAGATCATATGGTAGTTCTATTTTCAGTTTTTTAAGGAACTTCCACACTGTTTTCCTCAGAGGCTGCCTCATTTTACACTGCCACCAAGAGTGTATGAGGCATCCCTTTTCTCCACCTGCAATGTCCTCTTTTTATGGAAGCCTGAGGAGCACAGGATTTGGGGATGTAACCCCACATCTCCACCACGGTATTTTAGGATCTCCCAGGAAAGTAGAATTTTGCTTTTTCATGCAGCATAACAATGCATGTCCCAGATCTCTTGCGCTATGAGACCTTCATGATGCAGTATAAATCCAGGCGCTTGAGACCTAGACATCCAGGTGTGACCTTGAATGATCTCAAAAGCTCTGCAGCTTCAGATTTCCCACGTGTCCATAGATCAGTCTCCACCTGGCCTCCCTCCACAGAGAATTTGTGAGAATCAGATGGAGTTGGGGATATTCCAAACCTTCAAAAGGTCAGCCTCAGTCACCTGTCTCCTCCAGGCTCTCAGGGGCACCAGGGCGGCAGCCGCCCTGGGCCCAGCGGCCTGAAGTCAGGTAGAACAGGAGGGCTGCTTCTGGTCCCTGTCCGGTCTCTGCTTGCAGAGCCATCCTAGGCCATTCCCTTCCCCTTCTTGGACCATGCCTGTCATTTTATACCAGTTCATTTGAAATAAATATTATATGGATTATATTTAGTTTTTATTGATACATGGCTGCTGCTGCTGCGTCTCGTCAGTCGTGTCCGACTCTGTGTGACCCCATATATGGCAGCCCAACAGGCTCCTCTGTCCCTGGGATTCTCCAGGCAAGAACACTGGAGTGGGTTGCCATTTCCTTCTCCAATGCATGAAAGTGAAAAGTGAAAGTGAAGCCCCTCAGTCTTGTCCGACTCTTAGCGACCCCGTGGACTGCAGCCCACCAGGCTCCTCGGTCCATGGGATTCTCCAGGCAAGAGTACTGGAGTGGGGTGCCATTGCCTTCTCCGTGATATATAGCTACATACCATAAAATCCACACTTTTAAATGTATGATACAAAGGATTTTAGCACAGTCACGAAGTTGTATATCTGTCACCACTTTCTAATTCTAATTTTCATCAGTTCCATGCCCACTAGCAGGCATTCCCTACTCCTCCTTCCCCCAGCCCTTGGCAACCACTAATCTGCTCTCTGTTTCTATGGACTTGCCTGTTCTGGACACTTCATACAAATGGAATCACAGTATGTGGCTTTTGGTGTCTGGCTTCTTTCATTTAGCATAATACTGTCAAGATTCACCCATGTTGTTGCATATATTGATACTTCACTCCTGATTAAATGATATTCCACCAAATGAATAAACCATACTTTTTGTCCATTGATTTGGGTCATTTCCTCCTTCTGGCTGTTGTGAACAGTGCTGCTATGGACACTCCTGTGTAAGTTTTTGTTTGAACATCTATCTTCTATTCTTTGGGGTAAATACCCACCAGTGGAATTGCTAGGTCATTTGGTAATTCAATGTTTTACTTCTTGAAGAACTGCCAGCCTGTTTTCCACAGCAGCTGTACCATACTGTTTTACATTCCCACCAGCAACACCCAAGGGTTTCAATTTCTCTGCATCCTCACCCCTGTTTATTGTTATCTGTGTTTTTTATTATAGCCATCCTAGTGGATAGGAAGGAGTATCTCATCACGGAAAATATACATCGCATAGATGTTTAACCTGAAAAACCCAAAAATGTAGTCTTACTTTGGACCTTCCATAGGTAGAACAGATACAAGAGGAGCCTCTCTAGGTGAAATGGGGAAGGAGGCCTGAGCCCACAGCCCCTTGCAGCCCCAGGGGCAAGTTCTCTGGGTGATTTGAAGACCACTGGGCTCCATGCCCTCCAAGCCTGGGATCTCAGTGTAACCACCGGAGATTAGCCAGCCTAGCAGACACCTCCGCCCTCACTCCCGTCCTGGTTGCCGTGAGAGCCTTCGCAGCGTGTGGCCAAGTTGTGGGTCTGCCCTGCGCTGCGCTGGAGTTGCCACAGTGAGGAGGTGTCTAGTGGCTCCAGCTCCACGGGCAGCCTGTGCAGGAAACAAGGAGCAAGCTGGAGACCTGCTGCCACTACCTCCCTTTCTGTGTCCAGGAGGAAAGGTCCTGGCTTTTGCTGACAGTGTGGAGAAGGGTAGTGGGTGATGAGATTTTGAAGCCGGGGGAAGTTTACCAAACCCCTCAGCCATAAGCAGCTCTCAGAGCACTAACCTGAAGATCCAGAGAGGGCGGCTGGAACACTCCCAGGCCCGTCTTCCACCTGCCGCTTCTCTCTGCATTAGCGTTCTAGGAGCACTAAGCACTCTGCAGCTTGACAGGTGGAATGTTCTGCCTTCTGGTGTAGTCTTGGCAGAGAGAGGATTTTGCCCAAGTTCTGATCTGTAGGTTGCATTGCTTTGCTTTCCACAGCTGTGAGAGGCTTGAGTCATCAGATACAGATTGTTCTGTTCTCTTGGATTTTTGGATAGCTTTCTTCTTTTATTGATGGCTAATTCTTTGGTGGGGGGGAGGATAATTTATGGTACATACGGGACTTTCACTTAGCTAGCATATTAGACTAACCCAAGTGCCTGGTTTCTCCTCCGTGACTCACTGAGTAAAATGCCATCATGTCTCGCTTTGAAGAATGCAGCTTCCTAATTTTACAGATGGAGAAACTGAAACCCAGGGGTTCTAGTCATTTAAAGGGAAGAAAGTGTCAATTAGGACTCTATCGTTTCATTCACAGCCCTAGAATCAGAGAATGTTGGATCCAGAACCGTCTTGGAGACCATCTAATCCAACCACTTGGTCTATCATATGTGCCTGTTTAACCCATTGTGTTACTAACAGTTGTGTGTTGATTGTGTTTATTTTTATGAAGTTTCCCAGAGGGTGGTGTTTCCTGAGTTTCAGCCTAAGCCATGGCATGCTAAGTGGTCAAGAGAGTAAGTGACCAGTGGAGTCCCAGGAGGAAAGGCCTGCAAGGCAGACCCTAACACAGTGCAATGTATGCATGAGGACAAGGCAAATGGCTGGGCAAACAGCCTTTGCAAAGACGTGGGAGCCACAAACAGGGCTTTCCTCGGGCGTCAGCAAGCAGCTGAGAGCTGGCTGGACAGGGCAGAGACGGGAGGGCCTTGAATGCCGTGATCAAGAGTTTTGCCCTAGGCTGTTCTCTCCTTCTGAGATGGCCTACACCCTGTCTATGGAGTGTGTTTCTCTCTAAAGAAATCCAATTCTTACCTAAGAAGAGAAAAAAATGAATTATGCCCTAAGTTTTACTTAACTGGGGGCCTCTGATGAATTTCCAGGAGACCCCATGCCCTTTTCCCCATTGTTCCTGGGCTGCCCTGCGTTCATTCACGCTAAATTGTGTCCGACTCTTTGCGACCCTATGGACTGTAACCCGCCAGGCTCCTCTGTCCATTGGATTCTCCGGGCAAGAACACTGGAGTGGGTTGCCTTGCCCTCCTCCAGCGGTCTTCCCAGTTCAAAAATTGAACCCACATCTCTTGTCTCCTGCATTGACAGGCAGGTTCTTTACCACTAGCGCCACCTGGGAAGCCCATGCCCTGAACCAGGCCCTTCTAATTTTTTGATAACCTCCTAACTGGTCTCTCTGCCTCATCTCTTCTTCCTTTCCAGCTATGGTCCACAAAGGTCCCCTGTGCAGGACTTTCCAAAATGCAGATCTGACCATGTCCATACCCATTTTAAGGCCCTTCCATGGCTCCCTGTTGCCCACAGGACAAGATTCTGGCTTTCGTGGCGCTGTGTGGTCTGGCCCACCTCCTTCTGCAGCCTCACGCCCGCTGTGCCCCTCCCTGCCTCCACTAGGCCCCCTAGTCTCCCCAAGCAGCCACCTATTCTGTTGAACCACTCACTGCCTTTGCCCATGCACTTTCTCTGCCTGGTGAACCCATTAACCCCTTAAGGCTCAGTGTAAATTTCCTTTGGAAGACTCTTTCCCTGACCTTCCTGAAGCCACTATTATGCCTTGAATGTTTCTCTTTCAAAGTTCACATTGCACTGCCGTTACCTACTACCCAAATCTTGGCAGTTCCCATTTTTGTGTGTTCATTGTATGGCGGGCACTGGGCTAAGCCCCCATGCATAAATTATCCCATCTCATCCTCACAGTAACCCTATGAGGAGCTTTCTGTTATACCTACAGATGATGAACCTGAGGCTCAGAGAAGTGGCATGACTTGCCCAAAGCAGGCAGCTAGAGGATGACAGAGCTGGGATTTGAGCCCAGATCTCTTAGACTACTTCCGACCCTTTCCATCTCCCAAGCTCCCATTGTTGGGTGTGTGAGGGACTGATGAAAGGGGTTGCCAAGATGTGGGCAGGATGGGGAAATGGGGCTGGGCTTACCTTGAGGTAGAGATGATGGGCGACTGTCAGCCCAGTTCCCCACATTTAGGGGTTTCCTCTCCACCTTCCATTCCAGTGGCCACTGGGGATAGGCCTGAAGGACTCCAGGCCAAGCAGTTGGCATGGCAACAAATACCATGGCAACTTACCTCCTCTCTGGGGCTCAGAGGGGAGGGAGGACCTGAGAGAGCACAGGGTGCTCACCAACACTTCTGGGCTAGATCCTGGGGAGGTGACTCCCTTTGGGCCTGGGTATCTTCTGCCCTCCCAGAGGGACTCCAGCCTGCAAGGTCTCATCCCAGCAGGGGAAATGCCACTTCCACCTCTGTCCCAGATGAATGGCTGTCTTTGGCCTCCCAGGAGACTGTCGGCTCCATCCAGGTACAAATGCCATCCCCTTCCCCCTCCCCCTTCCTCGGGCCAGAGAGGAAGTAAGAGGGAGCAAGAGAGGAGGCAGGTGTGGGATTGGTTGCCAAGCAAGGTAGGAATGGGGACAAAGCCCTCATTGTACAAGGCCACACAAAGCTCCAAGGCAAAGCGGGCCTGGTGCCTGCCTCCCAGGACTGGAGCCTAGAGCTCCACCCAGGCTTTGTGAGCTCCTTAGCAACACTCACCAGAGCTAGCTTAGAAGAGTGAGGCCTGGCCTCAGCTCTGAGTCCTGCCTCTGCTGAAGGTCCTCCTGAAGGCACAGCATCCTCCCAAAAGCCAGAAGTGATGATGGGAGAACGGCTGGTGAAGCCAGGTGACTGGGGCTAGAGGCCAGGGACTATTGGACGTGCAGCTGTGCGACCTTGGACCCAAATGTGATAACAGATCCTGCCTCGAAGGATTTTTATTTGGAATAATGGGCCAGGGCACATAATAGCACTCAGCATGGTCACCCGGTAGCAGAGAGAAGAGTTCTGTCAATGACAGATGATCAAGGGGGAGATGAATTGGAGCATAGCGTTGACGTATATACATTCCCATGAGATAGATAAGCTAGTGGGAAGCTGCTGTATAGCACAAGAGCTCAGCTCCATGCTCTGTGACAATCTAGAGGGGTGGAATGAGGGGTAGGGGTGGGAGGCTCAAAAGGGAGGCAATATATCTGTGCATATAGCTGATTCACTTTGCTATATGGCAAAAACCAACCCAATATTGTAAAGCTATTATCCTCCAATTAAAAAAAAAGACAGGATCCTTGAAGCCCTTGTCCACCCATGAGTAAGGACAATCAGCCCCTCCCCCATGCTGCTGGTTGAGGCCCTCCTGTGCCTAGGAGGTGTTAAGACATTGGTGACCTTCCTGGCAAGTATGGAGGAGCACCCTTGTCCCCCCAGCCCCTGTCCCACCGTTCCTCCTCTGAGGGCCAGCCCTGCAGTTCCAGGAGGCCCTGCCTGGGTGGTTGAGGCATGGTGGGTGGGATGCATTGCCAAGCCAGGTCGAGTAGCTCAGATAACAGGTGGGGTGCTGGCGGCTCCTGTACCTGGCACCTGACACCTCTGGGCAGACAATGCTGGCTGTGTCCAGGCCCTCCAGGGAACAGACCATGTCTGTGTCCCAGCCAGGAAACAGGCCACCTGAGCAGCACCTTTGTCTGCTCAGGAGGCAGCCTCGCCACTGGCCGGGGCGGCCGGGATCCTCAGAGGCTCTGATGTTGGAAGGGGTGGTGCCCTGGGCAGGGTATCCGGGCTTCATGATCCAGCCCTTCAGCATCTGGTGTTGGCCTGGCTCAGGTGTTGGCCCTGCCACACTGGGCCAGTCCCTTCCCTCTCAGATTCCTCATCTGCAAAGGGACCAGTCGCAGCACTTCCTCATAGGATTGTTGGGAGGAGTCGATGGGGTAATGTACATAACATGGTTAGCACGGGGTCTTGGCGTGGAGCAGGGCTTGGCAACCGCATCCCCCCCAGCATGGAGGAAGGTCCAGTGCACGGTGTCCTCGGCCGAGTCCTGTAACCCAGGCGATTGTCCTTAGTCCCTGCTCTGAGTGTGGAAGGAGGGGACTAGGGTCTCTGGAGCTGGCACAGAATTAGCATGTTGGCTGCATAGAGTCCAGGCCCATTCCCTGCCCCGACCTTCAGGAGCTCTGGGCTGAAGCCCAGCGCAGGCCTCCTCACACAACAGCCAACACCAGCCCAGCATGGGGCCTCTCCCTCCCTTAAACCTCTGTAGAGCTGTCCTCGGAACCCAAGCCCCTACCCAGGAAAGGGCCCTAGGGATCCTCAGGCAGGAGCCCAGATCTGAGTCTCCCTACCCACTTGTCAAGAGGGCCGAGGATGGATCTCCACAGGCATGGTCCCTTCCTACTGGGTCCAGCCTACAGTGATGCTCTGAACGGGTTGGGGGGATATCTTCTCCCATCTGTCTCCTTCCTCATTTGCTTTGAGCCTGTGCCCTGAGTTCCTTGTACATCCCAAAATGAGCACGTGCATCTGCATGGATGGGCACAGGCATACCTGTGCGTAGCCTGTGGGCAGTGGAGGTGGGCGGCCAAGGGCTGCACGTCCTGCATTGTGGACAGACCCCCTGAGCATGTTCATTGAGCCCTGTGTGGCACGCCTTGGAATGGCAGGGATGCAGTACCTTTTCACGTTCATGTGTATCCATATGTCTTTCTACATGTGTGCTGGTGTGTCGGTCTGTCTTGTCTCCCCTATAGACGGGAAGCCCTGAGCCTCGCACCAACAGGCACCCTGGGAAGGACGTCAAGACTAGCCCAGCCTAATCCGGGCTTCCTGGTGATGCTCCAGGAGTCCTCCAGCCTGCAGTCCCCTCCAAGGAGGAGGGTGGATTGACCAGCACAGGGGTGCGGGTCTGAGAGTCAGGGGTCCAGGGACCCTGGCTCACAGCCAGACTCAGTACTGAGCCAACCAGGAGGCCCTACCCCAGTGTTCGTGTGACCTGGGGGGAGGCCTTCGCTCTTCTGGGGCACCATCCACTCATCTGAGGACACGGGGCTGGACTGATGATTTCTGGCCATCCTGAGGCTCTGACAATCGTGATTTTAAGTTGGGTGGTGGGAGCCTGCTAAATTCACTGGTGGAGGCAGTCGTGGGCAGAGCCTGGGCTGCCAGCCCCCCACTTGGTCCCGGGTGTCCTGCTGAAGGGTGAGAGGAGAAGCCATGCCAGGCAGCGGACCCAGCGAGAGGATGACGTGGCCGGGCCCGGCCCTCCCCGCGGCGCCCCCAACCCGCCCTCTCTCCTCAGCCCCGGGGACACCGCCCGTCCCGCCCCTCACCCGGACCCGCAGCCTCTTGGCCATGTCCCTGCCAGGCAGTAGACGGGCCTCTGGTGGATCCCGCAGGTGAGTCTCCCCCTCGCCCGGAGGCTTGGCCTCTGAAAGTGGGGGGAGGGGGTCTCTGCCTCCCGTCCACCACCTACTCGTCTTGGAGCAAGTCATTGCCCCCATTTTTCCCGTCTTTAAGACGGGCTTGCTGACACTTGCCTCAGGAACTGTTTAAGGGCTCAGATGACACTATGGATAGAAAGGTTCTCTGAAGACTTAAACCACTGGATCCTTCCCATCATTAATATTGTTGTTCCATCCTCACAAAGACAGCATGTAGCCTTCCACCGGGGCTCACCCAGACTCCACGTATGCCCCTCCTCCTGCCCCTATGCCTGCCTGCCCGTTCGTCTCCACCTCCATCTCAAGTCACGCAGGGCCCTTTCCCTCTGGGCTTGGGCGACCCTGGACGTTGAGGACCCTCGCTAGGGGTAGCTGGGCCCCACCCTTGGCCCACAGCCCTGCGCAGCCTCCGCCTCTGTCCTGGGGAGCCAGGAGGACCTGCCTCCTGGTTTTCCATCTTCATTTGCATTGTCTGTTCTGTCCCCCCCACCCTCCCCTCTACTTCTCTCCCCNGGGAGCCAGGAGGACCTGCCTCCTGGTTTTCCATCTTCATTTGCATTGTCTGTTCTGTCCCCCCCACCCTCCCCTCTGCTTCTCTCCCCGGCGCTGACCCCAAAGTGGGGGCCCTCTGGGCCGCAGCGGCCTGGCGGTGTTTGCCCAGTGTCCGCAGCTGCCTGCCAGTCAGAACGAGCACCTGCCTCTTCTCCCTGCCTGCAGGCGCACCTCTCCACCCATAAGTGTGCGGGACACCTACGGCACCTCTTCTCTCAGCAGCAGCAGCAACTCAGGGTCCTGCAAGGGCAGTGACGGCAGCCCCACGCCCAGGTAACCAGCCCCTCCCTCCTGCCTCCCAGCCGGTGGGAACCTGAACGCCTTGGGGCCTGGTGGGTGTGGGTGTTCTCACCATCCCCAACTCCAGCACACTCCCTGGCGTGTGACCTTGAGTAGGTCCCTTCTCTCTGAGCCTCAGTTTCCCATCTGTAAGATGGATATGATCATACCCAGCTGCATGTAACCAAAGACAGTGGCTGAGACAAACTAGGGGTGATGCTGTCAGAACAAGGGGCCAGAGGTGGGCGACTCCCTAAAGTGTCGAGGACCCCACCTCCACCATCCTTGGTGTACAGCTGGCTCCGACACCTTCAGGCATCAGGTCCACGTCCAGGGAAGAAGAAGGCAGAAGGCCAACCCTCCCTCCCCTCTATGCCACGCTCATGTTTTCTGAGACAGGACACGTTCCCTAGTAAATTCTGTCTACACTGTGCTGGCGGATGCCAGGTGTGACTGACTGGCTTCAGGGAGGGTTAGTGGTTCTGAGTGCAGGGCCACCTACGCAAAATGGGAGTTCTGTTGGGGAGAAGGCAGGAAGCTGTGAGTTGAGGAGGCTAGGCTGTGGTCTGCTGGTGGGATTAGGGTGCTCCCCACCCCTGGATAAAAGCCTTGGCCCTCCCACCTCCTCTGGGTGGGAATTTCTCCTCCTTGGTACTGGTGGGACCTGGGTGTGCTCACCACACATGCATGTCTGCACCACCCCACGTGGGGGAGTGTGGCTGCTGGGAGTGGTGCGTGTCCAGCCTGCCTCCCCCTCAGGGTACAGCTATGAACGGGTCAATGTTATGAACAGTCGATGCACATCTGGGCTCCCATGTGCCTCTAGAACATGAGTGGCCACGTGCAGATGGGAAGGATCCACCTGCATTTGTGTGAACCTGTTCATGAGCTGATGTCCTAGAATAGTTGACCCTGATCCAACAAGGGGGTTGGGGCACTGACACCTTGTGCAGTTGAAAATCCACATATAACATTTGGCTGCCCCAAAACATTACTGCAGAAGCCTTTATAACATAATCAGTTGATTGGCACATATTTGGTGTGTTATATGTACTATCAACAATATGCTTACAATACAGTAAACTAGAGAAAACAAAATTTAAGAAAGTTATAAGCACGAGGAAATATGTTTACAGCACTGTATTTATTGACATTGTTTCTAAGATGAATCATCTGTCAGTACATCAATATTGCCTTATAGACACAAAGCGCTTTAGGGATTATATGTATCACTAAGACTAGACATCAAAAATGAAAAGATCGTGTGAAAAAGAAATTCATATTTACTTACAGGTATAATGATGCATGTATTGATAACAATACACATTGATAACAAAGAAGCAGCAATATGATTGCCTCACGGTAGCCCAGCCTATCTAATGAATGAATCTTTTTAAAAATTTTATGGCATACAGTACTACAGTCATATTCATAATATGGTATGAGAAACATTGTTACATTTTTCTGAAAACCACTTACAGTGATGACAGGCTGATATGCAGTTTCTCCAATTACAAGAGAAAGGCATACTGAAGAGTAACGGGATCCTCTGAAAGCACAGTTGTAGAACAGTAAGAAAACTTACACACTTAATTTTATATTAACTATCACCCACCTTGTGCCAGGGAGACAGGCTACCACTTCGGTACCTGCCTTACACAGAATGAACGTTTAGGCGATGGTGATGATGACGACACAGAGCCAGGTCATATGGTTCTTGCGGTACAGTGATTAGATTTCCACACCGAGTCACTCACATATACAACAGATGAGTCCTTGCCCACGAGGCAGGCCCCGGGATAATTACATGGAGAGGGAGGTTCTCCCTGCCTCAGCTTTATTTCGTGGGATGGGAGACTGAGCCCTGGGCTGCAGCGCTGGGATGGGGTTGACAGAGATGGCATTGCCCTGGGTGGTACCAGGCCTGTCCATATGCTCTGTGACGTATCTCCCCACCCCAAGCTAGAGAAGCCCTGACCTCCCCATCTCGACGCTATGCTCTTCCCTCAGAAGAACCTTAATAAAACCCACCTTCCAGAAGGGCCGGGTGTTCTCGTGCCAACGGGGGCACAGGGGGAGGCCTGGCCTGCAAGGCGCTGGAGGCGGGGAGGCGGGGAGGCTGTCTCTTATACACATCTAGATGTGTATAAGAGACAGAGCGCATCGCCTCGCTCCCCGCTGACGAGCACCCCCTGGCAGGCGCTCCATGAAGTATACGCTGTGCAGTGACAACCATGGCATCAAGCCCCCGACCCCGGAGCAGTACTTGACGCCCCTGCAGCAGAAGGAGGTGTGCATCCGGCACCTGAAAGCCCGGCTGAAGGACACGCAGGACCGGCTCCAGGACCGGTGAGCGGGAGGCCAGGGCCCGCGGCATCTCTGGGAGGAAGGAGTGGCTGGGGGCTCCTCTCTCCCGCAAAACCCCACCCGTCCCTTCCCTCCCTCAGCTGCTCCTTGAAGCTTCAGGTGGCTGCTTAGAGCCAGGCCGAAAGCAGTTTCCCTGGCCTCCCCGCTTCCCCTCTCACTCCAAGGCAGTGCTCTCTCGGTCGGAGCCTGGCAGCCCCTTCTGGCCACTTTCCGTGCCCTGGCCTCTTTCTACATGGGGAGTAGGAGCCCAGGGCATTCTTCCCGGCTGACCTGCCCATCGCGCAGAGGGGGGAGCGGGGGAAAGCAGGGCAGGGGGAGACACAGCCTGTTAACCCTCCTTGGCCTCCTCCCAGGGGGTCACCAGGGGCTCCTGACCCACCGTTCAGGCCCAGGTGCCTTCTTCCTCATCGAAGCGGGGCACCTTTCTCTGAGCGCCCGCCCAGCCCAGGGGTCTCCCAGAGACCCCGTGAGCCTGTCTGAGCTCATTCTCCAGACCTGAGGCCCAGTCCTGACCCAGCCTTCACCTTTCCGGGCTGGCGGCTTCTTCTTTATGATGGAAACTTCAGGGCTGCCCTCTGACTTTTGCATCATCTACGCATCTTCTCCAAACTGTGTGGATTCAGATACACAGCTAACTGTGAGCTGGACAAGGCGCCGTGCAGGGCACTGGGGGATCAGGGCACCATGACTATGCATTCCTTCATCTTTTCTTTTTTTAATATGACAACTCTATTGAGATATAATTCACATACGATACCATTCACTTATCTAAAGTAATTCAGTGGTTTTTTAGTACATTCACAGAATGGTGCAACCATCAAGAGTATCTAATTCTGAATGTTTTCATCACTCCAGAAAGAAACCCTGTTCCCAGTAGCAATCATGCCCCCATTTTCCCCCAAGAACCCCATCCTTGGCAGCCGCTAATCTTTCTCCCTCTGTGAATGTGTCTATTATACATATATATAAATATATATATATACACACACACATATATATATACATACATATATATTATAAGTAAGACCACATCTTTCTTGACCAGAGCTCTGCCAAGTAGCCCATTCAGTCTGTATTTGTTGTGGTTTGGAACCTGAGGTCACAGGTGGCATTCTGTGGGCCTCCTTGTCTGCATTCTGTGGGCCTCCTTGTCTGCAGAGCCAGGATTTCTATTTCCCATTTTCTTCTCAGTGATGCCCTGGGTCTGCGTGGCCCTTTGTTCTGACGTCCTCAGGGAGCAGACAGCCCATTTCCGTGCTGCCTTTCCAGGACTGCCCTGTGGCTCAGGGCAGGCCACCTGCCCTGTGTGGTTTGGACAGGATGCCCTGCTTTGGACGTGCCTGCACCTCGGCTCCCCAGCCTCTCCACCCACAACTCGTGCAGTAACTTGGCCGTTCTCTGCTCACTGTATTGTCACCCTCCACACGCGCTGTGAACAGGGATGCTCTCATTCCCACAGTAGCCTGCCTGCCTGCTCCTCAAAGATGGCTTTACACCCTGTGCTTTCATACCCTGTATCCCCACTTCCAAGACACCCTTTCCCCCCATCTCACTTCCTTGGCAAATTTATCCTTCAAGACCCAGTTCAAATATAACATCCCACAGCCCACCTGAGATTGAGACAGGGCTGGGAAGCCACAGCTCTGGGGTCCTGCCAGCTCCAAGGAGGAGTGGGCCCAGCCCAGCTGATCACGCCCAGTCCCTTCTTCCAAACTCACCCTTCCTCCCAGGGCTCAGCATCAGTGAGCAGGATTACCCTAGGGTGAGCCCTCCACCCTGAGGCAGGAGGAGTGGACAGTCTTCTCCGCACCTGTGGGAGCTCTGAGCCCCTGCAGGTCCCCGCTGCCACCCCACCTCCATCGCCAAGCTGTGCCCTGCTGGGCAGCCCTTCCTTCCCTTCTATCCCCTTCCAGCCATTGCCGATCCTGTGGCCCCTGCAGCCCCCAGGCCCAGGCCTTTCAGTGTTTTGTGGAGTGAGATTCCCGGGCCCATCTGCTGAATTTCTAATCTGCCTTGAAATGAGCACGAGGCTGGATCTGCGTTGGTTACTCTGCTGGCCTTACAAACCCCAAAGCGATGGACATGCCATTTGGATTCTACTTATGTGAATGGAGGGTTTGGGATGAGTGGCTGCATGCAGGTAGAGTTCAGTTCCATGAAAGATTTTCCTCCTTTCTTACTTCTTTTGTCTCATCCTGATGAGTCTCACCCTGGCTTTACCTCTGGACTAGACAGCATCATTTCCTACTCCACCTCCCTCCTCTGCACTGCCCCCCTCAGATTCATTCTTAGATGAAGCCTGAGAGTTTCTGGCTGAGACTCTTCTGACAGTCTGTTGCCTGCTCTTGCCTCTCCTCTTGGGAGTAGCTCTGTGCCTTTTTCAGCAATCTCTGGGCCTCTCCTCTCGACAGTACTTACAAGAAGGGCACATCTGGCACAGATAAGACAGCCACTCTGTTCTCATCATGCTCCTCGGACTCATTCACCACTTCTTACCCTCCCCTGGAGGGAAGATGTAACATTATCAGCTACATTCACAGCAGTAATTTCTCTCATAAAAACAGAGTAGTTTGTCGCCCTCTCCCCGCAGTCTCTGGCCAAATAACCCTCCACTGAAAATTTCCACCACCGGCTTTTGTAGGAGGCCACATCCCTCTGGGCAGAGCAGAGATTTTAGGTTTCGTTTTTGTTGTTTTATGTTAAAGAGTTTTTAATGGATGTATTAGGTTTTTATAGCAATTGCATTTTTAAACCGAGGTCTTCATCATCGACTCTCTTCTTTGGGTAGTGGATGTCAAAGTGGACAGTTGTCGGCATTTCGGCTCTAGGGGGTGGGAATGCGATGGTGGCTTCTTGTCCCCCAAGGAGGGGGCTCCTCGGTCCTGACCCCTCACCCCTCTCCCACCCCACTGCTTCCCCAGTGGAATAAAGAGGATTAGGAAGGCATTGAGTTGTTTCTTTGTTTTTAGTGCGTTTTGTCCTTGGGGACAACCCCCTCCTTGCCTGTCCTTAGTGGAGTGTCTGGCCAGGTGATGAGCGCGGGTGTCTCGTCCGCTCACAGGGACACAGAGATCGATGACCTGAAGACGCAGCTGTCGCGCATGCAGGAGGACTGGATTGAGGAGGAGTGCCACCGCGTGGAGGCCCAGCTGGCCCTGAAGGAGGCCCGCAAGGAGATCAAGCAGCTCAAGCAGGTCATCGACACCGTCAAGAACAACCTGATCGACAAGGACAAGGGGCTGCAGAAGTACTT
The DNA here is from genome assembly GCA_006410675.1 of Oreotragus oreotragus. Lineage (NCBI taxonomy): Eukaryota > Metazoa > Chordata > Mammalia > Artiodactyla > Bovidae > Oreotragus > Oreotragus oreotragus. The sequence continues at coordinate 198,764 of SJYX01007680.1, read as the reverse complement.
CGTGGACATCAACATCCAGAACAAGAAGCTGGAGACGCTGCTGCACAGCATGGAAGTAGCCCAGAACGGCTTGGCCAAGGAGGATGGTGCGGCCGAGTCGGCTGGCGGCTCCCCGGCCCGCTCTCTCACCCGCAGCTCCACCTACACCAAGCTGAGCGACCCTGCTGTCTGCGGCGACCGCCCGCCGGGGGACCGCCCTGGCACCTCAGCCGAGGATGGGGTCGACAGCGGCTTCATGGCCAACGATGACACCCTGAGCCGGACGGAGGCATTGGAGGCCAGCAGCCTGCTGTCGTCAGGGGTGGACTGTGGCCCCGAGGAACCCTTGTCTCTACACAGTTCCTTCAGCCTGGGGCCCCGCTTCCCTGCCAGCAACACCTATGAGAAGCTGCTGTGTGGCACGGAGGCCGGCGTGCAGGCCAGCTGCATGCAGGAGCGCGCCATCCAGACGGACTTCGTGCCATCCCAGCCTGACCTGGACACCATCCTGGAGAAAGTGACCCAGGCCCAGGTCTGTGGGATGGTCCCCGAGTCAGGGGACAGGCGCCCGGAGCCGGATCCCCATCCTCCGGGGCCCAGAGACCCCAACTCTGCAGTGGTGGTGACGGTGGGGGACGAGCTGGAGGCCCCGGAGCCCATCACCTGGGGGCCCACCCCAAACCGCCCTGGTGCCCACCCAAACCCCAGCCCATCGGTGAGCGTGGCATGCCCTGTGGAAGAGGAGGAGGAGGCGGCCGAGCAGGAGCCCAAGAGCTACTGGAGCCGCCACTATATCGTGGATCTGCTGGCCGTGGTGGTGCCCGCCGTGCCCACGGTGGCCTGGCTGTGCCGCTCCCAGCGGCGCCAGGGCCAGCCCATTTACAACATCAGCTCCCTGCTGCGGGGCTGCTGCACCGTGGCCTTGCACTCCATCCGCAGGATCAGCTGCCGCTCGCTGAGCCATCAGGGCCCGAGCGCCGCTGGCACGACCGCTGGAGGCAGCTCCCAGCTCTGAGGAGGCCCGGCCCGGGCAGAGGCTCCCACGGCCCAACTACCGATCGTAGGGGTGCCGCCCTCCCTCCCTCTCACACCTTCCCCGGGGGCATCATCTTATTTCTTTAGTTTGGGGTTTGGGGGTGGCTTTTTCAGGGTGATTACCGTATCAGAGGCTGGGAGTGAAGGTTGGGGGAAGGTGTCTGAAAACTGCAACAGGAGAGAAGGGGAGAGAGACCGACAGCTGGGAGGCCCGCTGATCAGACACACTGCAGAGAGAGAAAGTGGCGAGGCCCCCACCCCAGCCCCCCTGCCCACCAGGCCCCCCACACAGGGCAGCCGCTGCTCAGGAAGTCTCCCGTGTGATGATCTGGGGAGGCCAGCCTTGACTTGTCAGCCCGGCCTCCCCATCCCCCACCCCCAGGTCCTGTCTGTTTCCCTGTGTACAAAGAGACAAGCTGGGAGGCCCGCTGATCAGACACACTGCAGAGAGAGAAAGTGGCGAGGCCCCCACCCCAGCCCCCCTGCCCACCAGGCCCCCCACACAGGGCAGCCGCTGCTCAGGAAGTCTCCCGTGTGATGATCTGGGGAGGCCAGCCTTGACTTGTCAGCCCGGCCTCCCCATCCCCCACCCCCAGGTCCTGTCTGTTTCCCTGTGTACCCTAGGCCTTGTCTCCCAAGCCACCCCTTGCCCTCAGCCCGGTCTTCTGGGCCAGTATTATCTCCTCAGATGGAGGCAGCTGTGACCCAAAGTACAGGCAGGGGACTGGGACTCAGAGAAGGTCTGGAACCACTTGGCATGCGCTGAGCTCCAGCCTCTTCAGACTTCTTTCTCCCCACTTGGGATTTGGGAGCACAATCAGGCCACGGGCTGGAGGAAAGATGGTGATGGGCAAGAGGTGGCAGAGGACAGTATGGGTCCCCTGTCTGTCTGTTCATCTCAGACCCTCCCCATCTCACTTTTCCTCTTGGAGTTTCTGAGGGTGTCAGGTCATTCTTCTATGAAAGCCAGACTGGCCTGAGCCCCAGCCCCCATCTGGAGACTCTGCCAGCACAAGAGAAGGAGGTGGGGCTGGCAGCTCAAGGGGCTTCTCCAGCCTCTGAGATGAAGCCCTGCAGCCTGGGAGGCAGGGCTGGGCTCAGCAACCCCAGCTGGTTTCACTCCAGCCCCTGGAGCTTGCCCAAGTTTCTCCAGGGACCTTAGGACCAACTTCTGCTTTGCACTATGTTCGTTTTGGGGCTTGGTTCTCATGCATCACAGGATCTCCCATGAGGTGGCTGCATGCTTTCTAGGATGAAGGTTCCTAAATCTTATACCTATCTGCCTCTGGAGGAATATCCAGCAGGATAAATGGCAAAATGAGGTGCTGAAGCCGTAATGTCTGTCTAGGCCAAAGCAGGGTGCTCTGGGATGTTTCCTAGGTGGGAGTGGACTAGGGCTCCCAGCCCAAGCCCAGTCAACCTGGAAAGGTTCACTGGCCCCCCCTCCTTCCCTGGGACCACGTCTGGGTCCCCCAGCAAAGCTGCTGACACTTTATTAACATTCTTATTTTACAGAGTAAACCCATTCCTCTTCCCCTTCAGGGCGTATACCTGTCTGCTCACCCCACCCACTCCTCAGAGTTACGCCCTACATTGGAGCAGGGGTGGGGAGCATTGGTGAGACCCTGTGTCTTACGCAGCCCTCTGGCCTAGGGGGCCACTCTGGTTCTGCCCAGGTGGCTTGTCCACCCCCACTGTTTCAGCAGCTGTCACCTGACTCGTGGACTCTGCCCTTCCTCTCTGTGCCTCTGCTGGTGCGAGGGACGCCTGCATGCCCTGGGGGTGGGCAGCCAGCCTAGCCACCAGCTGGGGGAGAGCCCCTCAGCCACGTGCTTTGCGCCTCTGAAGCCCTGCTGTCCTCACTCCAGGCCTCAGACCTGCCATCCTTTGTGGAGCTCCCCCTGATCCCAGCCGAACCAAACCTGAACTCTGGGGGCAGGGCTGGGCTGCCCCACGGGACCCTGGGGTCATGACATGGAGGGGCAGTGGACAGCCCCCATCCAAAGCCAAGCTAAGACTGGCCGTGGACCCCGCCTCGTGCCGTGTACTCACGGAGCTGCGCAGTGTCTCCTTAGAAATAGTCAAAAGCTTTGCCAAGAAAATAAAGGTATGACTATATTTGACAACATAAAATCTATATATTTTTCACCCCTGGAATCTAGTCGAGCTGCGTAGCCCCTCTGCTCCTGTCTGTGTCTTGCTGTCTGTGGCCTTCCTACTGTGTCTTGTGTTTTGGTGGACGTGGTCAGGGCTGGGGCCGTGGTCCACTCTGTCCCTAATTCTGAACAAGCCCCTCGGGAAGAGTGTTGGGTGGACTCCGGTGTGTGGACAAGGTAAGAGGAACTGGTGCCACCCTCTACTCTTGCTCTGGCCTGAGACCTGCCTGCCTGGTCAGAGGGGCCCCAGCCCACTCCGGGTCCTCTCTTTTGTGGGGCTGGTGGGACCTTCGACAGGCTTTGTCTCTTGTCAATGGAGGAGGCGACTCTTTGGCCCAAGCCCGGGACAGGTGCTGGGACCGTGTCGGCCGGGCTCCAGCTTGTGCCTGTGTGTGTGTGTGTGTTCGGCATCCCGCATCTATGCAAAAGGGGCAGAGCTGCCTGGGCGACTCCGGCGGTAAGAGGCAGCGGCCCGCCAGCTCAGGCTCCAAGCCCGGACTGCAGGGCCCAGAATGTGGGGCTGGAGGCAAGGCCGGGGCCCCAGAGCCTCCCGCTGAGTGCTCATCCTCCAAGGCTCCCCTTTTCCTTCCTGCTTAATACCTCCTCCTGTTGGGCTGTGACCTTCTCTCCTGCCCTCCGCTTCTAGAGCAGAAATCTCTGGGGTCTCCCCCTCTCCCCAGCCTCTGGCTGGAGCTGATTAAATCCTGAGCAACACTGCTCTCAGGAATCACCTTCTGGAACTGCTGTCCCTGGGAGCCCCGCTGCCAGAACTGGCTTCCCCTCAGTTGTGGGGTCCAGGCCGGGGTTGGCCCTGCTACTCCTCTGGTCCACGCTCAAGCAGGAATCAGAGTCAGGGGCAGTACTCTGCTCAGAAAGATGGCCTCAAGTGAAGTTGATTCCAAATATCTCCCAAGGGGATAACTTAGCTCTACAATGAACACCGTTCCCAGTCACCAGTAGCTCCAGGGTACCTGGCAGCACCTTGCGGGGGCGGCGCAGGGGGCAAGTGACAAAGTTCTGGGGTGGAGGCCTATGGAGGGGCCTCTGCCCAGTGCACTCATGACCCCTCTGTGACCTAGGGGTCAGTACAAACAAGTCATAGTGCAGTGGTATATTCAGCCATGCCCTTGACAGAGAATTCAGGGGATTCAGGAAGGGCTGGGAGGTGGGGAGGGGTCTTGAGTTTGTCTCCTTTGTCCTTTTGATCTGACAGAGTTGTACCTACAGCAGAACAGCTCTGGATTAAAGCATGAAAACACAACCAGATCCATCGCCTGTTTTCTTTATATTGTGTCTTTTGGGGCAGTGAGGGGAATGAAGGGGGCTCACACTGTCCCCACCCGCATGGGAGTCAAAACTCACACCCTGGAAAGAGCTGAGGGGGCAGAGATCTTTCCTGAGGTAGAGGGAACCTGAGAGCTGCAAGCTGGCTCAGCTCTACCATGCGTCACTTGGGGGTCACTTGGCACCCCCTCGGTGTCAGCCTCATTGGGCCCTGAGAGTGCACCCATTCCATCCTCTCCAGCACCCCTGAGGTGATTTTCACACCTACAGATGCAGAAGCCAGCTGGAGTCACTGAGCAGGGGGCGCTCTAAAGCTGGTGCCCCCTTCCAGCGCCCACACTGTCCCCCACCACCTCCCAGTCATCCCAGCCTCACACCGACAGGCGGCATGCGACTCTGGCCAGGCCAAGCCAAGCCATGCTGTCAGAGGCAACGCATAGAAAAGGCCTCGGTCTCACCACTGCTTAAAAGAAAACCAACACTGGTGCGTAATGGGACTGAGGATTCTGGAATATCAATTACTTTTGAGGAAGGGGTTTTATTTAAAATCACATATTTATTCAAAAGACCGTGAAGGGTTAAAACTCTATACAGTTTGTGACGAAGAACAAGTAAAGGAAACAGAAACAATTCTTACCGCCCCCCGCAAAAATGTATTTCTGTTCTCAAAACATGGAACTGTTTTACTGTTAGAAGCAAAAATTTGAAAGGGACCCAGCTGCAACTTTAGAAAATGTTTAGCCGGCCTGCCGACGTGACGTGCATTTAAATCAGCACAGAGAATGGCTGCCTGTGGGCCCTGTCCCGGCCTTAGCCCAGTTGAGTGGCTGAGACTCCAAGGCCAGTGTATGTAAATAACAGGCGCACAGGACGCCATGTCGCCCCGCCCGGAACACGCCCCCTGGAGAAGACCCCGCCCCCTGGAGATGGCCCCGCCCCCAGGCAGCGCGCCTCCGCGGGCACGGACATTCCCTTTCTGGCAGGAGGGTGACAGGGCTAAGCTGCTGTCCCTCGGCCTCGGCCTCAGACGTCAGGGATGGAGTGGTCCATGGTGTGGTGGAGCAGGGTCGGGGACAACCTAGATACAGCAACAAGGAGAGTCGCCAAAACTGGCAGCACCTTCTCCCCTTTCCCTCCCAAACCTGTCCCTCCCTTTTCTCACCCCAAGTTACCAGAACCCGGCAGCCAGAAGGTGGGGAGTGGAGGGCGGAGGGAGGAGGGGAAGGGGGCCGGAGGGGAGGGGAGGGGGGCAGCCTTACTTTTTGACCATGTGCTCGTAGATGACGGTGGGGATGATGGTCAGGGTGATGACGTTCCCGGCGGTGGCCAGAATCTCTGTGACTTCTTTGTCCTGGAGAAGAGGTGAGTGATGGTCACCTTGGGGGCCAGGGGCAACTCTGAGGCACCTCTGTGAAGGGGTCAGCGTGGCCCTGCTGGAGTCCACCACCGACAATGACGGTAGGGAATAGGTTGCCCCTTGAGTGAGGGTGGCAGGCCCCCAGCTCAAGCAAGAACGTGGGCCTCCCATCTGAGGCTCTCTCAGTAAAACGGACTCACCTTTCCTACCCTCACCTCGAGGGCCTGTGTGGGCCTGACACCGAACGGCATCACGGACATGACTTCCCCCAAAGAGCCCCGGGAATCCCACCAGCCACACGTGTATGCCGTCTCCCGGGCCCCAGTCACACTGGGATTCTGACCCCAAAGCAGAAAGAGAAGCACGCTGCAGTGGGGGGGCAAGGGGGGACGGTAGGGACACCACCCACCCTCTTCTCTGGGCTCCTGTCAGCCTGAGCCGAGGCCGTGGGGTACCTCTTCCTCTTACATCTTCTTGTCCAGGAAAAAGAAAGGCCTGCAGAAGCCCTTCAGATCGTGGGGAGAACGAGACACGAGAAGCACCTGCCTAGAGTGTGCCGCACACCTCAAAGCTGAACGCTAAGGCACGAGCCGAGCCTCTGGCCCTTACCTGGAGACCGTGACCTTCACTTTACACAGATCCCCGACTTGGCTGTGTGTTTTCCTAGCTGTGCCAGGATCAATCGGAGAAGATATGCCAGATGGGACCAGACCGTCAGGCACAGGGGAGATGTGTAACAAGAGTGACCTGGGGATGTCCCCTATGAGGGAGGGGAAGTGGCTCACAAGACTGTGTCATCTGTGGGGTGAGATGGCAAGACCCCCCCAGGCCACCTCCACCTGCCTGCGAGCCCCAAAGCCCAGGATGCTGGAGCGGGGGGGCACCCTCACTCTAAATCACAACTGGAATTAAGAACCGCTCTCAGTCCTGGTGGCGTCAACCAGGATAAACTGCTCTCATTTGTCCAGGGATCAGAAGCCACGTGACTCACCCTCTTCTGGGGTCCATTCCCCGAAGGCACCCACCCTGTCCCCCAGTCTACATCACAGCGCTGGCCCTGGGCCATTTGCTCCTTCTTGTATTTAAAGCTAAAACTCACCACACACACACACTGTTGGGGAGAGGAAAGAGGTAGGAAGTGGACTTCTGAAGAGCCATTTCCTAAAATATTCCTATTAGTGAGCATGATCCAGGATACAAACAGAAATATCACACAGAGTAGTCCGTGCAGCCAGGAGCCCCTCACCCCCGCCGGGACACCTGTTCCCTTACACACGTCACCGCCACCGCCACCTGCTATCACACCTCTGGCCTTCGTGAGTAAGTAACGACAGCGAGTATTTACTGAGCACAGTGTCCGCACTGTGCTCGGAGCACTCGTACCTTTGTCTCATTGAATCCCAGCAGCAGCCTTAGGATGAGGATCTGAAGCTGGGTGAGGGCGGCAGCCCACCCACAGACACGAACCTTCCCACCACCTCTCGATCGCCCAGTCTCTGAGGTCCTGGGATGGAGCCATGCTCCGCCTTGCTTACCTTCAGCCCGATGACGTTTTGCCCATTCACCTCACACACATAGTGGTTGGTGAGGAGCCCATTGCGGGCCGCGGAACTCCCTTTGACCAAAGAGATGATCTTCCCCTTCTTGATGACGAAGCCGACGTGGCCTGTGCTGTCCTTGTGCATGGTGATGGTCCGCTGGAACGGCCTGGCAGGGAGGGACGGTGAGCTGGGCCTGGGGCATAACCAAGGGCAGACAGACAGGCTCCTGGGACCCAGGTGCTCACCTGTCCCGAACGACTATGACAATCTTCTCGGCCGATGCCTTCTTCACCACCTGGTGGGCTTTGTCCGTGCTCCACCCAGCACAGTCACGTCCATCAATCTGCAGAATCTGGTCCCCAAAGCGCAGCCCCACCAAGGATGCAGGGGTGTTGGCCTGGACCAGCTGCACAAAGAGCCCCTGGAGGAGGCGAGCCCTGCAGTCAGTTTCCCCAGCCCAACCTGAGCCCAGGTGCCTCCTCCTGGGCTGCTGTTTGCCTCCTGATCTTCTCAGAGCCTACTGGGCCCTGGGACTGCAGCTCTGTACAGCAACATACAGGGTATCCCATTTTCCTGGTGAGGAAACGGGCCACACAGCTAAAAAGCAACAGAGTCAAGAATTCAGGAGTTTTCCCAGTATCTCAGATGATAAAGCATCTGCCTGCAATGCAGGAGGCTCGGTCAATCCCTGAGTTAGGAAGATCTTCTGGAGAAGGGCATAGCTACCCACTCCAGTATTCTTGCCTAGAGAATTCCATAGACAGAGGAGCCTGGCAGGCTACAGTACATGAGGTCGCAAAGAGCTGGACATGACTGAGCAACTAACACTTTCAGGAATTCCAACTAGTGGCTGCATCCCCAGTCACCAGACTACAAGGCCTCTCACGCTGGCGTCTGAACCAACATCCCCACACCCTTCGCCTTACACTGTCTTCAGAAAGCCTCCCAGAAGCCAGATCCCTGTCAGTGGGGAGCAAGGAGGCATGAAGTCCCAGGAGGGGCAAGTGGAGGGTCCCAGGCACAACCCAGAGCAAGCCCTAGTGCCTTATGGGAGGGGATGGAGGGGACGAGCCAGTCTAGGGCTCAGGTGAGCCTTGGCTCCCGCGGGCAGCTCGGGCCGCAGGCAGGCGCAGTCCAGCACGCGAGCTCTCTCTGCGTTCCGCGGGGCCCCTCCCCTCCCGCCCGACCCCAGCCCCACCTTGTCGATGGCTTGCAGCCGCAGCCCCGTCTTGCCACGCTCGTCCTTGCATAGGTGGATCTCGCGCACCCCGGGCTTGATCTCCGCACGCAGTGCGCCCAGGCTGTTCCCGGACACCGGCGCCACCACCTGGCCCGAGACCGCCGCCTGCAGACCACAGGGGAGCAGAGGTCAGCCAGCGCCGAGGGGCCTCGTGCCTCAATGGTCCAGGCGTGGGAATAGGGATTGGGAAAAGAGAACGGGGTGGACCCTGAGCTCCAGCCCACAGCAAACCACACGCATACCTCCTGCGAGCCGGAGGACACGTGGCGCCATGAAGCCGCTAGGGGGCGTCAAAGTCCACACCCCCAAAAAGCACAGCCAGGAAAATAGAGACGGGAGGACAGGTGCGTACGATAGAAAAAGGGTCCTCATTTTCCAAGATAACTTGGTGTCAGAAGAACCTTTTAAAATCCACTTAAAATAAAAAGATTCACAGAAAATAGTGAACAATGAGGGGGTTAAAGGAGTTCAAGTTGATTTCTGCCTTGAAAAAAATTTTGTCAAAAGTATCAAGATGAGTAAATACTATTCTCCCCCATCACCAAAAGATCTGGAACAAGGCAAAGATGTCCACTCCCACCACTACTGTTAAATACAGTAATGGAAGAACTAGCCAGATCAATAAGGCAAGGAAAGGAAATAAAAGACATATAGCTTGGAAAAGAAAACATAAAATGGTCCCTATTTTCAGATGAGATGATGCTTTACTAGAAAATTCCAAAGAATCCACAGATAAACTCCTAGAACTCATAAGTGAGTTCAACAAGGTCACAGGACACAAGACCAATGCATACCAAAAAAAAATCAATTGTACTTCTATATACTAACAATGAATACGTGGAAACTGAAATTAAAAATATAATACCACTTACAATCGCTAAAAAAAAATAAATACTTAGGTGTGGAGCTAATAAAACATATACAGGAACTGTATGCTGGAAATGACAAAACACTAATAAAAGAGATCAAAGAAGTGAAGTGAACTGAAATGAAAGTTGCTCAGTCATTTCTGACTCTTTGCAACCCCATGGAATGTGCAATCCATGGAATTCTCATCACATCATCATATGATATTTCTACCTTTAGATAAAAACTGAAATAACCTCAGTAGGATAGATATTAGTAGAAAATAGTGAAGTCATTACTGTTGTTTTTAATATAATGTATTATGAGTTTGATAGTGAAAGTTGCTTAGCTATGTCCAACTCCTTTCACCCCATGGATGAATTCTCCAGGGGTGAACACTCCAGAATACTGGAGTGAGTAGCCTTTCCCTTCTCTAGGGGATCTTCCCAACCCAGGGATTGAATCCAGTTCTCCTGCATTGTAAGCAGATTCCTTACCAGCTGAGCCACAAGGGAAGCCCATGAATACTGGAGTGGGTAGCCTTTCCCTTCTCCAGCGCATCTTCCTGACCCAGGAATCAACCCGGGGTCTCCTGCATTGCAGGCGGATTCTTTACCAACTGAGCTATTGGGGAAGCCTGATCAAAGGTCTAAATAAATAAAGAGATATTTTGTATTGATGGATCAGAAAAACTAGATGAAGCTGTCAACTGTCCACAAATTGATATACATATTTAATGCATTTCCTATCACAGCCTGTATGTTTTGTAGATAGAGGCAAGGTTAATCTAAACGTTATATGAAAACACAAAGGAACTAGAATAGCTAAAACTAGTCTGACAAAAAAAGAAAAAAAACAGGAGAAATCCCTCTACCAGATTTCCAGACTTTCTGTATCGCTACAGTAATCAAGATAGTGTGGTACTGGGGAGAGACAGACCTTTGGAGCAGAAGAGAGAATATCCAGAAATAGCCTCACACGAGTAGGGGCAACTGCTTCTTAACAGAGGTGTGAGAACGATTTAGTGAAGACAGAGAGTCTTTTCAACAAATGGCATGAGAGCAATGAACATCCACAGGCAAACTATGAATCGTGACCTCGTGCTTTATGCAAAGATTAACTCAAGTTCAACCATAAATTTAAGCAAAAAGCTATAGGAGTTTTAGAAGTAAAAGGGAAATTTTTCAGAACCTAGAGCTCAGTTAAGTTTCTTAGGACACCAAGGCATGATCCACAAAGAAAAAATCAATAAATTGAACCTCATCAAAATTGAAAACTTTTTGTTCTCCAATAAACTCTTTTAAATCAATGAAGAGAGGTGTCACACAGTGGGAGAAAAATATTTACAAATCAAATGAGAAAGGACTTTAGAATAAGGTCTCAAAAGTTGACTTAAAAAATAATCCATTTAGAAAATAAGCAAAATATATGAAGAAACATTTTACCAAAAAGAATATACAGCTGGTAAATAAGCACATGAAAAGATGTTCAACATCACTAGCCATTAGGAAAGTGCAGATACAAACCATGATAAGGCGTCACCACACACCTACCATGAGTAAAATTTAAAATAGTGATAATATCAAATGCTGGCAAAGATGTGCCAACAAAACACTCATGCATTGTTGGCAGGAAAATAAAATAATACAGCTGCTCTGAAAATCGTTTGGCAGTTTCTTTCTTAAAAAAAAATTAGCCATACATGTATTACACTACCTAGGAATTGCACTCCTGGGCGTTTATCCCAGAGAAACGAAAACTTATGTCTGTACAAAAATCTGTACACAAACATCTGTAATATCTTAGTTTATAATAGACAAAAACTGGAAACAACCAAAATGTCCCTCAAGAGGTTAAACAAACTGAGCTATAGCCATGCAATCCTGCAATAAAAAGGAGTGAACTGTTGCAACAGGCGACAGCCTGGAAGGACCTCCAGGGCACAATGCTGAGTGGAAAGAGCCCATCGGAAAAGGTCACACACCATGTGATTTCACTTACGTAACCTTCTGAAATGATAAAATTATAGGGACAAAAGCATGCTAGTGACTGCCAAGGGGCTGAGGATGCTGAAGGGAAGCCTGGGCATGATCAGAAAGGGGCGGCACGAGAGAGACTTTTGTGGTGATGTAATTCTTTATCTCGATTGTGCTGGCGGCTGCAGGTGACAAAAAGACACAGAACCTTAGACACACTGCACCAGTGGAAAATGCCTGGCTTTGACATTACAGTACAGGTACATAAAATGGAACCATTGGGAAAACTGGCTGAAGAGTAGAGGATTTCTCTGTCTTGGCAACTTCCTGACTGAATCTCCGATTATTTTAAAAGAAAATTTTAAACTAAAATAATTAAAAATTTTAATTATGAAAGTGCATTATCTGTCGGGTTTTTTTTTTTCATCAAATTTAGGTTGTCTGAGGTATTGACCAAAGAGATCAATCAATGGATTAAAATTGGACAATGTGACCTACTTTGCTTCCTGTGTGTGCTTGCCTACATGACTGTCAAGGGCGTCATTTTGGAAAACCACTCCAGGGTGTCACCAGCTTTGCTCAGGATCCCACATGTCCTGATTTCTCCTGTGAAATCCTCATTTGTCAGTGTGGCAGCTCTCATCGTCACTTCTATCAGTTTCATGAAATCCCACAGCCTTACCAAGATTTGTATTTGCACTTTGCAATCGATCTGCACTGGACCAGCATAATGGACCAACCAGGAATGTTGAAGCTGATGGGGAGACAGTTTCAGGACTGAGTCTATAAGTGAATACATTTTCAGGAGTGAATATTTCTATGTTACGATTTTTTTTTTCTCTCCCTGAAGTCATAGAGAACAAGAGTTAAGCATTCTTATTTCATTTGGGGACTGGGGGCTGACAAGCTCCTCTTCACAGGCTCTGTCTAACCATGCAGCTGCTCCCAAGTCACAGGCAGCCCCTCATTAGAAGCACCCAAGCTCAGGCCAGGTTTGACGTCCTCCCTTCTCATCCAGCAAGCTCAGGCCAGCAGGTCAGAGGTCAAAGGACATGCAGTGGCCCTCTAGGCCCGAGGCCTGCAGGAAACCATGAAACCCCACGGCACTTCTCATGAAGGTTCAAAGGGAAACATGTCATCAAGAAACAGAGCCTCAGGGATGCTATAGAGAGAGGAGATGCAAATCTGTTTAAAAGCAAGACCAAGGAAGGAGGGCCACATCAGGCAAGAGGCAAATACCTACACTGGCCCCTTCTGGAGTCTGAGGCAGGCTCTGCTGGACTTCTTGGCTGGAGAGGGAAAGACCCATATAGTTTTCCAGTTCTGCCAGGTTAGGGTACAAAACTGATGGGAAGGGAAGGGGGAGAAGAGAAAGATGTTATTCTGGCCATGAGCTTGGCCACACCTGCCTGGCTCCCAAGTGATCACTCATCTTTGTTAAGAAGCCAAAGGGCCCGAGATGCTGTTTACTCCCAAGAACGCAGTATATTCCTGAGATGGCTCTGCAGCCCTGGAAACACTCACTGGCAACGTGGGTCCTCCCCTCAGGTGGTCTGCTTTCCCCAGGAGCAGCCTGGGACACAGAGTCCCTCACGGATCACTTTGGTGTTCAGCTCAGTTACCTTTATTTGGCACCAGCCGACCCAAAGGCATCTCTGGGAAACTGCATGGTGCGGAGGGGAGGAGCGGGGCCTGAGCTCAAGTTTGCTACCGCAGGACCAGTCAGGATAGCCAGAGCAGCTCCAGGGCCACCCCGGTCTCCTCTCGCAGCCTTCCTTGGCGGCCCTAAGTCAGGGCTGTCGGGGCCCTCACAAGGCCACAGCTTTTCAGTGTCTCCCTCAAAGTAGGGGGACAAGTGCACACAGTGCCCGTGGCTCTGCGGCAGGCAAGAGGCAGGCTCTCGGAAATGGCCAGCAGAAGTCGCTCTCGGCTGGAAGCACTCCATCCCCATCACTCACCTGGAGGCTGGGAGTCCCCTTTTCCCCGTACTGGCAGGGCAGGCATCCTGGGTACGGCTCTGGCCTGGGCCTGGGGATGGAAGGGGAGTGCCGCTCAGCTGTGGTCAGAACCCCAGAGCCCTTGGAGCTTGGGGCTCCCTGAGGCTGGGGGTCAGGGCAGTAGGTATGCTCGTGGCCTGAGAGGGTATCCAACCCTTCAATAAACGTGGCTTCGCACACCTCCATGCCTCAGGAGGGAGGTTCTCCCAAGGGCCTGCGACCCACCGAATGTCACAACTCATTTACTCCCTGCGGTGGCCAAGGTAATTGTCAGTCAAAAAGCCCCCAGTTCTCAAAACCCACTAGGACCTCATGTAGGATGGAAGGAGGAAAGGGCTTCTGGGGGCTGAGGAGGCCAAACACCACGGCCACAGGGTTTACCCTGGAAGCTTGCCCTAGAGCATGAGGTCTGCACGAACCCTAGTGGAGGAAGCACTGGGACGGAGCGGGCCCCAGACATAGGCCTGTCTGCAGCTGCTCGTCTTCTCCACCTGCTGTGGTCCCACCGCCTTGGCCTCTGAACACCTGCTCTGCCCAGCAGCCCCTGCACTGGGGACCCGCATGCCTTGGGGCCAATAAGGAACTCCCAGGGGCCTCCAACCTTGACCCAACAAGCCTCCCTTAGCTACCCTGGGGTAATCCTGCAGCCCCATCAGGGCACCCAGGCTAACAGCCTGGCAGGTTACCTGCATGGCCTGGTCCACCTTCAGGTCCTCCAGAGATGGGTACAGGGTGGCCATAGCTGCTCCTTGGAACACGCTGCAGGGCAGAGTTGGGTGCTGAGGGGCGAGAGGAGGCACAGACATGTGCCACCCAGCACTCTCAGGTTGAGAAAGACGTCAGGAAGGGTAGTATTATTATTACACTACTATTACATGATTATATATAATACATATTATATATTAATCATATAAAATATATATTGTTATACATTATATATTCTATTATACATTTATATATTATATAATAATATACATATTATACCAGTTATATAATAGGTATTATTATCCCCATTTTAGAAATGGAGGAGCTGGGATTGAGCCAGAGTCTGTTTAGTTCCCAAGCCCATGTTCTCCACTCCTGCAAAATCCCACCCCACCATGTTCAGCTGACTCTGGGCTTTAGAACCTGGGTCCAAGGGTCACCCAGGACATGCTAACCAGGCAAAGCAGGACTGGGGAGCCATGTCCTTCCCTGCCATGTTTCAAAGGTCAGACAGCCTTACAAGATCTTATCACTCAAGACCTAAACCCGGTCCAGCTGGTGCACAGTGAGCACCTACTGTATGCCCGGCCAGCATTAGGGGTTTGTGCAGCATCCTCCCACAACTACTCGGGGCTCAGTCCAGTGTCAAGCGGTTGGGGACTTCATATTACAGCAGAAAGGCAGCAGGCACTTTCGAATTCCTCCCCTGCCCCCCGCCCACCCCTCTCCATCTCTGGGCATTTGAGCCCCTACTGCCATTTCCGGCTTCGCTGGTGAGTCTTAATCTTGATCATGATGAAGGCCAATGGAAACTCTTAAAAACATGCACACAAACTGTAACAGAGTTTATATGCTCAGCAGAGTATTGTTCAGAGGGATAAAGAAATGATGGGGGACCATAAACATTTACTAAAAACCTTCCTACCTGTCAGGGGAAGAACCAGCAGGACCTTGGAGCAACGTACTCAAATTCAAAGAAATTACCCGCAGAAAAGCTTTATTTCCTCCCTAGATGAAATGTGAGCAAGGAGCAGTTTGTCTTTCTGGATTCTTCTCCATTTACCCACTGGCTCCATCCCATCCACCGGCCTTTGCTGGGCCAGTCCTCACCAGCTGGAAGCCCCTACCCCACCCTCCTGCCCTGGCTCCTCAAACAGTGAGGTCACCGCTGCTCCCACCTAGGGCCCTGCCCTCAGCAGAGACTTCAGACCAGCTTCCGGTCCTGGGCTCTTCAGGTGTCCTCAGTGTGTCTTCCCACCTGAATTGCAGTTCCTGGCGATCCAGGGGGTCCTAGTCACTGCACTGGGCCCACATTCCTGGACCAGGTCCAGAATCTCTGGGCATCTCCCCTGAGTGATCCCCAGGGGTCAAGGTCATCTTCCTCCATCACTCTTCCTTGTCCTTCCTCTGCACCTGCTGTCTTGACACGTATCAACTTTAAGTCTCCCCAGTGACCCCGTGCACACACCGTCCCTTCTAGTCAGCCGTCACACCCTATCACCCCCACATCCCATCACTAATCCTCACGCTGTCCTTCTCCATCTCCCTGCCTGGCCCCACATTGTCCTCCTCCCATCTCCCCGTTCTTCTGCAGGAACCACAACATCTCCAGTGAGTCAACTCGACTGCTGTTCTCCAGCCAACAGGTCCTTTCTGTGTGAGCACTGCTTAAAGCCCACCCCCCGCCCAGTGGCTCCCCCACGTTCAGAATCCAGTCCACATGCCCTTTACGATTCCTCCAGAGATTGGAACCAGGGGCTCACAGGCTACATGTGAACAGATGTTGTTTGACCTTGCCAAGGACTTCATACATTCAAAGTTAAAAGCTTAAATGTAGAACTCGAGACACTGCACTTAATAATCTAGCTTCACACTGCTCCTGAAAAACAGGACACTCTAGCAACCCTGGACCACTGCTGAGTGGCCACGTCTGAGTCGCAGCCAACTCCCGGGCGCCCCAGACCCCCTCAGCCTCTGTTGTCTCTTACATCAAGACCAATGTACTCCTTGGCCCTGAGTCCCAATAGACATTTGCTGGCACCCTCTGCTTAATTCTCCCGCTTTCTTTCTTTCCACATGTCTTTCTCCCAACTCGCACCCTCAGCTTCAGCCACAATGAGCTACTTTTAGATCCTTGAATTAACTGAACTTCCTCGTGTCCCCAGGCCTTTGCATGTGTTATTATGCCCTCTGTCTGGCATACATTTCTACCCGCTCTGCTCCCTGCCTGGCTAATTTCCAATTATTTTCAAGTTCCGTATCAGAGGGCTCTTCAGGAAACTTGCCTTGATTTTTGCTCCCCCTGCCCACACACTCGCCTCCTCTCCCAGCTCAGTTCTTAGTCAGTTGATCATTCACTGCTCCGAAGTTGCCTCTTGATCCACCTATTGGGAGTTCCAAATGGGCAGAAACTGGACCTTCTGATTTATTCTGGAGCCACTAGCCCCTAGCGTGGACATCAACTCAATATTTCCAGAAGCAATGCATTCTGCCTGGGCTTCCACGTTTCTCCTTTTAAAGTAAAGCGCTAATGTCATATGAACGTGCACCTTCCTGGGATGGAAACCAGAATGTGAAGTACCAAACAGGTTTTGTTTGCCTTTCACTGGCTTGTTTTTTCTGTTTTCATTTGAATTAGTGTCAACATTTTAAAATCTGGAAATATAAAATTCTGCATTTCTATCTTGTATAGGAAAAAAAAAAAAAAAACACAAAATACTTGGCAATGAAAGAGCAGGAGTCGTACACGTCAGCACTCAGCCAGGCCGGAGTCCCAGCCTGTCATTAGATGAGGCTGCACACGCCTGTTTCCCAAAGTTCCCATCCAGCTGGCTCACACGGCCCGCTTGGTTTCCTGGGGGCAGGCAATTCCAGATCTTTGCCCTCACCTGGTCTTTGGGGCAGAAATGACCATCTTAAGGAGACAGGGATGGTCCACTGGGGAGAGGGAGACAGGCTCTGACCTGCTTTAAACCAGCCGGGGTGAGAGGCCCCTTTGCCTGTGGTCTTCCCTTCTGCGCACACACTCCAGGAGACTTGGATCTTGGGACAGTCCTCAGAAGGTACTACCCATCAAAGGTACCGCCCTGGATCACACATGAGCTACAGATGTGAAAATAAGAGGCATCCCTGCCCTGCTTTTTCAAACACTGAAGTGGCAGAGCTTTTATATCTGTAGCAGCTGCCATCTGGGCGAGCAGAATCTGAGATCCACTTCCTGGAGATCCTTTCCAGGCTGGGATCACACAACCCGTCCTCTGGGTCTGGGACACTTTCACCACTGCCACCTTCTCTGGGTCTCAACCAAGGTTAGGGATCTGGGTGGAATCAAGAGGCAGGTATTTCCCTGCCTTTTAGCAATTCACAATATAGTGGGGAATGGCTACCTGCCAGGAAATATGCATATCTCATTCAATGATCCATCTACTCATTCACACTATTTGAGAGTCCATTGTGTGCCAGCGACCTTGGACCTGTTTGTTATGCAGATCCCCTGCTTGGCATACCACCCTTCTCTGCATAGCCTTTCAAGCCTTTCCAGACTCAGCTCAAATGCAAGTTCTCTGCTTGGCTTTTTCAGGCCGTGGGACCCCTGGCTAGTTGGCTGGGTCTTCTTGTGTTCCCAAACTGACTGGTACTGCGTCTACTGTCAAGTTATTTATCATATTATACGATTACTATCTGGGTATCCCCTCATTCTGAACTCCAGCTCAGAATGCCAGGGACTGTGTCCTGTTCATCACCCTACGCCTCCCCACTGACACAGCACCCAGCACACAGATGCCAACAAAAATTGCTATTTGACTGAATAGATAAGTGGTTTTCCAAGAAACAGACTGGAAATTTGTGTGGGCATTCTTGGATGTCACAAGACTGAGGGGACACTAGTGTTTAGGAAGCAGGGAGTAGTGACCAGGACCTTTTGTAATGCACAGAACAGCTCATCACAACAAACTGTCCTGCACAAGTTTCCAATATCCCACCAAACCTTCATGGAAGCAACAACAACAACAACAAAAAAACCCTGTGTATAACATTTTATATACAAATACAATGAAACTTTACCTGGTTTTAATATATATCATCCAGAAATGTATACACCAGCTTATCTGAGGAAGTTATTCTTGCTTTTGTTTACCATTTTGAAAAATCATTGTCAATTCTCCACAACATGGGGAGGTCACCTGAACACACTCGTGTGTGTCTGCACTTGTCGCTGTCACAGTCACTCCATGCCTGTACATAGATAAAGCTCTGCCTCAAGATGCCAAATATAAACTTTGGCAAAATTCAGCTGAATACTATCTATCAACTCCAAGGTGGCCCTCGTGGCAAAGAATCCGCCTGCCAAAGCAGGAGACTGCCTACAAGCAAACGATCCTGGTTGGATCCCTGGGTCGGGAAGATCTTCTGGAGGAAGAAATGTCAGCCCGCTCCAGTATTCTTGCTGGGGGAAACCCATGGACAGAGGAGCCTGGCGGGCTACAGTCCATGGGGTCCCAGAGAGTAGGACACGACTGAGCATCTGAGCACACAGATCCAAACTTCCTCAATTTAAGTTAGGTACAAGTGTGATCCGGTGTAACCCAGTCTGAGCTTTTACATGCTGCTGCTACTGCTAAGTCACTTCAGTCGTGTCCGACTCTGTGTGACCCCATAGACGGCAGCCCACCAGGCTCCCCCATCCCTGGGATTCTCCAGGCAAGAACACTGGAGTGGGTTGCCATTTCTTTCTCCAATGCACGAAAGAGAAAAGTGAAAGTGAAGTCGCTCAGTCTGTCCGACTGTTAGCGACCCCATGGACTGCAGCCCACCAGGCTACTCCATCCATTGGATTTTCCAGGCAAGAGTACTGGGGTGGGGTGCCATTGCCTTCTCCAGAGCTTTTACATAGTGAAGTGCATCTTCTTTTATTATAAACTACTTTCATTGCCCTCATTTCTCCTTTACAGTGCAGACAGGGCAACATGCTGTTTTGGGGTTGTTGTTTTTTTCAACTTGTTGCTGTTCAGTCGCTCAGTCACGTCCGACTCTTTGCAACTCCATGGACTGTAGCGTAGGGCTTCCCAGGTGGTGCTAGTGGTAAAAAACCTGCTTGCCAGTGCAGGAGGCGTGAGAGACACGGGTTCAATCCTTGGGTCAGGAAGACTCACCAAAGGAGGAAACGGCAACCCACTCCAGTATTCTTGCCTGGGAAATCCCATGAACAGAGGAGCCTGGGAGAATACAGTCCATAGGGTCACAAAGAGCTGGACACGACCGAAGTGACTTAGCACAGACTGCAGCATGCCAGTCTGTGCTAAGGACAGCATGCCCTGTCCTTCACTATCTCCTAGAGTTTGCTCAAACACATGTCCATTGAGTCGATGATGCCATTCAACCATCTCATCCTCTGTCGGCCCCTTCTCCCCTTGCCCTCAGTCTTTCCCAGCATCAGGGTCTTTTCCAATGAGTAGCTCTTCGCATCAGGTGGCCAAAGTAGTCAGCTTCAGCATCAGTCCTTCCAATGAATATTCAGGGTTGATTTCCTTTAAGATTGACAGGTTTGATCACTGTTATCCAAGGGACTCTCAAGAGTCTTCTCTAGCACCACAGTTCAAAAGCGTCAATTCTTCAGTGCTCAGACTTCTTTATGGTCCAACTCTCACATTTGTACATGACTATTGGAAAAACCATAGCTTTGACTAGACGGACCTTTGTCAGCACAGTGATGTCCCTTTTTAATTCCTCTGCCTTTTCTTAATCCAGCTTGTACATCTGGAAATTCTCAGTTCACATACTGTTGAAGGATTTTGAGCTTACTGTGCTAGCATGTGAAATGAGTGCAACTGTACAGTGGTTTGAACATTCTTTGGTATTGCCCTTCTTTGGGATTGCAGTGAAAACTGAACTTTTCCAGTCTTGTGGCTATTGTTGAGTTTTTCCACATTTGCTGGCATATCAGTGCAGCACTTTAACAGCATCACCTTTTAGGATTTGAAATAGCTCAGCTGGAATTCCATCACCTTCACTAGGTTTGTTCACAGCAGTGCTTCCTAAGGAGCTGGGGAAAAACCGCTCTGGACAAACCTACCCCCTTCCTCAGCCCCAATTTCCTGCTTTTTGGAAGCAGCCAGGCACATAACTCCGTGAACAGGAGGACCGGAGAAAGCACCACAGGTCCCTAGGGCCTGTTTCCTAATCTGTCCAACGATCGCTGATCAAAGATCTCCAAAAGACTCCCATTCTGACCCTCCGTAGCTCCGAACACTGCTCGGAATAAGAGAGGCGACCTCCCCTGGTTGCTATGGGTTACAGCAAAGACTCCGCCAGGCCGCTAGGGCGCGCTGCGGCGGCTAGAGCGCATGCGTCTCATCCACCCGGGGCTGCGCATGGCTACACGCCGTTCCCAGGATGCTCCGCGGTTGTGGGTGGAAAATGGCAGCCTCCTCTGGGGGTTGTTGGTTAGGTGGGGTCCTAGCGTTCCCCCGGCCTCATGCTTTTTCCAGGCGCTCGTGGCTGGCACCCACATCACACACACACCCAAACTCAGGTAGAGCAGCAGAATAAGGGATGGAAAGGCTCGATCGGGCTCCGCATCGCCTCTTACCGGTGTGGAAGCTACGCGGATCAAGTTGCGCTTTTAATTCTAATGTCTCCCTACACCTCCTCACGCCCCTGAGCCTTAGTCCATTAACGGCTTCCCGGAGGAGAGCGGGCGCGGCTGAGCCCTCCCCTGACGGATAGGATTCCGTTCTGAGGCAGCTGCGGGCGGGGAGGGCTAAGTTGACTCGCCCGCGCTCCCGCCTGCCTGTTGCTCTTCAGGAAGAGGAAGCTCCAGCGCTGCCGTAGGTTTCGGAAGCACCTTGGATCCCGAGTATTTCCCACTCATTGAGACGTCACCTTCCCAAGCTTCTTGTCCCGCCCTGACTTCCCGTCCTGGTGCTCCGCCCCAGGAAAATTCACCTTGGGATCCCACCTGAGAATGACTGCGGGCCTGCCGCTCGGCGTGAGGGCCTTGGGCTTGGCCTGGCAGATCGCTTCCCACAGCAAAACGACCCACTTGCTCGTTATTAGAGATTCGGGCAGTTGGGTCTGTGGGGTGCAGGATAAAAGCCTGGGGCAAGAGGGAAAGCCTCCCGGAGGAAGCCAGGGAGCACAGACTGTGAAGAATGGAGGTTCCAGAGAAGGAGAGTGGAGTATGTTACTCCAGGGATGGGAGGCCCAGACCCGAGTCCAGCCGCCTTCCAGATCTTTACTACCTCCCGCTGGTTGAAACTCATCTTTCCCAGCTTTGCTTCCTCTCTACAGTGACCCCACCAAATGCACCCCATGGTCGGAGCCAGAAACCTGGGAGTTAGCCTTGGCTTCTGCCCTCAGAGTAAAATCTCTGACTTCAACTTGATGTTCAAATCTCCCTGACCTGACTCCAGGTACCTTCTCCACTGATTCCTGATAACCTCACTCTTGTGCACTTACCCTGCATTTCATTCATTCCAGACTCCTGTTGATCGTAACTCACCCTGCTAGTTCATGCCTCTGTGCTTTTACAGGTGCTGTTCCCGCTGTCTTGAATGCCATTCACATCTCCCCCGCCCCCACCACTTTGTTCATCTGGTGAACTCATTTTACCCCCAAATTCCCCAAACCAAACACAAATAAGCAGGTCTCCCTTTTCTAAACCATAGAATCTCATACTCATTCCACTACTAATCTCATCATTCATTCCACTAGTGTTTTTTAAGCACCTACTGTGAGCAAGGTCTGCATTTCCTGAGTTGGATTTCCACTGCTCTTATTTGTTTGCCTGTCTCCCTCTGATGAGAAATGTGGCTCATTTCTGAAGCCCTAGTGTTGTGCCCACTCCCTGGCAACAGCAGGGGTCCAATTACTGTTTCTTGAAACGGAAAGCAGACCCAAGGGGAAGACAAAAAGTTCCAAAAAGACCTTTGAAGAAAAACCCTGGGCCTAGAAAGGGAGATAAAACAGTGCCCTGATGAGGTAGATGGAAAGGCTGGCTCCTGCAGTGACAATGGAAGAGTTTGCTCAATATGATGCTGGTGATTTCCTACAATTAACTGGCTCCTGTGAAAGGAAAGAACCCATCTAACCTAGCTCACCCAGAGAAATGTTCTCCCACTGCATTTTCCACGGTTTCCATCCCTGAGCTTCTGTACTTTGTGGTATTCTGAGTGGTGGCAACTCCCACAACCGAGCAGCAATCAGGTCCTCAGAGACCAGCAGGGCTGAAAAGGGGTCACCAGCCCCCATCTTTGGGCTTTGAAATAGAACACTTTGTTCCAGAGAGCTGACACTACGGGACGCCCACTTGTTCCTATGGACAACTCATCCATCCTTTAGAAGACAGTGTGCAGGAGGGAAGCGTGGGTTAGAGTGTCAGAGGAATAGCTCCTGGAAGGCCAAATTAGCCCAGGGATGGTAAGTTGCAAAAGAAGAGGCTGTTGCTAGGCCACCAGCTTATACCCCTCTCCCTCTCTCAGGCTGTACTGCCTGCTGAAGAAAAACTGTGAACTTTCAAGGAGTGTGGATGCTTCTGAGCCCAGGCACAGGAGAGGCAGAACGGGAGGCAGGCAGGATGGGTTCAGACTGACGTGCTCTGGCTGGAGAGCAAGCACGGACAAGTCCCTCCTGCGTGTCATTTCTTCCTTTGTAATAACAATACTTGCATCACAGAGTTGTTGTGGAGGTTAGATTCTTGAGATGTGTACAGAAAGTACTCACAATAAAGGGCATGCAGTAATCCTTAGCTGTTGTTCATTCAGTATATTCACTTAGCACCTAAGTCCCAGTACTGTTCTAAGTACCGGTAATAAGGCAAGGAACAAAAGAAAAACCCGCCTTTGAAAGTCACCTAGCTGGATAAATAAGTGTGTCTGCAGTGTTAGATAGTTAGGTGATTAGGGAAGTGAAAGGGAGTGGAGGATAGAGCCTGGACGTCCAGAAGAGGCTCACTGCTGAGTATGGGGGCCACAAGTGGCCTAAATGGGGAAGGAAAAGCAGTGAGCTTAGGGCACAGCCACTGCAGTGGCCCTAAGGTCAGAGTGCCTGTTCTGTTTAGGGACTGTCTGACCAATGAGACTGAAGTCAGTTGTTCAGAGGGGAAGTAGCAGGACAGAAGCTTGGAGAGGTGGTGAGAGAGACTAGACCCTTTACGGCCTGAGGGTCATGCTGAGGGCTTGGCATAGACCCTTGTGAGATGGGAGCCAGCCAGTGGAGAATTTTGAGCAGCAGAATGACATGGTCGGACTTTCATTTGGAAGATAGAAGAGGGAGCGCGAGTGAACAGAGAGCCTGGGCTAGAGGTGATGGTGGTAGAGTTGTTAGTAGTCTGGACCGCCGTATGTACAACAGCCCGTGTGGTGCCTGCCCAGCACGTAGCAGCCCTGTCTGAAGCCCCATTCTCTGAGGCCAGCTATGTGAGGCCTGCTGCTTATACCCATGACCTCATCCAGTTTCGCAACTGTGTGGGAGTCCCCATAGGAGGAAACCGGTTCTTGGGTCAGGCCACTGGCCCAGGCCCCCAGCAGGTTCTCCTTCCTTGGTAGGGAGCTTGTTGATGGAAACAGCTTCGGGCAGAGAAGTGAGTAACAGAAACTGAAGCCTGCATTCAATTCCTTGCAGAGATTGCTCTTTGGTTTTCCAGGGGCCCATTGCAGGGAACAAAGTATGGGTCCCGTCCCTGTGCTCACTGTCCCAGGCAGTCAGAAGGAGCCTGGATGGAGCCCTAGTGATGTCAGGATAAAGATCACCTACCCTTGAACCTGGCCCAGGGCTGGGCTCAGAAGAGGAAAACGCAGTTTACATCTCACTGCCAGAGAGAAGCACCTTGAGAGGAAAAGGCCTGGAAGTCCCAGAAGCGTCGAAACAGGGAAAGAAGACAGGTGAGAGCAGGTGTCCTCTTCGCCCCTCCATCCCCCCTGCCAAGGGGCCCTGCGCCCGCCTCTTACCTGTAGTCAGGTGCTGCTGCTCGTCCTTCTCCAGCCACTGCTGACAGACTCTGGTCCCTCCCTGGAAGGCGGTGGCCCTTGTCCCGGCTGGGTTCCTGTTCCCTGATCAGCTGACTCACCCGGGCCTGGGATGGGGCCAAGTATGTCCCTGCAGCTGGGATCAACCTGCCCGAGGTCACCATCTTCAGAGGAGGGCTTTGGCCTTAGTCTGGATGTAGAAATGGGGCTAGGGGCTCACAGCTCCTGTGGGGAGGGGTATGAACCAGACTTCTTGGCCTTGAGGAAATCAGACTTGGATAGGACACCTATTCCTCTAAACATGAAGGCAGTTTGATGGGTCTTTAAAAATGGCCATACCTCATAACCTAGCGATTCCTCTTCTAGGGATTTGTCATAAGAAAATAAGTAGGATGGGGTCTCAGGGCCCATCACTGTATTTCTTATACTAGGGAAATCTAGAAATCTCCAAATGCCCATCACAGGGTCAGTTTAATAAGGTGTCTTTGGAAGATCAGCAAGCCATCAACGTCATTTAAAAAAGCAATGAGGCATCCTGTATTACATCCTGTAATACAGAGTCTGTATTCTTGGCTGCTGTACCACATCAGTACACAAAGATAAACACAAAGTTCTAAAAAGATGGTGATTAAGAAAAAACACAAGGATTAAGTGTGTTTTTCTTATCAGTATTGTTTTAGTTAGGGGCGTTTGAAATGTTTTATAACTTTTTTTCTCATCAAAATGACTGCTTCCATTTTTCATAGCCTATTTTAGTAAATGTGATCAGTAGTCACCTAGTAACACAAACGAGAAAACTTAGACATGTCTAAGATCTCCACTTCTTTCATACTTCCTACATCTAAATCAGTGGCCACATCTTATGGTGCATATATATGAGTGATGAAAAGAGCTTTCTTTTTTCTTTTTTTTGGCTTATTTTGTAAGGTTTTTATTTTTTTACCTTTTTATTTTGTATTGGAATATAGCTGATTGACAGTGTTGTGATGGCTTTGGGTACATAGTGGAGTGACTCAGCTGTACATACACATATGTCTGTTCTCCTCCCAGCTCCTCTCCTATCCAGGCCACGTGGCAGTGAGCAGAGTTCCCTGCAGTGTGCAGTGAGTACTTGTCGGTTAACCATTTTAAATGTAGCAGTGTGTGCATGTCAATCCTGGGGCTCCCTGGCTGTCTGCTCCCTGAATTCTTCCCTTCTGGTAACCTTGGGTTTGTTCTCTGATGAGTTAAAAGAGCTTTAATTTACTATGGACTTACAACCACAAACTGTGCAAGCTCAGAAAAGGCAAAGCTATTCAAGAACCAAAAACAAAACCAAAAAATTTGGTAATCCTCTCAACAGTATCCCAGATTTTAACATAATAAATAGTATATACTTATATAATTTAATTATATAAATATGTTATAATTTTAATATATATTTATAAATAAAATACAAAATATGGTCTCATTTTTTTTAAGCCATGAGGAAATGTTCTGGCAATATATTGAAAAAAAATCAATATTATGACGTCCATCTTGTGTTTGGTTTTCATTTTTTAAAAAGTAAATATGCACGGAAAACTGTCTGGGTAGTCATATTCTAAAACACTGGAAATTTAGATGGTGGGACTGTGGGGATAGGCTTTGATTTGTATTTCTGTGTCTGTTTCAAGGTGATGGGGTTTTCTTTTGAAGTTACTTTTTGCTTTGCATGTTTATGATTTTTGTAAGGGGGGGGTCAAATTAAGGTTAATTGTTTTAAAAAGGAATTTAGATGAGTTATCTCCAGGAAGGAGAACTAAGGGGCTCAATGCTGAGGTGGGAGGGGATTTTTTTTGTAATAGCACACGTTTTGTGCCTTTTAAATTTTGAAAAAATTTAATGTATTTGACCATCCCCCCAAATAATCATGTAAAATAAACAGAAAGCAGGGAAGAATTTAGTTGAGGTCCTGGTGGGTTGGGTGGTACAGAGGTGACCGTCACACCTGGTGCCTGGGGAGGGCCGGCCCCCATGTGCTGGGCAGTACTGGGAGGAATGACGCAGGGCAGCCGCCCAGGGCGGGGTGAACGTCAGGGTGGCTCAGCAGGCCGGGCAGGCCCACGTCACAGTCCCTGTGAGGAGCCTGGACAGAGGGGCACTGGGGCGTCAGATCCTGGCTGGGGCCCAGAGAGTGTTCAGCCCAGGGAGGAGACACTGCCAGCCTCAGGGGCTCAGAGCCAAGAGCCCCACACTGAAGACCAGGGCAGGAAACAGGAACGACCTCTGGGATGGGGCATGAGGCCCCACCATGGGAGCTTCACAGCCATGCTTCAGTGCCTCCTGCCATCCTGCGGAGCAGGGTGAGAGGCACAGTCCCTCTCTTGAGTGACGCAGCTGCAGAGTGGCTCCAAAGTCCTTTTATTCCTTCTATGAGACAAATGCCCTTGAAGCTGAGGTGTGGACACACCCAAGGGCTGAGCCGTACGGGCCTGTAGTGTGTGTGGAGGAGCGCGGGTGACGGACCCACCTTAGGTCAGGTCTTCAAGTCCGAAGAAAAGTAGCAAATAGAGACCCTAATTGAACCGTGTGACATCCCCTGCCCACCCCCCCCGCCCCCACTAGATGTGTATAAGAGACAGCTTTCATGCACTGGAGAAGGAATGGCAGCCCACTCCAGTGCTCTTGCCTGGAGAGTCCCAGGGGCGGGGGAGCCAGGTGGGCTGCCGTCTCTGGGTCGCACAGAGTCGGCCACGACTGAGGCGACTTAGCAGCAGCAGCGTGACTTCCCTGGCAGCCCAGTGGTTAAGACCACACTTCCACTGCAGCAGGCAGGGACTTGGCCCTTGGTGCAAAACCAAGAACCCACAGCACCGCAAAAGCAAAAAAAAAGGTGGGGAGGGGCAGGCTCTTTGAGAAGACAGAGGAAGAGACCAGCCCAGAAGGGTGAGGAACTTGCCTGTGGTCACACAGCAGGTCTGTCCACACAGATCTGGGACAAGATCCATGTCCCCTCACGCCCACCTACATGCAGGGTGCTCCCTCCGTGTCCTGCTGTTTTAGCCACCTCCAGCTCTGACTTCTCCCCTATTGCAGTCACCAAGAAGAACTGATACTTCACAGTCCTTGGGGTGGCGAAGAGTCGGACACGACTGAGCGGCTTCCCTTTCCCTTTTCACTTTCATGCACTGGAGAAGGAATGGCAGCCCACTCCAGTGTGCTTGCCTGGAGAGTCCCAGGGGCGGGGGAGCCGGGTGGGCTGCCGTCTCTGGGTCGCACAGAGTCGGCCACGACTGAGGCGACTTAGCAGCAGCAGGGCTTCCCTGGCAGCCCAGTGGTTAAGACCACGCTTCCACTGCAGCAGGCAGGGACTCGGCCCTTGGTGCAAAACCAAGAACCCACAGCACCGCAAGAGCAAAAAAAAAGGTGGGGAGGGGCAGGCTCTTTGAGAAGACAGAGGAAGAGACCAGCCCAGAAGGGTGAGGAACTTGCCTGTGGTCACACAGCAGGTCTGTCCACACAGATCTGGGACAAGATCCATGTCCCCTCACGCCCACCTACATGCAGGGTGCTCCCTCCGTGTCCTGCTGTTTTAGCCACCTCCAGCTCTGACTTCTCCCCTATTGCAGTCACCAAGAAGAACTGATACTTCTCTCTAGCATGAAAGTGACATCGCTCTGTCGTGTCCAACTCTGTGTGACCCCATAGACAGCAGCCCACCAGGCTCCCCTGTCCCTGGGATTCTCCAGGCAAGAACAATGGAGTGGTTTGCCATTTCCTTCTCCAATGCATGAAAGTGAAAAGTGAAAGAGAAGTCGCTCAGTCATGTCCGACTCCTAGCGACCCCATGGACTGCAGCCCACCAGGCTCCTCCATCCTTGGGATTTTCCAGGCAAGAGCACTGGAGTAGAGTTCCATTGCCTTGCTCAAAGTCTTCAGTGGTTCCCTATTGAATATAGTCTCTCCTATATTCATTGGAGGAACTGATGCTGAAACCGAAGCTCCAATACTTTAGACACCTGATTCGAAGAGCCAACTCGTTTGAAAAAGACGCTGATGCTGGGAANGCACTGGAGTAGAGTTCCATTGCCTTGCTCAAAGTCTTCAGTGGTTCCCTATTGAATATAGTCTCTCCTATATTCATTGGAGGAACTGATGCTGAAACCGAAGCTCCAATACTTTAGACACCTGATTCGAAGAGCCAACTCGTTTGAAAAAGACGCTGATGCTGGGAAAGACTGAAGGCAGGAGGAGAAGGAGACGAAAGAGGATGAGATGGTTGGATGGCATCACCAACTCAATGGACATGAGTTTGAGGAAACTCCGAGAGATGGTGAAGGACGGGCAAGCCTGGCGTGCTGTAGTCCATGGGGTCACAAAGAGTCGGACATGACTGAGTGACTGCACAACAACTGAGGGGAGAGAGGGAGGGTCAGGATCAGGACTAAATTCCCAGGCCTGACACTGAGACTCCAAGGCCCATCTCATCATCATTACCATTTCAACCTTGTTGCCCCAGCACTCCTACCTCAGCCAGGCTGCAAGCCTCTCCACTCTCACCTCAAGCTTCCCTACCTCTGCCTTTGCTGCTGTTTCTCCTGGAATGCTTTTCCCCTGCCCCCACTCCAAGCTCCTCTTCCAGGAAGCCTCCATGATCACTTCCATCCGTGTGGTCTGTTTTGCTCCTGAGCTCTGGATCAGACTGCTGTTCCGTTCTGTTCTTTGATAGTAATCATCTTGTATTGTTCATGTGTCCTTTTTAAATTTTTTTATATTTTAAGCATGTGCACGCTTGGTCCCTCAGTCATGTCTAACTCTTTGTGACCCCATGGACTGTAGCCCACCAGGCTCCTCTGTCCATGGGAATTCTCCAGGCAAGAGTACTGGAGTGGGTTGCCATGCCCTCCTCCAGGGGATCTTCCCAACCTAGGGATTGAACGTAGGTATCCCGCATTGCAGGTGGATTCTTCACCATCTGAGCCACCAGGGTGGCTAGCCACCAATTATTAGAGCCTACGTTCCTTGAGGGGAGGGCCTAGTTACTAGATCTACAGTGGCTATTTTCAAAATGAAAACTAGAAGCTGTGCTCCGACCAGGATATGTTTCTGCTTTGTTATACACTTGCATAACCATCTTCAAAAGTCTAAACCGTTGGTATCCAGCATGCACCACACACTCAGAAACTCTAACAGCACCCTTCACAGAGCTGAGTAATCAGCCAGTAACACCCCTCGCTGCTAAGCCCAGAGGCAGCTCAGAATTCTCTCAGAATAATGTGGCAGGTAGCTAATACCACCTGGATTTGGCCTGTGAGATGAAACCTCTGCGCCATCTGGAATAGGAACTCCTTGAGAGCAGGGACTTGTCTATGGGATTCTCATCCAAAGGGCCAGCACCCTGCCTGGCATGTAATAGCCTCTCAGTAAGTATCTATTGACTGAATGCATGCCCTCCTAGAAAAGTCAATCACAGATATAAATGTAATGACTAACTCATTCAAAAGATGGGCTGGGCTGGGGCCCAGATCTCTGCCTCAGATCTATGACGTTGCACAAGTCACTAAACCTCTCTGAGCTTCAGTGGTACCTGCTTTACCAGCTTGTCATGGGAATTAAATGAATCATATGCAGTGCTTAGGACATAGCTGACCCTCCATAAACATGTTTCCAACTTCCTCTTGGAAGGAGTCCAGCTACAAGTTACTGAAACAAAAGTCAATTGCTTCAAGTCAAAACAGGGTTTTTTTCTCATGGAAGAAGGGGGAATGGCTGCTGGGCAGAGAGAAGTGCCCACTGCACACTTCTGCCCTCTGCCTGGAACTGGGATGGTGCAGAAAACGCGGGTTACGTCACCCCAGCTGCATCAGTACAGCGAAATGGTAATAGGAAGTGCGCCGTCTGCATGTGGGACGCTCTGCTGAGCACGGTTGTTCCCAGCAGCCCCCAGATGGGGAGGGTGGAACACCTTGCCTAAGGCAAGGTTCACACACAGCCCGAGGGTGTGAACAGGCAGTGGCTGTGAACTGGATGGATCCATCAGGGCTCCGGAAGTCTTCCGCAGAGCTGAGTCATGGACTTCTCAGGTGGGAGCTGAGAGCCAGAGGGCTGACTCCTTCATGCTTCAGCCCATTTAGTTCTACTTAGCCCCTTGCTTGGAAGCACAGGCTCCTGCCAGAGACCCCAACATGGGCACAGGCACCTGCCAGAGACCCCTTACAATACCACCCCCTCAAGAAATACCTGAAAGTGATATCCTAAAGGGGGCACAGCATATTGTATGGCTGCGGCATCCCAGCCTGCCTGGGCTAAAATCTATGCTTAGGCCACGTGAGCTTGGGCAGGTCACTCCACCTCTCTGGGCCTTGGTTTCCTCACCTGTGAGAATGATTTCACTTTGTATTTGTTAGCACAAAGTATGCAATAACACGGGGCCCGTGGGGAGAGCCAGCTAAATTTGAATTATTATAACAGCCACATTATTGAATTTTTGTTTTATCCAGGTGAGAAAAAGTATATCCAATACTGCTTTAAATGTAAACAGAGATCAAATAAACAAATTACTTGCATCCTTTCTGGACCATCCATCCAGGCTGGAGCTTCTCCCAGGATAAGCTGCCAGCACGTGGGAAGCTGAGGTCCCCAGATGGCCCACTACTGTGGCGGCCCCACCATCTGGGCCCTCGCTTCCTCTAATCTTCCCCTTGAATCCTGTATTTCTCCAAGGGCACTGACCCCGGCCACCTGCAACACAGACCCCTGGGTAGAGAACACTTGTTAGAAAGATGGACTCCAGGGAACCACCAGGCTCGCTGCACCCTACTCTGCCTTTGACTCACCTCTCCAGGTGACTGGGACACAACCTATAACGTGAGAGCTAATGTCTTACTCCTTCCCGACCCAGGTTCTTCTCAGATCCAGTGCCTACAGTGTGCTAAGCATGGGGCTAGGGGCTTTCCACCCCTTACCTCTCTGAAACCCCTAAAGCATGACCACTGGGGTGTTGTGACAAGTAAACTGAGGCTCGGACAGGTATGGTGAGGGCCCATGATCACACGTGGTAAGCTGTGGAACTGGGATTTGAACCTAGAATCAGTCTGCTTTCCCTTTGCAGGTTGTGGCGGCTGTGCCAGCCTCATTAGCCTGGCCCTGGGTCTAACTTGGTAATTTGCTCGTGAAAGTTGGTCGCAGCAGCCAAGCTGCTTGACCAGAGGCACAGGAGGAGCATCTAGACACACACAGGCAACCTGAGGGTAGGGGAAGTGTCAGCATTTGGGCTTGAGGAGGGGAGTCAGCCAGGGTTTGTGATCGCCCATCAACACAAACTGGCTGTGGGTTACTTAAGTAAGAAAGGAACTTATTAAAGGTTACTGGGGAGCCCACCACCTCTAAGTTAGTCAGAGAGTCCAGCGTGGAAGTCTTATGGCCCAGATCACCTCTCAGCCCCTAATCAAGGGACACCGACATGGCAACCCATCTAACTGACTCCCAGACCTGGCCAGTCCCTGCAGAACCTCTGTCCCTGGTGACTCCAGACACTGGATGTGGGCATGGCCAAAGTGGGTCTGTGTGCCCCTGTCTCCTTGGGTCACGGATACCCCAAAGTTTTGCACTGAGGGCGCGTGACTGGGGGGGAGTCTTCGTCGTGTGCCCAGCCCTCACTGCAAAGCATCTCTGTTGGAAGTACCATTGTTGTCGTTCACTTGCTCAGTCATGTCCGACTCTTTGCGTCCCCGTGGACTGCACGCAGCATGCTGGCTTCCCTGTCCTTCGCCCTCATTAGTCTGTCATTCACCAGACACAAAGGCGGCTTGAAAACTGGGCATCCGGTAAGAATGCACATGCCCACTAAGACCAGGGGTGGGTGGTCGAAGACCCAACCCGTTCTGAGGGCTGCCGTGGACCAGGTGCTGCGCCCGGTGGTTCACATCTAAGGCTTCCATCCTTGTCTGCAGAAATAATGCCAGTTTACTGATGAGAAAGCTCAGGTCCAGGATCACAGGGGGCATGAACACTGTTGATCTGGGTCCATCAGACCTGAGCCAGGGCTGGTGACCACCACCAGGACGTAGGTCACTGCTTTTTGCTTCCTGAAAGAGGGCCAACCCCACACCTCCAGATTGCACACTTGTAATTCCCCTGCCTTCTGCATGCCTCCGAGCTCTGCAGGATGGTCCCTCAACATCTCTGGGAGGGAGGCCGGCAGGGTATTATTATCCCATCTTATAGGTGGGAACCCAAGTCAGTGGAGGGGTTTGTCTGGCTCAGAGAGCAGCCATGAGAGGTCTGGGGTCTCCCTGCACTGGTCTTCTCTTAGTAATTCTCTGCTCCATTTCCTGGGGAAGCCCGGCTTCCCTTCGGAAGAGAGCTTGGAGAGCCAGCTGGGAACACCCCTTTTCCCTGCCTTTGCCTGGCAGAGAGCCAGCTTCTGGGGAGGGCTGTGGGGTGGAGGTGCATGGGCCCTAGGGCAACTTGGGGAGGAGAAGGAAGGCAAAGAGAGCCCTAGAATGTATGTCCAAAGCCCCACTTCTCCAGTTGTTTGATTTGCTTTGCTAATGCTCTCCTCCAGGGCCAGAAAAGTGTCCCCAGTCCCTTCAGCCCACCCAGAGATATCTCTTCCAGCCCTTACAGTAGGGCTTTGCTAGCCAGGTACAAAACACACGGGAATTGTGGCCCATCTTCTTGGGCAGTGGATTTTTATAGGAGGTTTTATGATCTTCATTAGCTATTGAAACATCTTCCCTGTCTTCGCAATTTTCACACTCACTGTGTACCACCCGCACCACTCAGAACGTGGATGGGGCTGCAGCTGCGATAGCAGGAAGGAGAGGGCAGAAGGACCGCCAGCTGAGTGACCCCCTATAGGAAGCCCGCCAAGAAGTCCGGGCAGACTTCATACTTAGGTACTTAGGTAGCAAGGACTTAATCACATGGCCACACGGTTGTACGCAAGGCTGGGTGCATTACAAGATAATATTGGAGTTCTGTTACAAACGAAAACGGGAGCATGCATACTGGGTTGGCAACAAGCAGTCTTTGCCCCTCATGTCAAGATGTGCTAAGATCCAGCAAAAGGCCAACTCAGCTTCAGTCAGTCCCCTCTGGTCACGAGACACCACAGGTATCCAGCCTGGGCATTTGGCATCATACACCCAAAGCCAGATATCTTATCAGCCCGTGCTGATAGGCGAAATCCCTCTGCCTAATCACCCCAGGGCCAGGTATTCGGCACCTGGAAATCCCCCTACAGCCCAGAGCCCACTGAAATTATTGGGACCAGTCCTTCCCAACCTGTTCACCTTGCCCTACCTTGCATTGTTCTTGGAAACCTCAATAAAAGCTGTGGCTTAAGCCCTCTCCCCTCCCTCTCCTGACCACCCTGTGTTTTTGCCATGCATGGCACGCATGTTTCCTGTCTCTAGACTCGTGCATGCGTAGAACCTTTGTTCCCCTGAGCCTCTCTGCCTGCTCCGTGGCCACACCTGATTAACCATCTCATGGAAGAACACAAGACAGGCCTCCAGACTGAGCATCCTCCACCCCATTTCTCAGCTCCACCTGGGTTCTGCTTTCTGGAGAAATGTACTAGTCAAGGGAGGAGAGGTCACACGCGCTGCCTAACAAACCACCCGAGTCTTACCGGCACCGGCACATCCATCAAAAGCCGGTGGGGCTCTCCGGCCACCTCCCCCAGGGCCCAGGCGACGAAGAAGCCATCAGCTCAAAGGCGAGCAGAAGCCACGATGGAGGAAGAGCGTCTTCACCTGGCAATTGCTTCTGCTCGCATGTGCCTCACTGGCCAGGGCTAGACAGACGACCCCACTCGGTCACAAGGGGGCAGGAAGTGCCATCTCCCCACGTGCCTGGAGGGCAGAGCCTGGGAAATAACATGGAGAATGACACTAAGGACCAGCTCAGGCCTCTGTTTGGGGGGTCACCAGGCGGTTGTGGTCACCTGTGCAGGGGCAGAGGGAGCCTCTGTGTCCTGGATGTGGGGATGGGGCCACACTGAGCCCAGCAGCAGGGACCTACCTGGCGTGGGGGTGCTGAAGAGAAGAAAGACATCTGAAAACCCTGAGCCTGGGGCTGTCAGGCCAGACAGGCCTTCCAATCCGCCTGGTTCCTCTTCTGCAAAATCGAACCCATACTTCTCAAACAGCAGTTATGATGAAGAGTAATTACAATACACAAGTAACATGGGGAAATGTGCCTTTTATATTCCCAGCAGCCTTTCATGGAAGGAAATACTTTTCAGTGGAAGACCCTTTGCCCTACTGAGCCCTTTGATGAGCTCAGGTGGACAAACTTGAGAACAGAATGTTGGCAAAGAGAGGCTTAGGGGAGGCAAGGGGCTTATTTTAAGACTGTGTTTATAAAGCACAAAATATCCCTAAGATTTCTTTGGGGGTGACCTTGTCTATTTGGGATGATTTGGGGGGAATCAATGGAGATTATTGGGCATCTGGGCGTCCCTAGTAGCTCAGCTGGTAAAGAATCTGCCTACAGTGCAGGAGACCCTGGTTCTATTCCTGGGTCAGCAAGATCCCCTAGAGAAGGGACAGGCTACCCACTCATTCTCCCCCCCTGGAGAAGGGACAGGCTACCCACTCATTCTCCCCCACTGGAGAAGGGACAGGCTACCCACTCATTCTCTCCCCTGGAGAAGGGACAGGCTACCCACTCCGGTATTCTTGGGCTTCCCTGGTGACTCAGACAGTACAGAATCTGCCTGCAATGCAAGAGAGGTGGGTTCAATCCCTGGATTGGGAAGATCCCCTGGAGGAGGGCATGGCGACCCACTCCAGTATTTTTGCCTGGAGAATCCCCATGAACAGAGGAGCTTGGTGGGCTAAAGTTCATGGGGTTGCAAAGAGTCGGCCACAACTGAGTGACCAAGCACAGCACAGCACAGCGTGGGGGCATCCAAGCCCTCCCCCACCCCCCGCAACTGCCCCTATCGAAACTGGGAACAAACCAGTTGTTCGTACAACGGGAAGAGAAGATTCAGGGGTTTCTGTTGCAGTCCACAGGATGGGGGAGCAAAAGGAGGGGAGCAGGAGAGGGAAGGCAGCAAGATGACAGCCGCTGGCAGGAAGGCAATGGCCAGAGAGGCCCCGTGGGGGCATGAAGGCCGCAGGAGGGTACTCTGAGGACAGGCTGAGGCTTTGAAGCTGTGATGTGATGTGAGCCCTGGTCCATCCCCGCGCCTCGCGTCTTGCACGAGCTCCCTCTGATGATGGGAGGCTCGCTGCTGCACAGGGGCCACTCAGCACGCTGCCTGTGTGGTTCATGTTGCAGCAAAGCCAACTTGTAGACAGGGAGGCCCGTCCTGCCTCCTGGGCTGAGGGTAGAGAGAAAGCGTATCAAAAACCCGATCCTGGTCCTGCCCAGGACAAAGAGACACACTGATAAGACTTGGACGCACTCTTCCGGAAGCCTCCCGTGGCCAGCCCAGCATGGTGGGCTTGTCTGAGCAGAGAAATGGGGGACAGGGCAGCAGAAAGACAAGAAAGAAACTTCCTGAGATCAGCAGTCACCTTGTTAATCTAGGTGTGCAGGCCATTTGGCAGATAAGACAAACTGAGTCCTGGGGGGATCAACTTTCCCACAGTTACCCAGATGGCCACAGTACAGCCAGGGAGGAGGGAAAGGGGAGCACAAAGAAGGGGAGGCCTTGCCCAAGGCCACATAGCAATTCCGAGGCAGAGCCAGGATTCGAGGACTCCAGAGCCCATCTCTTCCAGCTGCCAGCCTGGGAAAGCTGTCCAGCCCTTTTACCCACTTTTTGCCTCATGCCAGGGAAGAGGTTGAGTGGTGGGGTGAGGAGAGGCAGCGTGATCTAACAAATCCACTCCAGCCCAGACACTATGACTGAACCGGTCCCCCTTGCGCCTTGGCAGGAGCAGCCAGCCCCGGAGTGACAGTACCTGTGAGGACAGCTGTACTCTGGGTGGGACCCCAGAGCTGGAGCTCAGCCTCCGTGATCTCACTGGACCCTCAGGCAGCCCTGAGAGGTGCCTCTGCTATTTTCGATTTTTCTATAGAGGAGACTGGGGCAAGCTGGACCGAGGCCTTGGAGCAGTCCAGGGCTCCAACTCTGAATGGGAGGGGCCTGACTGGGACTGACTGGGAGTGGGTTGGCGGGGGTGGAGTGGGGGTGGCGCGAGGGTGGGCTCCCCAGCCCGGATGCACCCTGGCCAGAGTTTTGAACCTGAGCAGGAAGAAGGGAACAATGGACCGCGGCCTCAGCTGGGCTGCTGCCTTCCGGAGCCAGGGTGGGGCCAGCTGGGGTCTGGCCAGAGTCTGGCTGCTGGAGATTGTAGGAAAGAGGTCCCTGCGCAGGAGGCTAACAATATTAACATCGTCTGAGCACTCAGGTGTGCCAGGACCTGCCTTCACTGCTTCAGGTGGAGTTATCTCCTGGAGTCTTCACTTTGTTACTGTCCCCATTTTACAGATGAAGAAATCGAGGCACAGAGAGTTTAAATAAAATAACCAAGCTTAAGTAAGGGGTGAAAGCAATAGTGAACCTTAGTGGTCTGGCTCCAAATCCTATGCTCTTGACCACCAAAAACTTGATTCACACACACACCCTACTTCCTTACACACACATTTTCTTGTAAATTTCCTTTTTTTCACTTAAAGCTTTCTATGTCGTAAATACAGTCCTCAGTTGTCCTTGTTGGAAGTCCCATCAAGCTGGGAAGATGTCCTTGCACCCAGCCCCCCACCCCACGTCTTTCCCACTATCTGAAAGACCTGATTTCCATTTCTAACAAAGGTGCCCTGTCCTTGAGGTAGGCCTGGTTCCTCAAATTTAAACTGGTGATAACATCAGGGATGGGCACGTGGCTCCTGTGTCCACAGGGCTCTCCCGGCAAGAATACTAGAGTGGGTTGCCATTTCCTTCTCCAGGGGCTCTTCCCGACCCAGAGATCAAACCCAGATCTCCTGCACTGCAGGCAGATTCTTTACCGTCTGAGCTACCAGGCAAGCTCAGTGGGTGCAAAGGAAGCCTTACCTGGCCTCCTTCCCACCCCAAATCAGACTAGTGCACCCAAGTCCCCCCACCAGAGAGAATTCCAGAGACAGCAGGGCTGGTGGGTTCATGCTTGCTGGGTTCCTGGCTTTGAACACTAGATAATGAAACACTGCCGGTTTCTTAGGATGTGGTTAGGTGAAGATGTGGCCCTTCCCAGAGTGGAAAAAGACACGGGGAGATCCAGCCTGGCTAGCAGTGGCGGCTCCAGAATCCACAGAAGGCAGAGTGGCTGGAGCCAGAGGAGGCGCTGGCCAGGAGCTTCCATTTTATACAAGATTAAGGCATCAGATCGGCACCGTCAAGGACTGGGAAGGCCTGTGGGAATCTTGGGCCCCTCACCCAACTCCCTTCCAACTGAGACAGACTGGGAGATCCCAGTACAGCAGGGATGAGGCCAGGGGTTGTCAAAGCCACTCCATGACATCTGCTGGGAGAAAGTCCTTTCCCAAAGAGGCTGATGGAGCTTCTCCTCCAAGAATGATGAACCAGCTGTACACGCCCATTCCAAAGTCCCCTTGGGTATTCACAAGATCAGCTGGGACCACTAGATGGGAGACCAAGATGCCTGAGCTCTGTTGTTCTGGTTTTATCTCCTCCAGGGGCTGCTGTATGACCTTGGACCAGTCATTCTCCAGCTCTGGGCCTCCAGCTTCCCTGCCCCACCACACCAGGGACCTTCAAAGACTCTTCCCACTCTTGACAGGTGGTCTGACAATGGCACCCCTTCTGAGGCCACCTGAGCAGCCAGGTGGATGATCTGGTACAAGTCACCTCTCTGAACCTTCCTTTCATCACCAATTATTATTTTCCAAAGACAGTTATAATTTTGAGGTCATCCAGCATTCATTTCTTCTTCTATGGCATCAACCCCTGATTTTCTTTAGGGGAAGCCCCCTCCCCCACCTCAGCCTCGGGCAGTGGATGGAGTTGAAACTACCCTTGACTACAAGGGGACAAGAGTGACTAAGCCAGGCCCAGACCTGCATTCCATCCCCTGAGCCTCCACTGAACTGTCCAGAGGGTAGTCATGTAGCCTCGTTCCAGCCACCGGCAGCTGGGCTTAGGACTTATTCCAAATGTTGAGAAGAATGGGAGCATCAAATCTGAGAGGGTTGGCTGCTGGAGTTGCTGGCAGCTATCCTGCCTCTGCTGGAAATGGAGCCTTTGCAGAGAGGCAGAGCCAGGTGTGTGTGTGTGTTAGTCGTTCAGTTGTGTCTGACTCTTTGCAACTCCGTGGACTGTAGCCCGCCAGGCTCCTCTGTCCATGGATTTCTCCAGATAAGAATACTGGAGTGGGTTGCCATTCCCTTCTCTAGGGGATCTTCCCAACCCAGGGATCGAACCCAGCTCTCCTGCATTGCAGGCAGATTCTTTACTGTCTGAGCCACCAAAAGGCTCCCAATTCAGCTGTGCTTGAAGCCAATTGCCTATTCTTAGGCTTTCTACATCCAAGAGCCAGTCAAGTACCTTTTTCACTTAAGCAAGTTTAAAGTGGGTTTTTGGTGCTCACAATGGGAAGAATCATGACCATTTTGGATTTACTTGATACTGTGGCAACCCAGTATTCTTGCCTGGGTAATCCCATGAATAGAGGAGCCTGGCAGGCTACAGTCCATGGGGTCACCGAGAGTCAAACACAACTGAGTTACTTCCACTTTTTTCAATATGTTATCAATTGTAAGATCTTTAAAGAAAATATATCTATTTAATAACTTTTTGGTGAAAAAGGCATATCAGGTATGCCCTCTAAAAAACTTACAGAAGTGTATTTTATTTCTGAAATTGCATATCATGGTCACTTTGGTGACTTGATCAAAGATTAAAGTTCTTCACATTCTTTGGATGAATTTGGCAAATTTTGTTTTGCCTGGGTGATGATAGCCTTCTGAACACTCAATAACCTTCTATTTCCACATTGCATCATTTTAGAAGCCACTGTAAGGGATAATTAGGGATTCAATCTGATAAAATTCCATCAGGCTTGATCTCAGACATCTGAGGAACTGGCCAGCGACAGTGAGGACACCTAACTCCCCCTGGCTGACACGTTCCTTGGACATCAGCTGTCAGACACATCCTCATTCCAGAGACAGGGAGATGCGTGTGTGGGACCCATGTGTCAGAACTAGTTACAACTGTGACTGAGACATTTCCTGTGGAACACACACGAAGCCAAGCAGAACAAGGGTGTGACCTTGGGCAATGACCACCACTCTGTTCTTCCATTGCCACATCTGTAAATGAGAATAATAGCTTCACAGGGTGGTTAGGAAATTTAATGAAAAAAAAAATCAGTCAGACTCTTGGAACTTTGGGTACCAGAATTTTCCAGTAAGTATCTCATTCTCACAACTACTCTTTCAGAGCAGTATAATGATCCAACTTTATGGTTTAGGGCACTGAGAACAGGGACAAGCAGAGTCACGTCCAAGGTGACTCATCTGAGAAGGTGGGTCTGGGACTCAAAGCCAGGCCTGTCCAGAACCCAGGCTTATGTTTCTAACGAACGCCATCTAGACCTCGGCCAGCAGCTGGACTCCTAACCCCAGAGGTGTAGGGTGTGGGGGGTGTGGGCCAAGGGGGACTTGAGGGTTCAGTTCTTAAACGGGGTAGGGAAAGATCACATTCGCTCACCAGCCACAATCACTGCCCAGACCACTGTTTCAGCCTGGTTTGTGGACTCCCTGACCCAGGGACTTGTGCAAGGCCATACCGGCCAGGGAGCGGCCGGGCTCAGGCGAGAGCCCCTCTTCTGTCTCCTCGCAAGTTCCTCATGTTTCACTGCCCTCCCCCCAGACCATCCCAGCGCAATGTCCTGCAGGAAGCCCCCTGGCCACCATAGTCCATGTCCACGTTTGCAGTGTCTTGCTCTGGCAAAGTCTTAATACCTGCTGGCATTTCAGACACGGACTTTGGAGTTGGGCCAACCTTGGACTTGAACCCCTTTCCTGTCACTTATTAATGTAATCCTGGGCTTTTCCCCCTTCCCTTTCTGAACCTGTTTCCTCATCTATAAAATGGGCTACAGAAGCCCATCGTGTGGAGTCGATGTGAAGTTTTGGGCAAACTCAGGGCTTATGATCAGCGACTTTCTCACTAGTCCCGCCTCTGCAGCATAGTTATTGTCATTAATAATCACGAAATAAATCCTAAGAATAATGACCAGAAAAGAAATTCAGAGTGGGAAAAGTTTCTTTATGGGACTTCACATATATATATATAATTGTAGCAGCGAAAAACAACAAACCAAGTCAACAAATATAGTTATTACAGTACAGAAAAAGAAAAAGTGACGAACTAATATTTCTGTCACAGTAATGTCTTTTTCCTTTTGCAAAAATAAATACAGAGTGAACCTGGTAAGTCTGGGGTGTGATCTGCACGTGCAGTGAAAGCAGGAGGTCGCGCGGGCTCTGCTGCTGCCTCTCCCGGTCACAGCGCTCACTGCGTAGTCACCTTGGCTATTCAGACTCAGGGGTGTGCGGAACACCGGAGGGCACACCAGCTGTGTCTGGAGTTGAGCTTAACTGTTACAAACTGTTGCCAAACTAGAAACGAATGCCTGTAGTTGAGTCTGGGTGTGTGGAGGGAGCCAAGTGTATAATAAAGTTCTCTGGATTAACTTCCATGTAGAACATAGTGTTTATTACAGGAAAAGTAGTTTTAAACTGTGCTAATAGCCTGTTATTAAAACTTAACAGTAACCACAGTGACCATTTAGAACCTAGACTCGCAAAAAATTTTTACCAGGAGGAGAGAATTAATCACTGACTTGGATTAGAACGGCTACTGCAGAGTGATAATAAAAAGCAGGCGTCTTTCAGGGGTTTCATTTACCGCTTCTCAACTCTCTACAGAAAACACCCCTCAGTCCACACTGGGAAGCCTCCCTCTGCCCACCCTCGACGCCCCTCTGTACTCATTTCCAGGTAAGTGTCACTTTGATGATCACTGGTAGATTTAACCACAGGGCATCCCCAGAGAGGGGTGAATGAGGGAAGGAGGGAGGGAGCCATCGCCTGTGAGTCCCAGGCCTAACTCATTACAACCACCTGTTTGTGTCACACCCCTCTCTGTGTTTCAGGGCCTGGGTTATCCCTCCCCTGCATTCCCGGGCCTGGGCCTGGGCCTGGCGGCAGAAGCAAGTGGCCACTGTGTGCCTGCTGCATCCCTGGGCACCTCTCTAGAAGTCAAACCCAGGCTGGCACAGCCTCGCCCGTTGTCACCTCCTGCTCCAGCCGCCTGGCTGTCGGTAGACCTTGAACATGCTGCAGTGTGGACGGTGACTGGTTTTAATTTTGTATGATTCCATTTTCTCTCTTCTCAGAATATCAATTGCTTCTTTTAAAAAGTTGTTAACGGCCTCCCTAAAACAGAGGTCCCTGACCTCCAGGATCTAAGGTGGAATTGATGTAATAATAGGAATAAAGTGCACAATAAATGTAATGCGCTTGAATCATCCCACCAACCCCAGTCCACAGAAAAACTGTCCTCCACGAAACCGGTCCCAGGTGCCAAAAAGGTGGGGGGCTGCTGCACTGGAGTGTGCAGTATATCTGCAACTAATCCAGGTCCACTTTCGTTTACATTTTTATTCATTGAGGGACAATGGACATATTGATATAACATTACATTATCTGAAGGTGTACAACTTAATGATTTGATACTTGTTTATAAGTCCACTTTCAAATGACACTGTACCACTTCATGGGTACACCAAGTCCCTTGGAGTGGTCCCAATTCCTCCCTCCAATCCCTTATAACATTGCTGCCATTCAATTCACTTTTCATATGCTAGAATCACCCTGTTCACTGTTGCTATTATTTTGGACAAAGAATTATCTCTAAGATTAGGTAGGTATACAAGCAATGAGGAGTGTATTTTACCTTCATTTCTTCCTTCTCAGATACCTTCCTTCCTTGTGTTGATCTGAATTTCCAATTGATATTATTTACCTTCTCTCTGGAGAACTTCTTTTAACACTTCTTGCAAGGCAAGTCAGTCAGTCGCTCAGTCATGTCCAACTGTTTGTGACCCTGTGGACTGCAGCAGCCAGGCTTCCCTTTCCTTCACTATCTCCTGGAGTTTGTTCAAACTCATGTCTGTTGATGCCAGTCTCTCCCTTTCTTCCTGCCCTCAATCTTTCCAAGCATCAGTGTCTTTTCCAGTGAGTCAGCTCTTCACATCAGGTGGCCAGAGGATTGGATTTTCAGCTTCAGTATCAGTCCTTCCAATGAATATTCAGGATTGATTTCCTTTAGGATTGACTGGCTTGATCTTGCTGTCCAAGGGACTCTCAAGAGTCTTCTCCAGCACCATAGTTCAAAAGCATCAATTCTTTGGTGCTCAGTCTTCATTATGGTCCAGCTCTCACATCTGTACATGACTAGTGGAAAAACCATAGCTTTGACTATATGGACCTTTGTTGGCAAAGTGGTGTCTCTGCTTTTTAATACGCTGCCTAGGTTTGTCATAGCTTTCCTTCCAAGGAGCAAGCTGCAGTCACCATCTGCAGTGATTCTGGAGCCCAAGAAAATAAAGTCTGTCACTNTATGGTCCAGCTCTCACATCTGTACATGACTAGTGGAAAAACCATAGCTTTGACTATATGGACCTTTGTTGGCAAAGTGGTGTCTCTGCTTTTTAATACGCTGCCTAGGTTTGTCATAGCTTTCCTTCCAAGGAGCAAGCTGCAGTCACCATCTGCAGTGATTCTGGAGCCCAAGAAAATAAAGTCTGTCACTGTTTCCATTTTTCCCCCATCTATTTGCCATGAAGTGATGAGACTGGATGCCATGATTTTCGTTTTTTGAATGTAAAGTATTAAGCCAGCATTTTCACTCTCCTCTTTCACCTTCAACAAGAGGCTCTTTAGTTCTTTACTTTCTGCCATTAGGGTGGGGTCATCTGCATATCTGAGGTTATTGGTATTTCTCCCGGCCGTCTTGATTCCAGCTTGAGCTTTATCCAGCCCGGCATTTCGCATGATGTACTCTGCATAGAAGTTAAATAAGCAATGTGGTAATATACAGCCTTGA
This sequence comes from Oreotragus oreotragus, assembly GCA_006410675.1. NCBI lineage: Eukaryota > Metazoa > Chordata > Mammalia > Artiodactyla > Bovidae > Oreotragus > Oreotragus oreotragus. Next base: position 155,644 of record SJYX01007680.1, on the reverse strand, counting down.
CGTACCCCTTTCCCAATTTGGAACCAGTTCATTGTTCCATGTCTAGTTCTGACTGTTCCTGCTTGATCTGATACAGGTTTCTCAAGAGGCAGGTAAGGTGGTCTGGTATTCCCATCTCTTTGAAAAATTTCCACAGTTCGTTGTGATCCACACAAAGGCTTTAGCGTAGTCAAGGAAGCAAGTAGATGGTTTTCTGGAACTCCCTTGCTTTTTCTTTGATCCAATGGATGTTGGCAATTTGATCTCTAGCTCCTCTCTCCTTCAGTTTTTTGTTTGTCTGAGGAAGACTTTATTTCTCCTTCATTTTGGAATGATAATTTTGCTGGATACAACATTTTAGGCTGGTTGCTATTTTGTTTCAACACTTGGATATCTCACTCCACTCTCTTGGTTTCTGATGAGAAAGCCCAATGTAATTTTCATCCTTGTTCCTCTACAAGTAAGGTGTTTCCCTCCATACCCATCTTTGGCGTCTTTCAAGACTTTCTCTTTGTCCTTGGTTTCCTACAGTTTGAATATAAAATGCTTTGGCATCGACTTTTTGGTATTTATCCTGCTTGGTATTTCTTGAGCTTCTTGAATTTTTGGTTTGGTGTCTATCATTAATTTTGGAAACTTGTAAGTCATTATGACTTCAATGATTTACAAGTCATTTCTTCTCTCTTCTTTCTCTCCTTGTTTTCTCATTATGTTTATGCCACACCTAAATGTCCCATGATTCGTACTTATTCTGTTCTAGTTTTTTTCCACTTTGCTTTTTTCCAGGTTTATTGAGATAGAGTTGACATACTGTGTAAGTTTAAGGTATAAAATGTGGTAACTTTATACACTTACATATTGCAAAATTATTACAATAGTATTAGTTATCTCCATACCATCACTTCACATAATTACCATTTCTTTTTTTGTGATGAAAGCATTTAATATCTACTCTCTTAACAACTTTCAAGAACATAATACAGTATTGTTAACTTAAACACCATACTTTAGATCCCCAAACGTATTCACCTTATAACTGGATATTTGTACCCTTTGACCAATATCTGCCAATATCCTGAGCCCCAGCCCCCGGAATCCACCATCTTCAGTTCAGTTCAGTCGCTCAGTCGTGTCTGACTCTTTGTGACCCCATGAGCTGCAGCACGCCAGGCCTCCCTGTCCAAAACCAACTCCCAGAGCCTACCCAAGCTCATGTCCATTGAGTCGGTGATGCCATCCAACCATCTCAACCTCTATCGTCCCCTTCTCCTCCTGCCCTCAATCTTTCCCACCATCAGGGTCTTTTCAAATGAGTTAGCTCTTCGCATCAGGTGGCCAAATTATTGGAGTTTCAGCTTCAACATCAGACCTTCCAGTGAACACCCAGGACTGATCTCCTCTAGGATGGACTGGTTGGATCTCCTTGCAGTCCAAGGGACTCTCAAGAGTCTTCTCCAGCAGCACAGTTCAAAAGCCTCAGTTCTTGGCACTCAGCCTCCTTTATAGTCCACCATCTTACTGTCTAGAATTTGGTTTTTGGTGCATACTATNTCTAGGATGGACTGGTTGGATCTCCTTGCAGTCCAAGGGACTCTCAAGAGTCTTCTCCAGCAGCACAGTTCAAAAGCCTCAGTTCTTGGCACTCAGCCTCCTTTATAGTCCACCATCTTACTGTCTAGAATTTGGTTTTTGGTGCATACTATTTTAGGATTGTTATGTATTCTTAGTTTGGGGTTCACTCAGCTTAAGTCAGTAAATTTATGCTCTTTTACCAAATTTGAGGATTTTCCAGTTATTATTTCTATTTTCTGCACTGCACTCCTTCTCTCCTTCTGGGACTCCAGGGACATCAGTGTATCTTGGTGCTGTCCGACTCCTGGAGTTCTGTTTGTTTTTCTCACCTCCTGTTTCCTCGTTCGGGCTGCGCGGTTTATTTTGACTCAACTTCAAGTTCACTGTTTCTTTCCTCTGTCATCTCCATTCTGCCATTGTGTCTATCCAATGAGTTTGTTTTTGTATTCTTTAGTTCTAAAATTTCCATTTGGTTTTCCTTTATATTTTCTATTTCTTTGCTGAAACATTTTATCAATTATTTCTCTATTTCAAGAGTGTTCACAGTTGCTTGTTGATCCTTTCCTCCCTTTACCCTTTCCTTTTTTTCTTATGAAGGCTGCTGTAAAATCCTTGTCCGAGCATCTCAACATCCATGCAATCTTGATATTGGGATCTGTTGACTGTCTTTTCTCATTCCAGTTCAGATCTAGTAATATTTGATTTTATCCTGGATTTTTGGGTATTATGCTACAACAATCTGTTTCCTTTAAAATAACCTTCTACTTTAGTATGCCTTCAACCTGTTTCAGTTCAGAATGCACATTATGGCTCACTTTTGTGGTTTGTGTGTTTGAACGTCAATTTAGTTCCAAATTCAGTGCTATTATGGTCTGCCCTGCTTGTGTGCTACCCAGAGGCCAATCTAAAACCATGCAGTATTCCACATCATAGTTCAGTTCTCAGAGATTTTTCTGTGTTAATTTCAGTGGGTTTCATGCATAGGACACTTGAATGTATGCCGACTTCATACACAAAAGAATCTCTTGCTGTAGCTCCTCCTTCTCTGTAACCCTCCCCAGCACTCTGGCTGTGAGGAGGTGAGTGCTGCCTCTGCTACCTTGGCTTCATGCGGGGCAAGGAAAGCAACAGGGCTCCACCCTGCCATGGAGTGGGGGGTGGGGAGGGTGGGGTGTCCCCTCTGACCACCTTAGTGCAAGGTGGAACTGAGACCATTTGCAGTGAAGAAGCCTGGGTGTGTCTGCTGGAGGACAAGAAGGCACATGAGAAGATTAAGATCCTAAAGTAACAAGCAAGCAACATAGTAAAATTCTTAAGAGTAGCTTAATGTTCTTTTCTACTAAATTTTTTTCTTTAGAATTATTTATATATTTAGAGTACAAGATTTTTGTTCTATTTTGTAAAAAGAATTTCTATTATGGCTCTTTTCTTTATGGCATTATGATACAGAAGTTTTTTCATTTTTAGGTGGTCACATCTATTATTAATTTCCTTTACATCTCTTGAGATTTTGTTTCTTAATTAAGCAGGTTCTTTTCAAAGATTTAATCTTANAAGACTCTTGAGAGTCTCTTGGACTGCAAGGAGATCCAACCAGTCCATCCTGAAGGAGATCAACCCTGGGATTTCTTTGGAAGGAATGGTACTAAAGCTGAAACTCCAGTACTTTGGCCACCTCATGCAAAGAGTTGACTCACTGGAAAAGACTTTGATGCTAGGAGGGATTGAGGGCAGGGGGAGAAGGGGACGACAGAGGATGATTTGGCTGGATGGCATCACTGACTCGATGTACGTGAGTCTGAGTGAACTCTGGGAGTTGGTGATGGACAGGGAGGCCTGGCGTGCTGTAGTTCATGGGGTCACAACGAATTGGACACAACTGAGCAACTAAACTGAACTGAACTGAACTGAATGGTCTAGTGGTTTTCCTTAATTTCTTCAATTTAAGTCTGATTTGGCAATAAAGAGGATCACAAAAAGCTGTGATTACAACAAACAGTGCAGTTGTGGATCACAACAACTAACTGTGCTGTTATGGATCACAACAAACTGTGGAAAATTTTTAAAGATATGGGAATACCAGACCACCTGACCTGCCTCTTGAGAAATCTGTATGCAGGTCAAGAAGAAACAGTTAGAACAAGACATGGAACAACAGACTGGCTCCAAATCAGGAAAGGAGTATGTCAAGGCTGTATATTGTTACCCTGCTTATTTACCTTATGTGCAGAGTACATCATGCAAAATGCTGGGCTGGATGAAACACAGGATGGAATCAAGACTGCTGAGAGAAATTTCAATAACCTCACATATGCAGATGCCACCACCCTTATGGCAGAAAGTGAAGAAGAACTAAAGAGCCTCCTGATGAAAGTGAAAGAGGAGAGTGAAACAGTTGGCTTAAAACTCAACATTCAAAAAACTAAGATTGTGGCATCCAGTCCCATCACTTCATGGCAAATAGATGGGGAAACAATGAAAACAGTGATAGACTTTATTTTGTTGGGCTCCATAATCACTGCAGATGGTGACTGCAGCCATGAAATAAAATGATATTTGCTTCTTGGAAGAAAAGCTATGACCAACCTAGACAGCATAATAAATATCAGAGATATTATTTTGTCAACAAAGATCCATCTAGTTGAAGCTATGTTTTCTCCAGTAGTCATGTATGGATGTGAGTTGGACTATAAAGAAAGCTGAGTGCTGAAGAATTGATGCTTTTGAACTGTGGTGTTGGAGAAGACTCTTGTGAGTCCCTTGGACTGCAAGGAGATCCAACCAGTCCATCATCCTAAAGGAAATCAGTGCTGGATATTCATTAGAAGAACTGATGCTGAAGCTGAATCTCCAATACGTTGGCCACTGGATGCGAAGAACTGACTCATTGGAAAAGACCCTGATGATGGGAAAGATTGAAAGCGGCAGGAGAAGGGGATGACAGAGGATGAGATGGTTGGATGGCATCATTGACTCAATGGACATGAGTTTGAGTAAGCCCCAGGAGTTGGTGATGGACAGGAAAGCCTGGCGTGCTGCAGACCATGAGGTCACAAAGAGTCAGACATGACTCAGTGACTTTACTGAACTCAACTGATACTTATGTTTTGTGTATTTTTCTGTATGTATGTTATAATTCCATTATTTTTTAATGTAATAACTACTAAAATTCTACAAAGTTAAATATATAAAAATCTAGAAACCATAATAATAAAAGAATTAAAAATTTCTTGCAATCAAAGAACAGCTTATTGTTGCTATCTAAGGCAGATATTTTACCATATTTTACCCACAAAGATATTAATTAAGATAAATAATATATTTATTCTTTCTTTCTAAAAATACATGTTACACACTAACAAAATAGCTTTACTTTTGTTGGAAAAGCTCTTCTTTACAAAAGAGTGTCATCCAATAAATGTGAAAGTAAGAAAACTTTAGGAAATCACCATTTTTAGAGCTACTGGGTGGAAAGTTGATTGTCCAATTTTTATCAGAATTTAAAAATATTACACCATCCAGTATTTCTTGTCTTGGGGAAGAAACAAAAATGTTCACAAAGAATAAATAAAGCTATCCTTACCCTCACTTGTTGATTAACTTTAGCATCATTGTGAATAAAAAGATAAAGCATTGTGTACCTACCCACGTGCTATAAGTAGAAGCTCCACGCCACCTATGAAATGTTCTTGCCAAAAAGGATTCACCTGAGTTAAACAGAGACTAGAAATCAAACTTTCAGCTTATAGGAAACACAAATGTTGAGACTGGATGTGTGTTTCACCCCTGAATTCATATGTTGAAACTCTAACATTCATGTGATGACATTAGGTTGGTGGGGTCTTTGGGAGATTTTTTTTTTTTTTTGGTACATTATTAGGGCAGAGTTCTCATGAATGAGATTAGTGCCCTGATAAGGAAATCCCAGATACCTCTCTCGCCCCAGACTCCTTTCTCATCCCAGACACCTTTCTCACCTCAGACACCTCTCTCACTTCTGGCATGAGAGGATATAACAAGAAGACAGCTGGCCATTTATGTACCATGAAATGGTTCCTGACCCTCAGTAGACACCAAATCTGTGAGTGCCTTGATCTTGGACTTTCCTGCCTCCAGAGTTATGGGAAATAAATTTCTTCTTTTTTTTAAATAAGCCACACACTGTAGTATACTTTTTTGTAGCAGCCTGATCTAAGGCAACAGGGGTAAAGAAACAATAATGTGGCAGTCTGGGAATTTGAATGCAATATGTGTTAATATATTGGGCTTTTTAATAAATAATTACTTCAATGTTGTAATAATTGTTCATTTTTAGACATAATATGATATTACTTTTAAGTGATACAATGCACTGATTTTATTTAGAAAAACATAATAAACTATTTCATAGTGAAGGGTCTTAATATCAATTGTTTACTCAAATATTTTAGCAAAAATAGAAGATATAAATATGGAAAAAATTGATTATCTAATCAAGATAATGGGCATGTGGGTGTATATTATATGATTTTCCTATATTTATGCATAATATTCTGCTATGTGTTTAGAATATGTGGTTAAAGATTTAAGCAAATTTCTAATATACAGTTAAGTATATTATCATATATAAATCTACCAAATTATAGATTTTTATATTTTTTCTCCCTAGAGTAGGAAATGCTTTGGAGCCCCCATAGAGTTCATCTTGATTTTCTATGGTGAGATGTGCATGCCAGATTGCTTTTAACATTTCATTATATATATTTTGGATGTACAAATCTGAGGTGTTTTTGATATAGAAGGTGTTATTGATTACAATTCAGATACATTGTCCACAGTGAAAAGAGTCTCATTTCCATGAATTATATGCTATTTTTTACTCATATAACTACTGACTTGTAGCCTATGTTTCCTTGATATTTCACAAAGCAACTAAACTTGTGGAAACCAATACTATATTTCCTGTTGGATTTCTCATTTGTTTCCATAGCTGTATGACAGGGCAATTCTATCATCAATGAGTGACTTGAATAATTTATTGATGAAATCAGTGCATTGATAAAAATATAATGAAAGGTTGCCTAATTGCTGACTACTCTGCTGCTTTAATTTTAATATATTGGTGGGAAAGTGAAACTGCCTATAGTTCTTTTCATTTATTATCAGCAAGACTGATGGTTAATACCGCAATCCATTGTGGAGTAATATCAAAATTAATTTTTCAAGATAATAGTACACTTTATTTTAAGCCAAACATTAGGTGAATAATTGTGCATTTTATTATTACTGTTAAGGATCGATTTCATTGGAAAATATTTTCCTCTCTTGATCTCTGGTGATCCATTGTCTGTGACTTCTCAGGAGTTTCTATTGTATTTATTTTTATTTTTTTTTAGGAAAACTTCATTTTATTTTATTATTATTATTTTTTTACTTTACAGTATTGTATTGGTTTTGGCATACATTGACATGAATCTGCCATGGGTGTACACGAACTCCCAAACATGAAAGGGAGTTGTATACCATGACTGGCTAAAAGAAGAAGGTAGTATGCTTTTGAGGCAGTGTGAAATAAATAGGGAAAAAAATAAGGCAACTTATGGTTATATTTGCTAAGGCTGTAAATTTTCCCAGACTGAGCTTTCTTATTTTCACATTAAAATCTAGCTAAATTCATAGTCCTAGTCATATCTTGGATTTATTTTTGGTATCTGGAAGAAATCCTGGGCAAAATGTATTTTGTGTTTTGCATCATTTACTGCACATTTAGTGTGAAAACATAAAAGTATTTCCTTTATATATGTGTGTATGTATGTTTGTGTTTTCATCTTCTGTTACTCATTAGCTTTCACTGTTTTGGAAGAACACTAAAAGAAAAAAAAAAATCTTGATCTGCTACATTAACTTACATTGATTCAGGGGTAGCTACAGCCAAGGTTGTTAAAGTGAATAGGGAATTACCCCATTATGCATCTTTCCAAAACAAATGTCTGCACACCCAGAATAGGCTGACCGGCCCACTAGGCTGATGCTCTGGTTTTCAAAGATCTTAGAAGTGCTGAGTTTTCTTATATGTTGCTCAGAAGATTATTAGTGTTTAACTTGAATAAAAATGATTATTTGGCTTTCTATGCTATATTACCCAATCCCTGCTGTATAAATGAGTTACAGTATTACAAAGAAAAACTAGTGGCTGACTGCAGAGGCAAAATACAAGGTAAGATAGCCATAGCTAACATCTAGGTATATAGCACCTACTGTATAGGCAATGTGATACATTAAGGAAGTTGACAATAAAAGAATACTCTGAAGTGAAAAAGCAGCATCTACATGTATGAGGTGCCAGAGATCAAAGCATTTAAATAAATAACCTAACTATATATTACTCAACCAGGATACTCATGTCATGTCATTTTTACTCTAACCCTTTTGCGCTCAAAATCATAAATATTAGTGAGTATTCAAATAATTAGACATTATAAATAGTCATACACTATATTTTAGTTTAGATAGGCATACATCAAATATCATAATTTTGTCACTCATTTTGTATCTTAGGTACACAAGAGGAAACATACATTCCTTACCTATGAGGTGACTCATACTACAGTACAGAGACAAATCAGTTAAATGATTATACCAGTCTTCACACCATACTAGCAGTTAGGTGAATGGTGACTAGAAAGAAAGAAGCATGTAAATGAATTGGCCTGGAGAGTCAAAAACTGATGCAGTGATCTCTAAGTGAGACCATTTGTGATGAAAATGTGTCTGTTGTTTAGAAGAAGATCTGAAGGGGGTTTTCAGACACTTTCAAGCCATAGCACAGAGCATGAAATCACCTGATTCCTCTGTAACCCAACTGATGGGGGCATATGGTGAGATGTTTTATTGAAATCAGGCAGGGTCCTGAGAAATGGGGCTTATCCATAGACTTCAATCTGCAAGTTAAGAGAATTATTGAAAAATGTCATCATGGTATTGGTGTATGAAAATTTTCATTTCAGAAGCTTAACTCTAACAGTGATATGGATGAAAGGATGAGTTCACTAATGGCAGTGAGATCACTGGGGAGGCTATAAAAGGTAATTTTTTATTTTCTTTATGTGTCAACATCATTCGTTGTCCTTTCCACAGTATTTAACAGTGTTGTCAAACAGCATTTATCTTTAAAACAATTCGTCTCCTTTTTGTTCCTATGATCTTAGCTAAGGCTCTTTTAAGATGCTAATTAGAGAGGGAAAGTTGGGAGGTGAGTAAAAGAAGCCAACACATATGAGATATTTTCAAGAAGCTTGAATAAAGGAGAAGAAAAAGTTCAGGGAGTGTTGACAAAGGTTAGAAAAGGGGATGAAGAATGGTCATACTCTGAGAAATCTTAAGGAAAGGAAATTGTGGAAAGAGAAGGTGAGCACCTCAAATAAATTAGGGGATGAGAATAGAAACCACAGAAAAGGCTAAAAATATTTTTTAAGTGATCCAGTTTTAAAAGTGAATAATCTGTCTTCCATGATGTCTCAGACTAGAGCAATCATTTTGTTTTTCAAGATTCAAGAAGTGGATACACGTTAAACTGAGACTGTAAGAAGCCTGGTGCTCTTCTGAACTCTGCCAAGAGCCATGGAACAACAGGTTTGTGTCTAACTTTTTGTGAAGAATTAAAACAACGACTCTAGGCAGTGCTTATGTAAAAGGAGAAATGGCTGATTCAGTACTCAGTGTTTGTGAAAAAGTGTCCATAATCTGGTGTACAAGTCCTATGCACACAACTAGTATATCAGAGAAATTAATAGCATATGTACCACATACTTACTTGTAGAATTTGTGAAGTTAATACAGCATAATTTAAGCTAACTATGTCAGCTCAAATATTCTGAATATTTTTTCTGTTTTTGGTTGTTTATTGGGAAAGATAACCTAACAAAGTTTGGTGTAATTGTAAAAGTTGTTGTACTCACAGTCGTTTACAAATCTTTTGTGACCCCATAGACAGTAGATCACCAAGTTCTTCTGTCCATGGTATTTTCCAGGCAAAAATACTGGAGTGCTTGCTATTTCTTTCTTCAGGGGATCTTCTAGACCCAAGGATCAAACCCACATCTCCTGCATCTCCTGCATTGGCAGGTAGATTCTTTACCACTGAGCCACCTGGGAAGCTAGTATGTATGAGCTAAATGTATGAGCTAGAATTTCTTGTGAAGATTTTGAGAGGGTTTTTGTTACAAATATTATCTTTACAAGGTTTTAGAATAAACAATTTAGGAAAATATTTCTTAGCCTCCCTTTCCAATAGAGTTTCTAAAATCTATGCTTTATTATTTTTCTTGGTTGATGTTGTCTATTTTTTTAAATTGTGTATTGAATTGTTCTAGTGTGTTGGGTAGAACCTAGGTGATTAGGATGAATCTTTTAGTTAATCCACATATCACCTTTATATGAGGTATTAGGTAAGTAGTTCAAGTTACTGTTTAGGATCATGCAGTTTAAAAGGGATATATCTTGATTTGCATTTCTCTGATAATGAGTGACGTTGAGCATCTTTTCATGTGTTTGTTAGCCATCCGTATGTCTTCTTTGGAGAAATGTCTATTTAGTTCTTTGGCCCATTTTTTGATTGGGTCGTTTATTTTTCTGGAATTGAGCTGTATAAGTTGCTTGTATATTTTTGAGATTAGTTGTTTGTCAGTTGCTTCATTTGCTATTATTTTCTCCCATTCAGAGGGTTGTCTTTTCACCTTGCTTATAGTTTCCTTTGTTGTGCAGAAGCTTTTAATTTTAATTAGATCCCATTTGTTTATATTTGCTTTTATTTCCAGTATTCTGGGAGGCGGATCATTGAGGATCCTGCTGTGATTTATGTCGGAGAGTGTTTTGCCTATGTTCTCCTCTAGGAGTTTTATAGTTTCTGGTCTTACATTTAGATCTTTAATCCATTTTGAGTTTATTTTTGTGTGTGGNGTGGGGAGGGTGGGGTGTCCCCTCTGACCACCTTAGTGCAAGGTGGAACTGAGACCATTTGCAGTGAAGAAGCCTGGGTGTGTCTGCTGGAGGACAAGAAGGCACATGAGAAGATTAAGATCCTAAAGTAACAAGCAAGCAACATAGTAAAATTCTTAAGAGTAGCTTAATGTTCTTTTCTACTAAATTTTTTTCTTTAGAATTATTTATATATTTAGAATACAAGATTTTTGTTCTATTTTGTAAAAAGAATTTCTATTATGGCTCTTTTCTTTATGGCATTATGATACAGAAGTTTTTTCATTTTTAGGTGGTCACATCTATTATTAATTTCCTTTACATCTCTTGAGATTTTGTTTCTTAATTAAGCAGGTTCTTTTCAAAGATTTAATCTTATTTTCTAAGCAAACAGGCAAAGAAAAAATCCCCTAAAAAACAATGCAATCGACTGGTGCAACATGGTGGTAACTGCAGAAGAGCGAGCTGCTGCTGCTGCTAAGTCACTTCAGTCGTGTCCGACTCTGTGTGACCCCATAGACGGCAGCCCACCAGGCTCCCCCGTCCCTGGGAGTGGGTTGCCATTTCCTTCTCCAATGCATGAAAGAGAAAAGTGAAAGTGAAGTCGCTCAGTCTGTCCGACTGTTAGCGATCCCATGGACTGCAGCCCACCAGGCTACTCCGTCCATTGGATTTTCCAGGCAAGAGTACTGGGGTGGGGGTGCCATTGCCTTCCCCGAAGAGCGAGCTAGGAGTTTGAAACAGCTGTCTCTATGCATGGGCTAGAGTAAGGAGGGCCTAGCAGAAAAGTGCTGCTTTTCTATTGGGACTCTCCCTCACGGTTCTGCCTGAAAGCTACACTGGTAGTGTGTCCTGGACCTGACCACTCTCTACCCTCCCTTCCGCCAGTCTGATCAAGACCCCTGGTGGTTCAGATGGTAAAGAATCTGCCTGCACTGCAGGAGACCTGGGTTCGATGCCTGGATTGGGAATATCCCCTGGAGAAGGGAATTACTCCAATATTCTTGCCTGGAGAATTCCATGGACAGAGGAGCCTGGTGGGCTACAGTTCATGGAGTCACAAAAAGTCAGACGCAATTGCAAGACTCACACTTTCCCAGTTTGCCTCATCTCTGGCCTAACCCCAACAGCCAGCTTGGTGTGTGCTTCCCTGCTTACCCCCATTTCAACTGTCTTTTGCTGTGAAATAAACCACTTCAAAACCGGTGTATTAAATCTCACAATTCTTTGGTTTTCCTGAGCTGAGTGAGGTGGTTCCCCAGTGTTATGTGATGTTGCTGGGGCTCTGGGCATCTGTGGGCTCAGCTGGATGGAATGAACATCCAGGTGGCTCCTCAACTTGACTGGCAGTTGGCTGGGCCCTAGCTGGGACTGTGGGCTCAATTCTCCTCCATTATGGCACCTCCACAGAGCTTCCAAGAGGAAGGCAGTGGAAGATAGTAGTCTTCTTAAGGCCTGGGGTTTTTGGTCTCAGAATATCCATCCCACTGCCTGCTAATGGTGCAAGCAGTCACAAGGCCAGCCCAGACTCAAGGGGAGTAGAGGAACCACTGGGAGTCATCTGGGAAGACCAACTCCCATGATCGCCTTCAATTTTCCAGTTTCCAGAGACACCTTGTAAAAGCAAGACATCACTCCCCTGCTGAAATCCACAATGCCATCCCCATGCTCACCGTATGTAATGCTAACACCCTGCCCCTCACACCTCTGCTCTCCCCACGTGGTCTGTTCACCGCGCCTCGGAGCCTTTGTACTTGCTGTTCCGTTATGCCAACCGTTTTCCTCCCAGCGTTCAGTTGGCTACTCTGCCTCTCTCCTCGCTGCTGTCACCTTCTGGACACCTGATGCTGTTGATTTGTTCATGTTTTGGGTCTCCACTAGAACGGAAGGTGGGGGTGCAGGTGGAACCTTTCTCCTCCCTCTCCTGTACTCACTCTTAACAGCTAGAACAGCACTGGCCACAGGGATGACACACCATAAACACACTCTACTCTGTGGTTAACTGAACTTTGCTTTTCTGGCAGCTCAGATGGTAGAGAATCTGCCTGCCATGCAGGAGACCCAGGCTCGAATTCTGGGTCGGGAAGATCCCCTGGAGAAGGGAATGGCTGCTCACTCCAGTATTCTTGCCTGGAGAAGCCCAGGGACAGAAGAGCCTGGCAGGGGATCACAAAGAGCTGGACACAACTGAGCAACTAACACTTTTAAACTAACATTTCCCTACATCTTGGGCATCCACTACTTTGAGAAATACACATATTAATTCTAAACTAGGAAAAACTACAGTGGTATCTGGCAGACAGATCCAATAATATATCAGTCCTATATACTCAACAGCAAATATTTCCACCTTCCTAATAAAAGCCAACAGCTGCTTTCCTGTACAGGACAGCTGCTGCAAAGCCCATCTCCTGATGGTCCGTAATCAATCTCTCCCATGCACACGGGGAACTCAGGAAACTCCTAAGACCCACTCTGGACAGAAGCCAGGGGACTGCTGCCCTTGGCATTTTAATTTTAATGCATTTTTGGTGTCAGATGTCCCTCATTAATTCATTGCATTTAATTAGGGGGCTAAACAGGAATCCCTAAACTCTGCTTTCTCAGTGGTTCCTGAGAACCCAGTTCGGTCCAAGGCTATCAACCAAAGTGAATCCACATTTATCCAGGAAGCAGGTGCATGCTGAGGGCAGAATTCTTACAGAAACACATCCCACGTGTCAAAGACAAATCTAAGTTTAAAACAAAATTAATAAAGCCTGTTTGTTTAGAAAGTTGCTGCAAGGGAACTCCTGCCATCTTCACTTCCGCAGGGGTTCAAAAGTGCCAGGGGGTACCTCTTATTACGTAAAACTGAGATCTGTTGTTTAGTCACTCAGTCGTGTCCAACTCTTTGCCACCCCCTGGACTGCAGCACACCAGGCTTCCCTATCCCTAGCTCCCAGAGTTTGCTCAAACTCGTGTGCAGTCGATGATGCCATCCAACCATCTCCAGGCTCTGTTGCCTCCTTCTCTTCCTGCCCTCAATCTTTCCCAGCATCAGAGTCTTTTCCAATGAGTAGGCTCTTAGCATCACGTGGCCAAAGTATTGGAGATTCAGCTTTAGCATCAGTCCTTCCAGTGAATATTCACAGTTGATGTCCTTCAGGACTGACTGGTTTGATCTCCTTGCTGTCCAAGGAACTCTCAGCACCAGCTGGAAAGCATCAGTTCTTTGGTGATCAGCCTTCTTCATGGTCCAATTCTCACGACTACTGGAAAAACCACAGCTGATCTTTTTCTGATCTTTATACTTATACAAAGATCTTTATAGTGATCTTTGTCAGCGAAGATCTCTTTTAATATGCTGTCTAGATGTATACTAATGTAGTTTCCAATTGGAAAACATTCTGATAGGGCAGGTTTGTGGAATGAAGGAGAGAGCAACTGATCTTCCAATGCATTTGGCCATCCTTGGTTAGCTGCAACAGGTCAAGCAAGCAGTCTGGGGACATTTCAAAAGAGGAAGGGGTGGAGGGTGTGTGGCCAGCCATTTCCTGGAACAAGTAGGGGCTGGTGGAATTCTTTTTTGCAGTCAAACTGTCATCCTGGTTACTGGGGAGCAAAGGAGGTGTGTGGCTGCCATGGCTGCATACAAACTGTGAAGTTTCTCATGTGATCACCAAATTTTAAATCAGTACCATTTTGTTAGAGTTAGAAATTATCTTAAAGTTCACTCGGTCACTCTGACCTACTATGCACTCCCCAAATTCCACCCCAAATCCACTCAACAATTGGAAAGACTCATTAACAGGGTAGATCAGTGTCTAACCCGTGGCAAAGGTCAGAAGCAGAATTCGTTCTCCTGAATCTCAGGACTGTAACTATAACCACCACGTTTCTCAAGAATAAAACAAAAAGGAAAAGAAAAGGAAGTCAGTGGCAACATGAACCAGTTCCAGCTGGGCCTATGGTGCTCGTGTTTATAAATACACATTTTTGTATTGAGCTGCGTGGGGTCTTTGTGGCAGCGCGTGGATCTTCACTGAGGAGCACTGAGCTCTCTAGTTGTGGTGGTTGGGCTTCAGAGTGCTGGGCTCAGTTGCTCTGAGGCATGTGGGATCTTGGCTCCCTGACCAGGGATTGAACCTGCATCCCCTGCATTGCAAGGTAGATTCGTAACCACTGGACCACCAGGCAAGACCCAACTCTTGCTTTTTTAGTGAGAGAGCCAGGATACCGTTCCGGGGCTCAGAGGGAGCCAGCACTGGGGGAAGGGTGATATGTCTCTGGTCCAGTCCGGTCAGTTCTCCACAGATCAAGGTATTTAGGGAGGAAAAAAATTACATGTTTAAAGACGTATTAACTTTTTAATAAATGCAAAAAATTGGAAATACCTTAAGTACCCAACAGGATGTCAGGAAACATGGTGGAAGCCTTTGAAGTGGCTTTCCTCCCTCCCGTTACTGGGTGTTCCATCTGCCCATCCACCCCCATCCCTTTCTCGGTTGTCTCCACCGTCCATTCTCTTTAAGCCACTTCACAATGATTGACCTTGAGGGAAATTGACAGTGAAGATGATTCTTGTACAGAGAAATGCAGATTTCATCCAGTGGAATTTAACTGATGGTGAATTAGCTCTGTGGATACTGGCCAATTCTGTCGGTCTTGTATTATTAAAGAAATTCATTTCAGGATTCCTACTTGGCTTATTACTAAAACATCTTACTGAGTCTCCAATTAATTAACAACTACAATTTTTAACATGTTCATTTTGTACTTGAATCATGAGTTTACTTTTCAATAAAGTTTATCCTTTAACAAAATGGTTAAAGGGAAATTCCCTGGCAGACCGGTGATGAGAAGTCAGCAGTTTCACTGCCAGGGCCCAGGTTTGATTCCTGGTCAACCGGGAAACTAAGATCCCACAAGCTGTGTGGCATGGCCAAATAACAAAACAAACTCCAAGGTGGTTAAACTTAGTATAGTCATTTGATTTTATTTACAGCCCTCTTAAAATAGTTACAAAGACTTTGTAGCAACATGGACACATATTCCTGATCAAAAACATTCAGTAGGGAAAAAAATCAGAATGCAAAATTTGTGCTGCTGCTGCTGCTGCTAAGTCACTTCAGTCGTGTCCGACTCTGTGTGACCCCATAGACGGCAGCCCACCAGGCTCCCCCATCCCTGGGATTCTCCAGGCAAGAATACTGGAGTGGGTTGCCATTTCCTTCTCCAATGCATGAAAGAGAAAAGTGAAAGTGAAGTCGCTCAGTCTGTCGACTGTTAGCGACCCCATGGACTGCAGCCCACCAGGCTACTCCATCCATTGATTTTCCAGGCAAGAGTACTGGGGTAGGTTGTAATTAAAACTCAAAATGACAAGTCCCTAGGGAAATAGAGGGGCAAGAACTGAAACCTGATTTGTTAAGAGTTGTAGAATCTTGGGAGATTTTTTAAAACTCTTCACTTCTTGTTATTTTGTTCTCTGCTACACATTAAAAGAAACAAAGATCCTGTGTGAGTTTTTTCTTGCTCAAATTGCCACTGTAACAAACTGCCACAAATTTAGTGGCTTAAAATAACACAGATTTGGCTTACAATAACACAGATTTATCATCTTACTGCTCTAGAGGTCAGAAGTCCAAAATGGGTCTCACAGGACTAAAACCAACTGTTGGCGGGGTTGGTTCCTTCAAGCCCTGGGGAGGATTTTCTCACCTTTTCCAGCTCCTAGAGCCCACGGCCATTTCTCAGCTTGTGGTCCCTGCCTACATCTTCAAAGCCAGCAGTGCAGTATCTTCAGATGTCTTTGTTCTCAGATCTCTGACTCATTTAAGGACCCATGTGATTACTCTGGATCCTCCTACACAATACAGGACAATCTCCCCACATCTAGGTCCCTCCTGTAACCACATCTGCAAAATCCCTTTTGCCACTTAAGGTACTCATGAGCTCTGGGAATCAGAATGTGGACATCTTTGGCATCCATGGTTCTCCTGCCTGTCATGGGTAACTGACCCCAATCCAGAGGATTTCTTTCATCGTGAAGTACAATGAGAACTAAAGTTTCCCGATGTGTCTGAGTTCAAGGAGATATAGCCTAAGATGATACTGAAATTAAACTCTGCAACAGGCAACACTCTAGCAGAAAAAATTTAAACAATTGTTGCCTCTGGGGGTGGGATGGGGACTGACGAGGAAAGGGCACAGGGGAACTTTCTGAGAGTGATACTCTATATTTTGATAGGTTTTTAAGTGTAAACAAATACTAAATCCTAATATCGAGGGGATACTGCAGTGATGTTTGCCATTTATTCTGAAACATGACTAAAGGGACAGGTAAGTAAATAAATGATAAATAGGTATACAGTAACATGTTCATGGTAGAATCTAGGCGGTGGGTATATGGGTGTTCACGATAAAAATCTTTTGTTGTTTGGCTTTTTAATAAAAGAACTATGGGGGATAGAAGACATAACCCTGAAATAATATTCTGGTGATTTAAATTAATAAAGGGTGGGAATTCTTTGGCAGGCCAATGGTTAGGACTCTGCTCTCTCTCTGCCAAGGGCCCAGGTTTGATTCCTGGTTGGGGAACTAAACTCCCGTAAGCCATGTGGTGTGGTCAAACTAACAAACAAACAGATAAATTAATAAATGGATGGCTGGATGGATCTGAAAAATCATTAAGCAAGTCCTTCAACCACCTATTTAAAATCAAAGGCTCTTAACCAGGGGAATTTTGGAAGGTGTCTAAAAAGGAGTGGGACACCACAATTTTTGATGTCCATGACAGGGGAGGAGGGGAATATTACTTAGCATATACAGGGTATGGCCAGGGAAGCTACTGCAAGCACTCAAACTGTCCACTTGACAAAAACCTCCACACCAGGTTTCACCAAGGAACACCTGCTTAAAACCCAAGTCTCCCCTTTGCAACATTTCATCCATTTGCTGGCAGCACATCTCCAAAAGGGTTGTGGCTCAGTTCACCTGTTGGCACATTCCCGACTTCTTGGCAACCCCAGGAAACCCAGCACAGAGCTCTACCCAGACTTCACTTTTAATGAACTTCTGATGATGGGCGAGGGGGAGGCTCCCTGACCATCTCAGCCTCACCTCCACACAGTTCACTCCACGGTGAAGATGCAAATCTACTGCCCACTCCTTCCCACCCCCGCCAAGACCACTGGGGCAGGATGTTTCTGCTGCAGTTCTGCTAAGACATAGCTTCCGACACTACACCCCCACCGTCATACCCCCAACCCCATTCTCTCACACAAAAGGGCAGGGGAAGGTGCCTGAAAGTAACCACCATCACACAGAGCTGAGAAAAGCCAGCATAAAGCACTTTTATTGCAATAATAAAACTTGAAACTCATGTGTAGTGCAGGGGGTGGATGGATTTTCCAGGCAAGAGTACTGGGGTGGGGTGCCATTGCTTTCCTTTATATCTGTAGAATAAAATTCCCTGGGTTATTCATGAAAATAAATCTAATTATTATAACTTTTTCCCCAAGTCACTTTTAGCAATGTTTGACACTCAGGAGCTGAGCATTTTGGCAAAACTGGGGCAGGGCTCAAATATATGTATACATTACTGAGCTCTCTGAGAATAGCAAATTCCAGGCAGCCAGCCACTGGTTTTGTTTCTGACTACCTGCTTTGAGTTTGTTGTAGACAATAGCATGTAAAAAGAAGAGGGGTCAAAAACTACAGGATAGCCATAAACCCACTGGAAGTTTCCTAAGAATTTTTTTGTGTGTCTAGGAAGAGAAAATGTCATAAAGGAATTTATGATATTTTAATTTTGGGAGTGAAAAGTAATTAAGTGATACTGTACAGTGTATGAAAAGGCATTGTGACTAAAAATCAGAGGGCAGGGATCCATGTGTGAATTTTACAACTTAATAGCAGTAGACTTTCAACTTCACTTTAATCACTTCAATATTCCTTAAGATATATAACAATGCCTCCCCTTCTAATTAAGAATATGAGGGAAAGCTAAGTTAAACAAAATGTGAAATTTGACTATTAAGAGGATGAGATGGTTGGATGGCATCACTGATTCAATGAACATGAGTTTGAGGAAACTCAGGGAGATAGTGAAGGACAGGGAATCCTGGAATCCTGCAGTCCATAAGGTCACAAAGATTTGGACACAATTTAAGAGACTGAACAACAAATATAAACCATGAGCAAAATTATATTAGAGATAATGGTGGTTCCCAAATAGTCCATCTACTCTTCCAATTTGTCAACATTTTTCAGGTAAAGATGATTAGCTCTAGTCAGATGGCTTGAAGAGAAGCAATATGTGTCATTCAGAGGCAGGAACATGAAGAGACTGCATATAACCACCTAGTTATCCATCTCGCTTTCATAATTCCTTATTGATTCTTATTTTGAGTATGAGATATGATACTGAAGGGTTGATGATAAGATACATGCCATAAGAATTTAGAAGAATAGATCTGTTAACAATTAAGATGAGAAAGGACTTTCCCATTAGCTCAGCCGGTAAAGAACTTGCCTGCAATGCAGGAGAAGCCGGTTCAATTCTTGAGTCAGGAAGAGCCACTGGAGAAGGCATAGGCTACCCACTCCAGTATTCTGGCCTGGAGAATGCCATGGACTGTATAGTTCATGGGGTCACAAAGAGTAGGACACGACTGAGCGACTTTCACTTTTCAAGATGAGAAAGGCTCTGCACAGTACAGATTTAGAGACAGTTTTGGACAATTAAAGTTTGAGATGGCAATTCATATCCAAGTGGAGATGTCATGAAGTTAACTGTCTTGCAGAGAATTCTGGACAGGAGATATAAACACAAGAGTTGACATATGGTTAGCATCTAAGTCTGTGAGACTGAGATTACCTAAGGATGGAATGTAAATACAGAAAAGGAACAGGGACAGAGCACTAGGTCACTCCAATATTACGAGATTAGATAGAAGAAGAAGAACTAGCAAAGGGGACTCAGAAGACAACCAGAAATATAAAGAAATCTCAGAAGTGTGTGATGTGTTAGAAGTCAAGGAAATAAAATATACCAGAAAAATAGGGAGTTATCAACTCTATCAAATGACGCTGATTGATAGCATTATGAAAATAAGGAGTAAGAAATCTGGACCATTGAATTAGAAGATGAGGTTCCCACTATGCATTGTGATATCAATCCATCCTCAAATTTGAGGCTAAAATTGTGAATCCATTATTATATCTTCTGGTTCTATGTATTGACTCATCTCAGTTGAAGGATTCCCATGTGGGGTCCCTCAGGCAGTGGCAATAAGGTGTCAGTTCAGCTCTAGTCATCTGAAAACCCAAACAGCTATAGTATGAACATCCCTGATGGATCACTCATATGGCTAGCAGTTGAGGCTGACTGTCAGTTTGAAGCTTAGGCTGAGGCTGTATGCTGCTGCTAAGTCACTTCAGTCGTGTCCAGCTCTGTGCGACCCCATAGACAACAGCCCACCAGGCTCCCCCATCCCTGGGATTCTCCAGGCAAGAATACTGGAGTGGGTTGCCATTTCCTTCTCCAATGCATGAAAGTGAAAAGTGAAAGTGAAGTCACTCAGTCGTGTCCGACTCTTAGCGACCCCATGGACTGCAGCCCACCAGACTCCCCCATCCCTGGGATTCTCCAGGCAAGAATATTGGAGAGGGGTTCCATTGTCTTCTCAGCTGTATGATAGGTAGGAAAGTGACCTCTCAAAGATGTCGGTGTTTTAATCCCCATAAGCTGAGGACTAACTATGATATATGGTAAAGAAAATCAGCTGATGGAATTAAGTTTGCTAATCACCTGATCTTAAAATGGGGAAAATGTCCTGCATTATCCCATTGAAATCAGGGTAATCACAAGGGTCCTTATATACAGAAGAGGAAGACAGAAGACTCAATGTGAAGCAAAACAATATGAGGAAGGCTCAGTGCTCATTAATGGCTTTGCAGACTAAAGAAAGGGTTTACCAGTCAAGGGATGCAAGTGGTCTCTAGAAACTGGCAAAGACAAAAAAAGCTGATTCTCTCCTTGAGTCTCCAGAAGAAAAATACATCCCTGCCAACACTTTGATTTTATCTCAAGCAGCTATTAATAAGTTTCAGGCAGACCTGAAAGATAACTATTTTGTTTTATGATTCTAAGTTTGTGGTAATTTATTATGACAATAGGAAACTAATACAGGCTGCCAAAAACAACAATATAAAACCAAAACATTCATTTGTCACATCTTCATCTGGATTAAGTGCCTTTGATCATGAAGGCTAGTTTCAGAGGCAACACCTTAAGAAAACATTATCCAAGAGATTCAAATAGAAGCTTCCAGCCTTCTTAAAATACAATCTCAGATGTCTCAAAATGTCACTTTTGCTACATACTATTGATGGAATAACTAAGGTGAGCCCAGATTTAGGGGTAGTTGAGGTAAACTATACCTCTTAATGTGAGGGGAAGCATGCTTGTATAGAAAATGAGGAATTGATGACAAGCTTATTGAAAAATATTTATCACAATGGATGAAAATGAAAACTATATCAATACATGGGGAGGTTGGAAGCCTGTGGGGAGTAAGTTTAAGAAAGAATCAGAGGAGATAAAAGGGACATGTTTAGACATTACTTTCAGAAAGCATATGCAAAGAAGAGCAAAAAGTAAGTAACAATTGGAAGAGAAGCAGCATCAAAGGAAAAAATATATATAAGAAAAAAAATCTTGTTTCTATACTAAATAGTAACAATTTGTTACAGTCAAATTTTATCATAATTTTTGTTTATATGTATATGCATACCATAATATTACAAAGTTATCACTGGTACACACCATACAAAAGTGTTCAAATATATTTTGAAGGGATCCAGTTGTAGTTTTGGTTCAAAGGAAGCAGATTTTGAGGCAAACATTTTTGTGTTATTATTTATGGATATATGCTAGGGGCTGACTTGTGTCCACCCAGAATTCATACGCTGACATTTTAACCCCCATGTAACTATATTGGAGATAGAGTCTCTAAGGAGGTGACTAAAGTTAAGTGATATCATAGGGTAGAGTCCTGATCTGATGGAACTAGTCCCTTATCAGAAGAGGAAGAGAGACCCCAGAACTCTCTCTCTCCATCATGCAAGGATGCAATGAGAGGGCAGCTGTTTGCAAAGCAGCAAGAGACCTCTGGCCAGAATCTGACCATGTTGCCCTGATCTTTGATTTCCAGGCTCCAAAACCAAGAGAAAATACATTCCTATGCTAGGGTGACTCAGTCTATGTTATTAATATCTTATTATGGCAACCTAAGCTGATTAACAGGGCTTTCGAGGTGGTGCTAGTGGTAAAGAACCCGCCTACCAATGCAGGCAATGTAAGAGGCGGGGTTCTAACCCTAAGTCAGGAAGATTCCCTTGGAGGAAGGCATGACAGCCCACTCCAGTATTCTGGCTTGAAGAATTCCATGAACAGACTGGCCTGGTGGGCTATAGTCCACAAGGTCACAAAGAGTTGGACACAACTGAAGTGACTTAGCACAGTACAGCATAAGCTGATTAATAAGGCATTGCAAACCCAGAAATGCAGGAGTAAAGGAAGGGGAAAACGAGTTAGGGAGAGAGGAAAAAAATAGGAAGTTGGCCATTTAGCATAACTTATTGACTACTATATCTTAAAAACATGATTTTTTATTTAAATTCCTACAAGTGATAGTCACTCATTCGTGTCTGACTTTGTGACCCCATGAACTATAGCCACCAGGCTCCTCTGTCCATGTGATTCGCCAGGCAAGAATACTGCAGTGAGTTGCCATTCCCTTCTCCAGGGAATTTTCCCTATCCAAGGATCAGACCCAGGGTCTGAATCTGGGTCTTCTGCATTACAGCAGATTTTTAACCCTGTGAACCACCAGGGAAGCCCTGGTACACAGTAAAATAGAAATTTCAGAACTTACTATAATTCAGTTAGACAATCTGAGTAACTAAGACAAGTGCACAATTGCATTTTCTTTTTAATGTGTGTAATGCCCCAATCTACCTAATTTGGGGGATATGTGAAACTGGACCGTAATACTGAGCGAGTAGAGGTGATGGAATTCCAGTGGAGCTATATCAAATCCTGAAAGATGATGCTATGAAAGTGCTGCACTCAACATGCCAGCAAATTTGGAAAACTCAGCAGTGGCCGCAGGACTGGAAAAGCTCAGCTTTCATTCCAATCCCAAGGAAATGTAATGCCAAATAATGCTCAAACTACCACACAATTGCACTCATCTCACATGCTAGTAAAGTAATGCTCAAAATTACCCAAGCCAGGCTTAAGCAATACATGAACTGTGAACTTCCAGATGTTCAAGCTGGTTTTAGAAAAGGCAGAGGAACCAGAGATCAAATTGCCAACATCCGCTAGATCATCAAAAAATCAATTGAGTTCCAGAAAAACATATATTTCTGCATTATTGACTATGCCAAAGCCTTTGACTGTGTGGATCACAATAAACTATGGAAAATTCTGAAAGAGATGGGAATACCAGACCGCCTGACCTGCCTCGAGAAATCTGTATGCAGGTCAAGAAGCAACAGTTAGAACTGGACATGGAACAACAGACTAGTTCCAAATAGGAAAAGGAGTATGTCAAGGCTGTATATTGTCACCCTGCTTATTTAACTTATATGCAGAATACATCATGAGAAACACTGGGCTGGAAGAAGCTGGAATCAAGATTGCCGGGAGAAATATCAATAACCTCAGATATGCAGATGACACCACCCTTAAGGCAGAAAGTGAAGAGGAACTAAAAAGCCTCTTGATGAAAGTGAAAGAGGAGAGTGAAAAAGTTGGCTTAAAGCTCAACATTCAGAAAATGGAGATCATGGCATTTCACCCCATCACTTCATGGGAAATAGATGGGGAAACGGTGGAAACGGTAGCTGACTCTATTTTCTTTGGCTCCAAAATCACTGCAGATGGTGACGGCAGCCATGAAATTAAAAGATGCTTACTCCTTGGAAGGAAAATTTTGACCAACCTAGACAGCATATTGAAAAGGAGAGACATTACTTTGCCAACAAAGGTCCGTCTAGTCAAGGCTATGGCTTTTCCAGTGGTCATGTATGGATCTGAGAGTTGGACTATAAAGAAAACTGAGCACCAAAGAATTGATGCTTTTGAACTGTGGTGTTGGAGAAGACTCGAGAGTCCCTTGGACTGCAAGGAGATCCAACCAATTCATTCTAAAGGAGATCAGTCCTGGGTGTTTATTGGTAGGACTGATGTTGAAGCTGAAACTCCAATACTTTGACCACGTGATGAGAAGAGCTGACTCATTTGATATGACCCTGATGCTGGGAAAGTTTGAGGGTAGGAGGAGAAGGGGATGACAGAGGATGAGATGGTTGGATGGCATCACCGAATCAATGGACATGGGTTTGGGCGAACTCCAAGAGTTGGTGATGGACAGGGAGGACTGGTGTGCTGTGGTTCATGGGGTCGCAAACAGTCAGACATGACTGAGTGACTTAACTGAGCTGAACTGACCTTCTCCCAATATATAAACTCCCTAATATAAATAAATTAGATGTCTTATATATTTAGATATATA
>SJYX01007680.1:104525-130048 GCA_006410675.1 Oreotragus oreotragus | reverse complement strand
TAAATATACAAATTATATATTTATATATAAATATTATATATATATTTATATTTATATATAAAAATTAGATGTATTATATATTTCAAAATAACAAAATATGCCCTTCTTCCAGCCACCTCAGAGTGACTTAACTGAGCTGAACTGACCTTCTCCCAATATATAAACTCCCTAATAAAAATAAATTAGATGTCTTATATATTTAGATATATATAAATATATATATATTATAAATATATAAATTATATATATATATATTAGATATATTCTATATTTCAGAATAACAAAATATGCCTTTTTCCAGCCACCTCAGACCTTTTCTGCCTCCCCATGTACATTTTTGGGTCTTTTCAAGATATTCTTTGAATGATGGCCTGCACATAAATTTGAGTACTTAAACAGATTTAATCAGCATCTTTAGCAATGACAAAAGTAACTTTTATGAACTCATTTTGTCTTCAAATCCCAAATTTAATAAGCATAAAACATAACCTGTTCTGATGAACACTTTTGCTACTCATGTAATGTCATTACTTATAACGCTAAACATACTTGTAGCTGTCCTGTTTTCGCATCTTTAGGGAAAAAAAATAAGAATGGATATTCAAATGATTTAAATCCCTTTGAGACATGGGGGCTATTGTAATACTATAAATTGTGTTTTCCCTCCAAGGTTAGTTGCGATGTTGGCCTTGATTTAAAACCCAAGATCCTGTGGGAAATGGCAATGATATTGAGTTCTGACAAATTGAATTGGTCTCAAGGTGTTGGAGGATGACTAATAAATCTGCAAGCTGATCCAAAAAATATTCTATACAAGACATTTTTTCTTCTTGAAACATATGTGGCACCTTTAAGTGTTAATACCACTACCTGTTTGGTTTACTTAAATTGTGTGTTTGGGAGTGATTTCATTCTTGCTAAGATAAACACCCACTTGCATATGACAATTGCTGTGGATAAAGATACAAAGGAGTATTATTTTGTTTTGTTTTCCATGTTGTGTAGCATTTTATGTCTAATATCATTTATTTTAATCTTGCATCTCCTAGCATGACTTGGCAAGATACGGTTACTATATTCTCTGTAGTCTGTCATGCCATGAAAGGGAATGCCAGGTTTGCATAAGAGTGTGTCAGCAATGTGACTTAAAACTTGCCATTTGAGTACTGTACATCAAAATACATAAACACTTTTACCAATACTGGAAAGAATAAAACACCATATCTAAAACAAAATTGGAATTTTTAGAAATTTGTTCAAGAGAGACAAAGATGGAATTAGAGTCTGAATATAAATCTCTTAACCCAGTATTTGACAACAAAGCTTTTTATAGGTCTATTTTAAAATATTATTATCTGTCAGGATATTTGCATGGAATATTTCTTCTTAAAAGTGTTCTAAACACATCTCAGAAACTTTATCACTTTTGTTTATTAATTTGTCATTATATTTTTATATATTGGAGATGTAAATATCATATTCACCAGGTCTGAAAAGAACTCTGAGACCCAGCTCAGATGCCTTCTCTCTCACAAATGCTCCCTTGTTGCTTCATCCCACATGAATCTCTCCTTTATAGACTTCAGCCTTTAACTGCACAATTACACTTTTATTTTATTGAGTCCTAATTTTTGTTTTGCATCATATAAATGGTTTTAAGAATAGATAATAAGTCCCATATATCATGCATAATGTTTCCTAACCAACATATTCTATCTTCTCGGTGAAGTTTGCTTAACCACACTAAATTGTATTATCTGTTTACACTCTCAGAATTGGGTAGCTTTTGATATTAGTATCATACTTTATATGTCCTATATTATTAATATTGTAAATTTATTTTTCATATGTACCTATTTTATTCATATACTTCTTTTGAAAGTCAAATGAGGGTAGGTACTAAGACTTATGTATTGAATAGAAAGTCCGTGTGGCACAAAGGCTATTGAAATTATTCTATTGAATAGATTGCTATGTATATACTTTGATTAAAAATCATATTGTAATAAGTTATAACTATGCTATGGTTTCAAAACAAATTAAGTAATTGAATTCACAAAATAATTAGCCTCACACAATTACACTTTTATTTTATTGAGTCCTAATTTTTGTTTTGCATCATATAAATGGTTTTAAGAATAGATAATAAGTCCCATATATCATGCATAATGTTTCCTAACCAACATATTCTATCTTCTCGGTGAAGTTTGCTTAACCACACTAAATTGTATTATCTGTTTACACTCTCAGAATTGGGTAGCTTTTGATATTAGTATCATACTTTATATGTCCTATATTATTAATATTGTAAATTTATTTTTCATATGTACCTATTTTATTCATATACTTCTTTTGAAAGTCAAATGAGGGTAGGTACTAAGACTTATGTATTGAATAGAAAGTCCGTGTGGCACAAAGGCTATTGAAATTATTCTATTGAATAGATTGCTATGTATATACTTTGATTAAAAATCATATTGTAATAAGTTATAACTATGCTATGGTTTCAAAACAAATTAAGTAATTGAATTCACAAAATAATTAGCCTCCAGAATTATAAAATTTTAAGTCATGATTATGATAACATAAAAAAACCATCTCACAACTGAGTCTAAGATTTTAAAATAAATGCTTTTAAACTTACAAGAAAAAAATGAAAAAAAAAATCTAAGGCTAGATGATTGGATAAATTGGGTGTGTAGTGTGTGCATGTAGTGAGCATACTAATAAAATACTGAAAACTAAAAGGAACATACAGTGAATTTAGAAAATTTTTATCGAAATTTTTATCCAAAATAGAAAAGCAGATATTTTTTAAATGAAGAAAGGAAGAAGTAAGGGGTAACAGTCTTCTTTTGCCTAAACAAAAAGTGTCCCAGGATAGAGGACTATTAGTGCTAAAACCAGGGAAGTTCCAGACAAACTAGAATGGGTTTATCACCTTATAGGAGACCTAATTTATTTTTAAAAGTAATTTATTTTTGGCTGTGCTGTATCTTCATTGCTCCTTGCAGGCTTTCTCTAGTTGCAGTGCATGGGTTTCTCATTGTGGTGGCTTCTCTTGTTGTGGAACACAGGCTCCAGGACACATGGTCTTCAGTAGTTGCAGCTCACTTAGTTGCTTGCACAAGTGGGATCTTCCTGAACCAGGGATTGAATGCATGTCACTATATTGGCAGGAGATTCTTAACCATTGGACCTCAGGAAAGTCCCAGACACCTATTTTAAATCTATATGTAATTTATTCAATACATACGCACACATACAAACACGCACAGGTCGGGAAGATCCCCTGGAGAAGGAAATGATAACCCACTCCAGTACTCTTGCCTGGAGAATCCCATGGATGGAGAAGCCTGGTAGGCTACAGTCCATGGGGTCACAAAGAGTCGGACACGACTGAGCGACTTCACCCACCCACCCATACATATCCTTGGAGAAGGTGATGGCACCTCACGCTAGTACTCTTGCCTGGAAAATCCCATGGACAGGGGAGCCTGGTGGGCTGCCGTCTATGGGGCTGCCCAGAATCAGACACGACTGAAGTGACTTAGCAGTAGCAGCATACATATCCTTAAAATACATGTAGTGTATACATACTCATCCTAAGAGATTATTTTTAAAAAATGGATATCTAGAAGAAAATATGCCAGAACGTATGTATATATGTATGTGTGTATAGGTCTGTACACACATGCATGCATACATACAAATACCCAAATGTAAAATCTCCATTGAAAGTTAGGTGCATAGGTCAACTTTGCTGTATATCAGCATTCTCAGAATCTCAAAGGTTTATTGTTGTTGTTCAGTTGCTAAGACATGTCCGACTCTTTGTGGCCCCAGGGACTGCAGCACACCAAGCCTCCTTGTCCTCAACCATCTTCCAGAGTCTGCCCAAGTTCAAGTCCATTGAATCAGTGGTGCTATCCAACCATCTCACCTTCTGTTGTCCCTTCCTCCTCCTGCCTTCAGTCTTTCCCAGCATCAGGGTCTTTTCCAATGAGTCAGCTTTTTGTGTCAGATGACCAAAGTATTGGATCTTCAGGTTCAGTATCAGTTCTTCGAATGAGTGTTCAGGGTTGATTTCCCTTGGGATTAACTGGTTTGATCTCCTTGGTGTCCAGGGGACTTTCAAGAGTCTTCTTTAGCACCACCATTTGAAAGCATCAATTTTTTTATATTAAGAGATTTACTTCAGGCTCAAAAAGTGGCCAGCTGAAACTTGGCTAGATCTGGTTTGGATTGGATGAGCATTTGTTCCCTAAGGAGGAATATGCTTCCCTGGTGGCTCAGAAAGTAAAGCATCTGCCTACAATGTGGGAGACTTGGGTTCCATTGCTGGGTCGGGAAGATCCCCTGGAGGAGGAATTTCAAACCATTCCAGTACTCTTGCCTGGAAAATCCCATGGACCGAGGAGCCTGATAGGTTACAGTCCATGGGATCACAAAGAGTCAGACAGGACTGAGTGACTTCACTTTCACTTTCAAGGAGGAATATAAACTACTGTAAGGAGCGGTGGCTGTGTGGTGTGGGAGCCGCAGTGACTGTGTGGACATTCCTCACGTCCAAGGGCAAAGAAGCCCCAGTAAGATGGTAAGAGAGGCAAAATCACATTTAGAATCAAACCCCATCCCGCCAGAAAAGCTCAGAGGGCTCAAATAAACCAGGACCCAGAGACCACACGGAGACTGAGACAGAACTGTGCTTGAGTGTCTCCTGTGGAAATACTGGTCAGCAGTGGACTGCCACAGGGGCAGGGGCTCTGGGTGCAGCAGGCTTGGGTATGGTATAAGCCCTCTTGGAGGAGGTCACCACTAACCCCACCACAGAGCTGCCAGAACTTACACAGGACTGGGAAACAGACTCTTGGCAGGCAAAGACAGAACCTTGTGTACACCAGGATCTGGGAGAAAGGAGCAGTGATCCAATAAGAGACTGACCCAGACTTGCCCGTAAGTGTCCAGCAATCTCCGGTGGAGGCCTGGGTCAGTGGTGGCCTGCTGCAGGGCTGGAGGCACTGAGTGTAGCAATGCATTCATGGGACCTTTTGAAGGAGGTTGCCATTATCTTCGTTACCTTCACCATAGTT
Organism: Oreotragus oreotragus; assembly: GCA_006410675.1. Lineage (NCBI taxonomy): Eukaryota > Metazoa > Chordata > Mammalia > Artiodactyla > Bovidae > Oreotragus > Oreotragus oreotragus. The sequence goes on along the minus strand of SJYX01007680.1, from coordinate 124,955 downwards.
TGGCCCCAGGTAAACCTATATGCAGGTCAGGAAGCAACAGTTAGAACTGGACATGGAACAACAGACTGGTTCCAAATAGGAAAAGGAGTATGTCAAGGCTGCCTATTGTCATCCTGCTTATTTAACTTCTATGAAGAGTATATCATGAGAAACACTGTGCTGGAAGAAGCACAAGCTGGAATCAAGATTGCTGGGAGAAATATCAGTAATCTCAGATATGCGGATGACACCACTCTTATGGCAGAAAGAGAAGAGGGATTAAAAAGCCTCTTGAGCAAAATGAAAAAAGAGAGTGAAAAAGTTGGCTTAAAGCTCAACATTCAGAAAACTAAGATCATGCCATTTGGTCCCATCACTTCATGGCAAATAGATGGGGAAACAGTGGAAACAGTGTCAGATGTTATTTTGGGGGGCTCAAAATCACTGCATATGGTGATTGCAGCTATGAAATTAAAAGACACTTGCTCCTTGGAAGGAAAGTTATGACCCATCTAGACAGTATATTAAAAAGCAGAGACATTACTTTGTCAACAAAGGTCTATCAACAAACGTGAGTTTGGTTAAAATCTAGGAGTTTGTGATGAACAGGAAGGCCTGGCATGCTGCAATTCATGGGGTTGCAAAGAATCAGACACAACTGAGCGACTGAACTAAACTGAAATAATAGGGAGGGAACACAGCCCCATCCATCAACAGAAAATTGTATTAAAGTTTTACTGAACATGGCTTTGCCCATCAAAATAAAACTCAATTGGCTCAGAGGGTAAAGCGGCTGCCTGCAATGCAGGAGACCAAGGTTCGGACCCTGTATCAGGAAGATTCCCCTGGAGAAGGAAATGGCAACCCACTCCAGCGTTCTTGCCTGGAGAATCCCATGGACAGAGGAGCCTGGTGGGCTACAGTCCAAGGGGTCGTAAAGAGTTGGACACAACTGAGGGACTTCGCTTTCACTTTTCCCCCCTCAAGCAGTCNCAACCCACTCCAGCGTTCTTGCCTGGAGAATCCCATGGACAGAGGAGCCTGGTGGGCTACAGTCCAAGGGGTCGTAAAGAGTTGGACACAACTGAGGGACTTCGCTTTCACTTTTCCCCCCTCAAGCAGTCTCTCCCATCAGGAAGCTTCCATAAGCCTTTTATTCTTCCATAAGCTTCTTTCATAGCCCTCTTATCCTTCTCCATCAGAGGGTGACAGACTTAAACCCACAGCCACAGGAAACTAACCAGCCGGATCACGTGGACCACAGCCTTGTCTAACTCAATGAAAATATGACCAATGCTGTGTAGGGCCACCCAAGATGGAAAGGTCATGGTGGAGAGTTCTGACAAAGTGTGGTCCACTGGAGAAAGGAATGGCAAACCACTTTGATATTCTTGCCTTGAGAACCCCATGAACAGTATGAAAAGGTAAAAAGATAGGACAATGAAAGATGAACTATCCAGATCGGTAGGTGCCCAATATGCTACTGAAGATCAGTGGAAAAATAACTCCAGAAAGAATAAAATACCCAGTTGTGGCTGCAACTGGTGATGGAAGTAAAGTCTGATGCTGTAAAGAGCAATATTGCATAGGAATCTGGAATGTCAGGTACATGAATCAAGGCAAATTGAAGGTGGTCAAACAGGAGATGGCAAGAGTGAACATCAACATTTTAGGAATCAGTGAACTAAAATGGACTGGAAGTGGTCCACTGGAGAAGGGAATGGCAAGCCACTTCAGTATTCTTGCCTTGAGAACCCCATGAACAGTATGAAAAGGTAAAAAGATAGGACAATGAAAGATGAACTATCCAGATCGGTAGGTGCCCAATATGCTACTGAAGATCAGTGGAAAAATAACTCCAGAAAGAATAAAATACCCAGTTGTGGCTGCAACTGGTGATGGAAGTAAAGTCTGATGCTGTAAAGAGCAATATTGCATAGGAATCTGGAATGTCAGGTACATGAATCAAGGCAAATTGAAGGTGGTCAAACAGGAGATGGCAAGAGTGAACATCAACATTTTAGGAATCAGTGAACTAAAATGGACTGGAATGGGTGAATTTAACTCCAATGACCATTTGTGGGCAAGAATCCCTTAGAAGGAATGGAGTAGCCATCATAGTCAACAGAAGAGCCCAAAATGTAGCACTTGGTGGATGCAATCTCAAAAAACGATAAAATAACCTCTGTTCATTTCCATGGCAAGCCATTCAATATCACAGTAATCCAAGTCTGTGCCCCAACCAGTAATTCTGAAGAAGCTGAAGATGAATGATTCTATGAAGACCTTCAAGACTTTCTAGAACAAACACCCCAAAAAAAAGATGTCCTTTTCTTATAGGGAACTGGAATGCAAAAGTAGGAAGTCAAGAAATACCTGGAGTAATAAGTAAGTTTGGCCTTGAAGTACAGAAAGAAGCAGAGCAAAGGCTAATAGAGTTTTACCAAGAAAACACACTGGTCATAGAAAACACCCTCTTCCAACAACACAAGATAAGACTCTATACATGGACATCACCAGATAGTCAATACTGAAATCAGATTGATTATATTCATTGCAACCAAAGATGGAGAAGTTCTATACAGCTGGCCAAAATAAGATCAGGAGCTGACTGTGGCACAGAACATGAACTCCTTATGGTCAAATTCATACTTAAATTTAGGAAAGTAGGGAAAACCACTAGACTATTCAGGTATGACCTAAATCAAATCCCTTATGATTATACAGTGGAAGTGACAGATTTAAGGGATATCTGTTAGACAGAAAGCCTGAAGAACTACGGATGGAGGTTCATGACATTGTACAGGAGGCAGGGAGCAAAACCATCCCCAAACAAAAAAAATGGAAAAACGCAAAATGGTTGTCTGAGGGGCCCTTACAAATAAGTGTGAATAGAAGAAAAGCAAAAGGAAAAGGAGAAAAGGAAAGATATACCCATTTGAATGCAGCATTCCAAAAAATAGCAAGGAGAGATAAGAAAGCATTCCTAAGTGATCAATGCAAAGAAATAGAGGAAAACAATAGAATGGGAAAGACCAGTGATCTATTCAAGAAAATAAGAGATAGCAAGGAAACATTTCATGCAAAGATGGGCACAATAAAGGACAGAAATGGTATGGACCTAACAGAAGCAGAAGATATTAAGAAGAGGTGGCAAGAATACACAGAAGAACTATACAAAAAAGGTCTTCATGACCCAGATAATCATGATGGTGAGATCACTCACCTAGAGCCAGACATCCTGGAATGTGAAGTCAAGTGAGCCTTAGGCAACATCACTAAGAACAAAGCTAGTGGAGGTGATGGAATTCCAGTTGTGCTATTTCAAATCCTAAAATATGATGCTGTGAAAGTGCTACACTCAATATGCCAGCAAATTTGGAAAAGTCAGCAGTGGCCACAGGACTGGAAAAGTTCAGTTTTTATTCCAGTGTCAAAGAAAGGCAATGCTAAAGAATGTTCAAACTACTGCACAATTGCACTCATCTCACACACTAGTAAAGAAATGCTCAAAATTCTCCAAGCCAGGCTTCCACTGTGCATGAACCATGAACTTCCAGATGTTAAGCTGGATTTCAGAAAGGCAGAGGAACCAGAGATCAAATTGCCAACATCTGCTGGATCATCAAAAAAGCAAAGGAGTTCTAGAAAAACATCTTTACTTTACTGACTATGCCAAAGCCTTTCACTGTGTGGACCACAACAAACTGGAAAATTCTTAAAGAGATGGGAATCCCAGACCACCTGATCTGACTCTTGAGAAATCTGTCAGTATTTCTGACAGATTTCTGACAGATTCCTGATCTGAGAAAGCAGGTCAGGAAGCAAGAGTTAGAATTGGACATGGAACAACAGACTGATTCCAAATCAGGAAAGGAGTATATCAAGGCTGTATATCGTTACCTGTTTTATTTAACTTACAGGCAGAGTACATCATGCAAAATGCCAGGCTGGATGAAGCACAAGCTGGAATCAAGATTGCTGGGAGAATATCAATAACCTCAGATATGCAGATGACACCACCCTTATGGCAGAAAGCAGAGAAGAACTAAAGAGTCTCTTGATGAGAGTGAAAAAGGTGGCTTAAAACTCAACATTCAAAAAACTAATATCATGGCATCCAGTCCCATCACTTCATGGCAAATAGATGGGGAAATAGTGGAAACTGTGACAGACTTTAGTTTGGGGGGCTCCAAAAATCACTGCAGATGGTGACTCTACCATGAAATTAAGAGATGCTTGCTCCTTGGAAGGAAAGTTATGACTGACCTAGACAGCATATTAAAAAGCAGAGACATTACTTTGCCAACAAAGGTCTATTTTGTCAAAGCTATGGTTTTTCCAGTAGTCATATATAGATGTGAGAGTTGGATATAAAGAAAGCTGAGCGCTGAAGAATTGAAAACTGAAGAATTCTAAACTGTGGTATTGGAGAAGACTTTTGAAAGTCCCCTAGACTTCAAAAAAATCCAACCATTCCATCCTAAAGGAAATCAGTCCTGAATATTCATTGGAAGGACTGATGCTGAAGCTGAAACTCTGATACTTTGGCCACCTGATGGGAAGAACTGACTCACCTGAAAAGATCCTGATATTGGGAAATATTGAAGGCAGAAGAAGGGGACAACAGAGAATGAGATGGTTGGATGGCATCACTGACTTAATGGATGTGAGTCTGAGTAAACTCTGGGAGTTGGTGATGGATAGGGAGGCCTGGCATGCTGTACTCCATGGGGTTGCAAAGAGTTGGACATGACTGAGTGACTGAATTGAACTGAACTGAACTGAACAAGGAATGGAGTCTTTGCTGAGATAAGTCTAATAAGTCAGTGTGGGATTTTGAATAATGTTTATTTTTTTCAATTATGTATTTTTTCAATTTTCTGAACTAAAGATGTATTACTTTAATACTCTGAAAAATATATAATTTAAAACTAACAACAACAGCAAAAAAAAACTCTGAAGTCTCATTAAACATTTCCTACACAGCATAGTAAAGAGACAAATAGTACCTATTGTCCATACAGAGAAATATCTTTCTTCCACATCTTATGCAAATAAAAGAAATGACTATACGACTTTAAGGTATGGAACTGAGAATGAAAATTAAATGGTCTGGAAACAGCATCTGCATTTGGAAGGAACCTGGAATAATTTATACTGTGATGGTCAAATGAGTGTCCCAAGGATGTGGCTGTTTGTTAGTTTTAAGGCCCTTTTTTAAGATAATAGGAAGAGAATGGCAAAGGAACATTTTCATCCATAGCAGAGGGAGAAACCTCAAAGAAGAGGCCCCATTCTTCACAGAGGCAACAAAAAATAAACTGCAACATTTATTTGTCCGATAATTCTCTGGAGAAAGTACTCAGACCAACTCTGATGATTTAAACCTCTTTAGTAGTAGCAAGTATCACTGGTTTAAAGATATATCTCTGGTAAAAAAGATGGGCTACCCTAATCCATTCCCGAGCAACTCAGTCACTGTAAAGAATCATATATTTTGGGAGGAATAGGTCATAAAAGAATTCTTATAGTACCCAAAGTACCTTCTACCCACCCACTTATTTGTACTTGTTAGGCAAACAATAATAAAGAATTGGCCCTGACAGTACATTTGTGATTTAACTTCTAATGTGTCAGGCTGCCAGCAGTAGAAATGCGTTTTTTGGCTTCCATTTTTTTAGTTACTTATAACAATTTGTTTAATTACTGAACCATAAAACAGGCAAAATTAATTAAGAAATTGGATTTGAGGTCAAAGACTCTTGAGAGTCCCTTGGACTGCAAGGAGATTCGACCACTCCATTCTGAAGGAGATCAGCCCTGGAATTTCTTTGGAAGGAATGATGCTAAAGCTGAAACTCCAGTACTTTGGCCACCTCATGCGAAGAGTTGATTCATTGGAAAATACTTTGATGCTGGGAGGGATTGGGGGCAGGAGGAGAAGGGGACGACAGAGGATGAGATGGCTGGATGGCATCACTGACTCAAAGGACGTGAGTCCGAGTGAACTCCAGGAGTTGGTGATGGACAGGGAGGCCTGGCTGCTGCGATTCATGGTGTCGCAGAGTCAGACACAACTGAGCGACTGAACTGAACTGAACTGAAGTGCAGGTTCATATTTGTCATGACGACTACCTGTGGTGGTCTCCCCAGATCACTTTAACGAAGATTTGGGATGGTTACAGCCACAGAGAGTCTAAAAAGGCTGCCCACATGCAACCAGATGCCTCTGCATCCATCCAGCAGAACCCTCTGGCTGTTTTGTGAGGTAATGCATGGAATACACACTCAGTTTATCCTTCAGGAAATCCCCAAAAATGTTGTGTGTATTTTTCTTCCCAAGAATATAGAAAGAGAAATTAAAAGAATGAATATAATAATATACTTGAATCCACTTTGCCATAGTTTTACCTATAAAAACAAAAGCATTCAAATTTGTTTTCTGGTATATGCTTTTATTGATTGGTCAAAGTAAAGTACCAACTACAGTTCACATATTAATTTCCATGCAATGAATGCAATTTCAAAAACTTAAAAAAAGGTAATACAAAAGAAATTTACATACAGCAGTGTGCAGAATAAATTGTATGTGCATTGGCCTATCTGAGTCTGACTGGATCACTGTGAATAGGTCAAAAATATAAAAAGCAGGTGTTAGTATTTTTGTACCAGTGAGGACCTAGAAGCAGTTTTTAAATGAATGGCAAGAGGAAATAAATTCAAGAGCTGGTTGTTTGAAATGATCTACAAAATTGTTAAAATCTAGCAAGACAGATAAAGAAACATAACAGAGAAAAACCAAAATATTGTATCAATTATAAGAAATATAATTGATTTACAGATATTAAAGTTGCGATAATACTTGGATTTACTTCATGGCATAAACATAGCAATTTTAATGAAATAGAAAAAAAAAATCCTTGATACAAACTAGTAAATTTTACTCAAGAATATTTAGGATACTAAAATTGCCAATATTCATTGTAGAAGTTGAATCTGTATTTAAAAATGCAGGATGCAGGATGCTTGGGGCTGGTGTATGGGGATGATCTGGAGGGATGATGTGGGGTGGGAGGTGGGAGGGGGGTTCATGTTTGGGAGTTCGTGTAAAAAAATAAATAAATACAAAAAAAAAAAAAACCTTTCACAAACAAACAAAAAAGCACCTTATGTTCAAATGGCTTTGTACGTAACTTCTTCCAAACATTTAAAGAAGAAAAAATACCAACAATCCATTAGTCCTTCCAGAAAATGGAAGGGAAAAAAACAGTTCTAAACTCATTGTATGAGATCAGTAAAAATCTATGATCAAAGCCATCACATGTAAAGACCATATTGTTCATGAATGTAGACGCAAAAATTCTAAACAAAGTTAACTAAGTTGAATCTCGCAATACATAAATATTGATAAATTTGTAACCAAGTAGAATTTATTTTAGGAATTCATTTTTTTCTTAACATTTGAAAAATCAGTAAAATTAATTATATTAAATTAAAACAAAAGCCTTTCGATTCATCTCGATAGACACACCAAAAATTAATTCAACAAAATTCAAATCCATTTATGATGAAAAAAAAATACCCAGCAAACTAGAAAACTTTTTTCTTTTATTGTATCTAATATATGTATTTAATTAAATGTATCATGTGAACAGTAGATACTGAGATAGTTTGTATTTATTCCTGGAAACAAGACTGGCTCTTTCTTTGTCGAACTTCTGGCTTAAAGTCATCTGGTCAGGAGTTGAGCTGAGTGTGGGTTTCATGGATGCTATTGTTATTCTTAGTGAAGAATTCAAGTTCTTCTGTGGTTTCTTATGTTTAAGGTGGGAGTTAAGCTACCAGAGGTTTTCTTTTTCTTTCCCCATGATTCTGCTCCAACCTCAGTTTCAGCCATCCTTGTCTAACTGCAACATAGATGGTCTCTCTTTAACAAGGATGCTTGCTCCTTCCTCAGGAAAGAACATTATTGCATGTTATCACTTGCTGGGCTGCAAGACAGAAGCTATTCTCTTTTGGCCTGGTCCACTATAATAAGTCTTAGTTAGATTCTGTATGCCTGGTCTTTATAACTTTCTCACTATTGCTACACCTGCTGCCCATGATATCAAGTGTCTAATTTTACCTGTATGTAGTAGGTCTCTTGAAGGATTTTTGTAGATCTTGTAGATTTTCCTTCTACATTGTGTGCATGGATAAGTGTACTAAGTCACTCCAGCTGTGTCCAGCTCTGTTCAACCCCATGGTCTGTAGCCCACCAGGCTCTTCTGCCCATGGGATTGTCCAGGAAAGAATACTGGAGTAGGTTGCAATACCCTGCTCCAGGGGATCTTCCCAACCCAGGGAATGAACCTGAATCGCTCACATCTCCTGCATTGCAGGTGGGTTCTTTACCACTAGCACCACCTACTATAGTTGTTGTTCAGTCACTCAGTCATGTTTGACTCTGTGACCCCATCAACTGTAGCATACCAGGTTTCCCTGTCCTTCACCATCTCCCAGAACTTGCTCAAATGCATGTCCATGAGTCAGAGTGGTGCCATCCAACCATCTCGTCTTCTGTTGTCCCCTTCTCCTTCTGCCTTCAATTTTCCCCAGCATCAGGATCTTTTTAATGAGTTAGTTCTTCACATCAGGTGGCCAAAGTATTAGAGCTTCAGCTTTAGCATCAGTCCTTCCAATAATATTCAGGATTAATTTCCTTTAGAATTGACTAATTTGATCTCCTTGCAGTCCAAGGGATTCTCAAGTGATCAAGAGAATCTCAAAGGTTTCTCTTCTTCAACACCACATTTCAAAGCATCAGTTCTTTAGTGCTCAGCCTGGTGGGCTACAGTTCATAGGGTCACAAGAGTTGGACACAACTGAGCAACTAAAACAACAAAACAACCTTCTTTATAGTCCAACTCTCACATCCATACGTGACTACTGGAAAAACCATAGGTTTGACTAGACAGCCCTTTGCCAGCAAAGTAGTGTCTCTGCTTTTTAACCTTCTACACTGCTGAAACTCTTTTTTTTTTTAGTGTTGAAAATCTTAATGCTATTGACATAAGATACTGTATAGAATTCTTCCTGCCATTTCCCTAGGGGTATAGGTGTGTTTCTACTTCCCTTCCCACAGCAATAATGGGATCAATCTGTGCTTTGAGGGCTTCCCTGGGGGCTCAGTGGGGCTGAGCCTAGAGGGCTACATCCATAGGGTCACAAAAGAGTTGGACACAACTTAGCAACTAAGCAACAAAGACAACCTTTGCTCTGAGAGCGATGAGTTTGTTGTTTTTCCACAAAAGTCTTTTTTTTTTTTTTTGTATTTATTTATTTTTTTACACGAACTCCCAAACATGAACCCCCCTCCCACCTCCCACCCCACATCTTCCCTCCAGATCATCCCCATACACCAGCCCCAAGCATCCTGCATCCTGCATTGAACATAGACTGGCAATTCATTTCTTACATGATAGTATACATATTTCAATGCTATTCTCCCAAATCATCCCTCCCTCTCCCTCTCCCTCTCCTTCTCCCTCAGAGTCCATAAGTCCGCTCTACACATCTGTATCTCTTTTGCTGTCTTGCATACAGGGTCCTCATTACCATCTTTCTAAATTCCATATATATGTGTTAGTATACTGTATTGGTGTTTTTCTTTCTGGCTTACTTCACTCTGTATAATTGGTTCCAGTTTCATCCATCTTATTAGAACTGATTCAAATGTATTCTTTTTAATGGCTGAGTAATACTCCATTGTGTATATATACCACAGCTTTCTTATCCATTCATCCGCTGATGGACATCTAGGTTGTTTCCATGTCCTGGCTATTATAAACAGTGCTGCAATGAACATTGGGGTACATGTGTCTCTTTCTATTCTGGTTTCCTCGGTGTGTATGCCCAGCAGTGGGATTGCTGGGTCATAAGGCAGTTCTATTTGCAATTTCTTAAGGAATCTCCACACTGTTCTCCATAGTGGCTGTACTAGTTTGCATTCCCACCAACAGTGTAAAAGGGTTCCCTTTTCTCCACACCCTCTCCAGCATTTATTGCTTGCAGACTTTTGGATCGCAGCCATTCTGACTGGTGTGAAGTGGTATCTCATTGTGGTCTTGATTTGCATTTCTCTGATAATGAGTGACGTTGAGCATCTTTTCATGTGTTTGTTAGCCATCCGTATGTCTTCTTTGGAGAAATGTCTATTTAGTTCTTTGGCCCATTTTTTGATTGGGTCGTTTATTTTTCTGGAATTGAGCTGTATAAGTTGCTTGTATATTTTTGAGATTAGTTGTTTGTCAGTTGCTTCATTTGCTATTATTTTCTCCCATTCAGAGGGTTGTCTTTTCACCTTGCTTATAGTTTCCTTTGTTGTGCAGAAGCTTTTAATTTTAATTAGATCCCATTTGTTTATATTTGCTTTTATTTCCAGTATTCTGGGAGGCGGATCATTGAGGATCCTGCTGTGATTTATGTCGGAGAGTGTTTTGCCTATGTTCTCCTCTAGGAGTTTTATAGTTTCTGGTCTTACATTTAGATCTTTAATCCATTTTGAGTTTATTTTTGTGTGTGGTGTTAGAAAGTGATCTAGTTTCATTCTTTTACAAGTGGTTGACCAGTTTTCCCAGCACCACTTGTTAAAGAGATTGTCTTTACTCCATTGTATATTCTTGCTTCCTTTGTCAAAGATAAGGTGTCCGTATGTGTGTGGATTTATCTCTGGGCTTTCTATTTTGTTCCATTGATCTATATTTCTGTCTTTGTGCCAGTACCACACTGTCTTGATGACTGTGGCTTTGTAGTAGAGCCTGAAGTCAGGTAAGTTGATTCCTCCAGTTCCATTCTTCTTTCTCAAAAGTCTTAAGGTTTTAATTTTATATGAGAGAGGGTACAAACAAGACCCTTCATGCCTTTCCTATAGTAATAAATAATTCCTTCCTTTGTGCCCCCACCACCCATGGGAGGCTTTCTTCAGTCTCCTGGACTTACACAAGCTTTCTTATGAGTCTCTTGTTCTTCAGTGGAGGTGCATGGAGAAGAGCCACCAAGTGAGTGAAAATTCCCTTGCATCTGAGGCACCCAAGGATTCTATGCTTTTGGCCTAGCCCCTGTTCATCTTGTAACAGCATGATGGAATTCTAATTTCCTCCTACCTACTGGAGCTGCATTTCCTTCTTTTGTATTCTGTCTCTCTTGCTTGGACTTCTCTGGCCTGAAAATGTAATGCTTCTCCAGCTCTTCAATGGAATAAAAACATGCTAATTTTGTAGCTTATATAGTTTATCCTTTTGTTGTTAGAGCAGGAGTGATGCTATTGTCTAGATTTATATATCCTAGGTAAGAGTAGAACCCCATCCTATAAGTAATATATCCTTTACTTCTCCAAAAATCTGAAACACACATTTTTAATTTTAACACATGCCATCTTCATGGGTCTTTTTCTACAGGTAGTTCCACCACCAGGGTAGTATCCCACCCTGGGATAATTTTTATTCACAGTGGTTTTATTTCTTTAGGACTTTTTTAAAAATTGCAAACATAGGTTTTTTGGAATTTAGTCTGTGGGATTATTTAAATGTTTATGTTTTGTGTTTCAGTTGCATTCCTTCTAATACAATTTGCATTACTTTTAACTGATAAACCTTTTTATTAATAAATTATTGATGAGGGAAATATGAATTAACTTTTTCTTCTTAATGAATCATAACCTAAAATTCAGCCAGGATTAACACTGGAACCGTGACTTAAATTTTTTTAACATGAGAAAAAAACAAAATCATAGGAATACTGTGTTTAGTGAGTGAGTCTCCTTAAGCAAAATGTAAAAATACCATATAAACTTAAGTTGTTCTATAACAAGAATGACTGACAATTAGCTTATATACCCAGACCTTAAAATAAGACATTTAAGAAACTCTGATGAGATTAGTGAATATAGCCAAGGGGGAAACCATTTTACAACCAGAACTTCAGTCACTCAGTCCTATCTGACTCTTTGTGACCCTGTGGACTGCAGCACACCAGGCTTCCCTGTCCATCACCAACTCCCAGAGCTTGCTCAGACTCATGTCCATCAAGTCTGTGATGTCATTCAACCATTTCATCCTCTGTCATCTCCTCCTCCTGCCTTCATCTTTTCTAACATAAGGGTCTTTTCCAGTGAATCCATTCTTCATATCAGGTGGCTTAAGTATTGGGGACTTCCCTTGTGGCTCAGCTGGTAAAGAATCCTCCAGCAATGTGGGAGACCTGGGTTCAATCCCTGGGTTGCGAAGATCCCCTGGAGAATGGAAAGGCTACCCACTCCAGTATTCTGGCCTGTAGAATTCCATGGACTACAGTCCATGGGGTCGCAAAGAGTCGGACAGGACTAAGCGAGTTTCACTTTCACTTTCACTAAGTATTAGAGTTTCAGCTTCAGCATCAGTCCTTCTAATGAATATTCAGGACTGATTTCCTTTAGAATTGATTGGTTTGAACTCCTTTCAGTCCAAGGGACTCTCAAGATTCTTCTCCAACACCACAGTTCAAATTCTCTCTTTATGGTTCAATTCTCACATCCATACATGACAGAACTATGCCTTTAGAAAATTCATTTGTTCATATGGTGGTGGATCTCTGTCAAATAAGACTGTTATTCCTCAGAGTGTTTCTTTTTCTGTTTTCAAACTCTCAGTTTATAACTAATGAAGAACCCTGTATTCCACTTACTTGGTCATGTATTCATTGGCTGAAGTTAGGTTTGACTACTTTTTTTTCTTAATTTGGTTTTTTTTTTTCATTTTTTAAAATATAAATTATTTATTTTAATTGGAGGTTAATTACTTTACAATATTGTATTGTTTTTGCCATACATCAACATGAATCTGCCATGGGTATACATGTGTTCCCCATCCTGAACCCACCTCCCTCCTCCCTCCCCATACCATCCCTCTGGGTTGTCCCAGTGCACCAGCCCCAAGCATCCAGTGTCATGCATTGAACCTGGACTGGCGATTTGTTTAATATGTGATATTATATGTGTTTCAATGACTACTTTTTAATACACAGATGTATTACAGATACACTTGGTTCTCAGTCTCCAACATTTGCAATTTTATTGGGTCAGAGGGTAAAGTGTCTGCCTGCAATGCGGGATTCAATCCCTGGGTCGGGAAAACCCCCTGAAGAAGGAAATGGCAACCCACTCCAGTATTCTTCCTGGAAAATTCCATGGACTGAGNCCTGTCTCTTATACACATCTAGATGTGTATAAGAGACAGCCTCTGGGTTGTCCCAGTGCACCAGCCCCAAGCATCCAGTGTCATGCATTGAACCTGGACTGGCGATTTGTTTAATATGTGATATTATATGTGTTTCAATGACTACTTTTTAATACACAGATGTATTACAGATACACTTGGTTCTCAGTCTCCAACATTTGCAATTTTATTGGGTCAGAGGGTAAAGTGTCTGCCTGCAATGCGGGATTCAATCCCTGGGTCGGGAAAAACCCCTGAAGAAGGAAATGGCAACCCACTCCAGTATTCTTCCTGGAAAATTCCATGGACTGAGGAGCCTGGTAGGCTACGGACCTTGGGGTCGCAAAGAGCTGGACACGACTGAGCAACTTCACTTTCATTTTATCTGACATTTAAAATTTTATTTAGATTCTGGACTATTCCCGTAATTATTTTAAACTGGAAAAAAACAAACAAACAAACAAGCAAAAAAACCCCTGCTGCTTTCTTGTTAATGATGTTCTTAGTAAACTGAGAAATGAACTAATATTAAGAGTGTTTATGTGGCTATTTCACACCTCTTTTGCTGTAATGCTTGGTTTATTTTTAGATGAATATTACCATTTGGAATAACTTCAAAACATGATTAAGGACTGTGATAATGCTTGATCTGATCTTCTAAACTATTCCTAACTGTCTCCTTTCCTGAGTTAGAATATAATAGTGGAAGAGTAGAAGGCATATGTACTGAATGACAACAGTTGAAAATAAGCCAAAAACAAACCAAGAAAAAACCTGATGTTTCTCCAGTGAAAATAACTGGAATTAGAATGCCAAATAATTGCACAATAAAATGACTTAGAAATATGATTATACAGATGGTCTACATCCTTAATATTGCAGAGTTTTGAAAGAGCAATGTGGTGGACCGACTCTATATCCAACAACATGGTAGAGGTTGTAATGTCACGATCAGGCAAACAGAAAAACTGGTTGATGTAATATCTAATGGAGGAGGTTTTCCTTAAAAATGACTCAGATTTTGCAAAAACCCTAAGAGGCAGAAGCAAGAAAGGCAAGTTAAGGTTCTGATATTAATGGAAAGCATAGTATCATCTGCTTACCCTACATAATTCAAATATATTCCCTGTTCACTTCATATGTTTAATATTCTGTCAGTTCTTGAGACCAAAGGGATTAAATCACAAGCACTAAATCACTAGCAATGTTTGGGCAGTATAGGGTCTCTCTCTCTAGGTAGGCTTTTGGGTCTACCTGGATGTAGCCCCAGAACCATTGGTCAGATCACATTTCTTGATTTGAGATTTGGCAGATAAGGTAATTATAACCAAACAAGTTATGTGCATTTTCTACTTTTAAATAATACAATAAGAAACACTTAGCACCAAATAACCTTGACACCTTTTTCATAATACAAAAAATATTTTGAGGTCACAACATCAAACTGAGGGGAAAAAAAAAAAAACTATTACAATGTACATGTGTAATAAGACTGGCCAGTTGATCAAATTGTAATTAACAGAATAGAAAGTAAACAAGATGAAGCACTCTTTTTTTTTTTAGTGTTTTTAGCTATTATCTGATAGACTTAGTGGTTGGAGAATTAAGCAGAGCACCTCAAAAACTAATTCATGTTTATTCAGGAAATCAAAATTTGTTTTTTCAGCACAAACCAATGAAAGAGGATTAACAGTTTTATAAGAGAGAAAAAGCAACTTATGGAAATTATAACAGTGGGTTCGATATATTTACTGAACTTAGTGAAGTGAGAACAAAAAGTAATTTTGTTTGTTCTCACATTTGTTCTCTTTGAACACATTCTGAGGGATTGTTCTTTCCTACTCCTGGATAAAATTTTGATAGATTCCATAGCATTTTCTATGATTTACAGGTATTAAAGAAAACTCTCATTTTCTAAGGTATTAAAAAGTCCAGTCTGATCTAAGATATCCTTATCCATGTCATTGAAAACTTCTCCACTCTTCTCACCTCTCTTTCCTCTCAACTCCATAGCATCCACCTGAAGCTCACTGTGGTTAAGGGAAGGATGAAGTCACTTCATTCCCTTTTCCCAGCTGCATGCATCCCTTACTGGCTACTACTGCAATTCTCCACTTGAAGACTGTGTCTGAAGAGAAGGGCAGGTGAGCATCTGATGAGAAAAATTAAGCCTTACATGGCTTGCATTTTCACGTCTGATCCTTTGTGACCACGATGACTGTAGCCCACCAGGTTCCTCTGTCCATGGGCTGTCCCACACAAGAATACTGGAGTGAGTGGCCATTTTCTCCTCCAGGGGAATCTCCCCTATCAGGGGTGGAAGCCTTATCCTTTGCGTCTCCTGCATGGGCAGAAGAATTTTTTACCACTGTAAAGCTTATGCAGCTATAAACCAGTATTGGTATCCTTTTCAGCAGATTATCAAACACTGGTTCTTTCATTTACTAGGTATGCCCCTCCACCTTTTTTTTTCCTTCTTCTTTCATCCCCCCCCCCCTTTTTGTTTAAATAAACACTTCTATTGGAATATTTCATTCCAGATCCCTAGTTTCAGGTACAACCTCACTCAAGTGATGTTTTAGCACTACCCTGTCAGCTCCTTGCTCCCAGGGATATATTTTTACTTCAGGGTATTTTATTCAGTTGATATTCCACTATCCTTCAATATATTATTTTGCAAATTAGAAAGGAGAGTCTCTTGAGTGATGTTAGAAGCTCTCAGAAATACCCAGTCTTACTGGGTAAGACTGTGGGTGAGTCCTGGGAAATATAATCCTTACCAAAGTTAGTTGTGGGGTGTGAATGAAGTCCTGGCCAACTGGCAGATATGTGATTGGAGGAATGAGCTGTTCCATGTTTTCTGCTTTCAATTTTAGCGTGGGCAGTGTCCAGCTCTCAGGATGATTAAAGCAGAACACTTCTGTGGGGCTTTGGTAGGTGTCTTCAGCTGATCCAAGCCCAGGGCGTGGAGGGGAGAGTGGAAGCTTCACCTGCACAAGGTCCAGACATCCAGGTTCAGGCAAGAACCTGGGCCAGACTCATGGCAAGTTAAACACTACAACAGGGAAAAGCAGAGAGCAAGTGGCATAAAGTGGAGGGGAGCAAAGCTGAGGTATCTTGTACAGCTGTAGACCCAGCTTTCAGTTTCTTTATCATGTCAAGATCAATACCACCAGACACCATTGGCCTTGCTGTTTTCTCTGCTGTGAAATGTTCTCTCTTCCCTAGATGGTTCCTGTGGCTGGCTTGCATTCATCCTTTCAATTACAGATGTTACCTCCTGTAAGACAACTTAAATAAAATATCCTTCCCCTCCCCCCAGCTCCTTCTACTTCTGTCATATCATCCTATTTATTTCCTCTATAGCAGTTAATAAGTCCAGGGCTTGTCTTATCTGTTTGGTGTCCTCACCCTCTATTAGAATACAGAGGCATGAAGACAGATAATTTGTTTTAAGCACTGCTATGTGAACACTGCCTGGCATATAGTTGGTACTTGATAATTTCTGGCAGTCCCAGGTGGCTTAGTTGCAAAGGAATCCACCCGTCAATGCAGGAGACACAGGAGACTTTGGGAGTCAGGAAGATCCCCTGGAGAAGGGATTTGCAACCCATCCTAGAGCTCTTGCCTGGAAATCCCAAGGACAGACTGGCTTGGCAGGCTACAATCTAGGCAGTCTCAAAGAGTTGGATGCAACTGAGCATGCATGTAGCCACAATAAGTATTTACTGATTGATTAAAATGCTTGGTGGCAATTCAACAAAATAAATAATTTTAAAAATCACTATCTTCATTTTTCGGTGAGAAACTTCCTTGTAATTTTTTGTTCTCAGGCAGGTCCCTCAAGCCAGCTTCTCTCAGGCCTCGAGATTTTAAAAACAAGTCAGATAACATTCCTTGTATTCTACCAACTTGAGAAGATGAATGTCAGTCTCTTCAAAGGAGGCTTTTGGATGTCTGTCTCCCTAAATACTAATGAGAGGGCTTAAGGTAAGTGAGAAATCCACTGCCCACCTAATGTCTAATAATCAATCAGGAAGGAGAAGAATGTTGACTACTGCCTTCTAAGAAATTCTTATTCCTAGCCATTTCAACCTCCTCTTATATTCAGACCAGAAGAGCTGAGATTGGTGAAGTAGGACTGCTAATTTCATAGCGTCATAAAAAGTCCTGCTTAACACAGGCTCCCACTCTTTGTGGTTTGGCTAAGGCTGCTATAAAAGAAAAATTACCTAAACTTCATTTTAGTTGAATCCCATCCTTTTTTAAGGTGTTCGTGAGATACAGAGATTTGCTGCTGTTGTTGTGCAGTCTCAAGTCACATCTGACTCTTTACAACACCATAGATGTAGCCAGGCTTCTTTTTCCAAGGGGTTCTCAGAGCAAGAATACTGCAGTGGGTTGTCATTTTCTTCTCCGTGTATGGAGGGTTGGCCAGGAAAAAGATAACCTAATAAAAGTTAGTCAGACAATAGGCCATAAGTACAGAGATCAGAAGCAAGTGAAAAGGATTATGGTCTGGAAGCTAGATGGAATGATTTGTACTAGTAAACAGCACATTGGGGTATCAAAATAATGTCCAATGAAATAAGGATATAGTGTTTGCTATAACTTTTATAATGCACTGTTTACTGCATGTACAAAAGGGTATTGTTCATATCAAAACTGAAATGAAATAGAAACTATGGTTAAAGAGTTTAACATTAAAATCATCTCAAGTAATAAATTTAAAATTGAATGTTTTAGAAACTAAAAGGCAGAGGAACCAGAGATCAAATTGCCAACATCCGCTGGATCATGGAAAAAGCAAGAGAGTTCAAGAAAAACATCTATTTCTGCTTTATTGACTATGCCAAAACCTTTGACTATGTGGATCACAATAAACTGTGGAAAATTCTGAAAGAGATGGGAATACCAGGCCACCTAACCTGCTTCTTGAGAAATCTATATGCAGGTCAGGAAGCAACAGTTAGAACTGGACATGGAACAACAGACTGGTTCCAAATAGGAAAAGGAGTACGTCAAGGCTGTATATTGTCACCCTGATTGTTTAACTTATATGCAGAGTACATCATGAGAAACGCTGGGCTGGAAGAAACACAAGCTGGAATCAAGATTGCCAGGAGAAATAGCAGTCACCTCAGATATGCAGATGACACCACCCTTATGGCAGAAAGTGAGGAGGAACTAAAAAGCCTATTGATGAAAGTGAAAGAGGAGAGTGAAAAAGTTGGCTTAAAGCTCAACATTCAGAAAACGAAGATCATAGCATCCGGTCCCATCACTTCATGGGAAATAGATGGGGAAACAGTGGAAACAGTGTCAGACTTTATTTTTTGGGGCTCCAAAATCAC
The DNA here is from genome assembly GCA_006410675.1 of Oreotragus oreotragus. Lineage (NCBI taxonomy): Eukaryota > Metazoa > Chordata > Mammalia > Artiodactyla > Bovidae > Oreotragus > Oreotragus oreotragus. The sequence goes on along the minus strand of SJYX01007680.1, from coordinate 106,387 downwards.
TGCAGATGGTGATTGCAGCCATGAAATTAGAAGACACTTACTCCTTGGAAGAAAAGTTATGACCAACCTAGATAGCATATTCAAAAGCAGAGACATTACTTTGCCGACTAAGATCCATCTAGTCAAGGCTATGGTTTTTCCTATGGTCATGTATGGATGTGAGAGTTGGACTATGAAGAAGGCTGAGCCCCGAAGAATTGATGCTTTTAAGCTGTGGTGTTGGAGAAGACTCCTGAGAGTTCCTTGGTCTGCAAGGAGATCCAACCAGTCCATTCTGAAGGAGATCAACTCTGGGATTTCTTTGGAAGGAATGATGCTGAAGCTGAAACTCCAGTACTTTGGCCACCTCATGCGAAGGGTTGACTCATTGGAATAGACTCTGATGCTGGGAATGATTGGGGGCAGGAGGAGAAGGGGACAACTGAGGATGAGATGGCTGGATGGCATCACTGACTCGATGGACATGAGTCTGAGTGAACTCTGGGAGTTGGTGATGGACAGGGAGGCCTGGCTGCTGCGATTCACGGGGTTGCAAAGAGTCAGACACGACTGAGTGACTAAACTGAACTGAAAGTCACAAAAATTTTCACTGCTCTTGGTATGGTAGAATTTTAAAGGCAAGATGTACCATTTTCCAGCCAATCAAAAGCCATTTATTGAATGCCAACTGTAAGCATCACTCAGAATTAGGCACTGAAGGAAAACTGTTTAGCCAAGATTGCAAGGCAGAGAGGGAAAGCTTCACTGAAACATACATTATGTGCTGAAATCACAAACAGAACAATATTTGAAACCAATATTTGAAACCTAACATCAATGAATTTAATATGCTTGTATGAGGAAATCATCTCAAAAGTCAAAGGGAAAGTGTATTTTCCTGTTTTCCTAATAATTTTACATAATGTTAACATGCAATGTTCCAACCAAGTGTGTTAAGTAGCACACTTCAAGTATTTCAGTATGCATTCACAAAAGCATATGTTTGGAGATGCCAGTACACATGAAAGTTCATTCAGTAGAAACCAGTGCTGTCAAGCAGAGAATAAAGTAACTAACCAAATTTTGTAATGCAGTTGGTAACATGATTTTCAGAGTATAGGATATTTGCAGGCAAAGTGCATTATTTTCTATAATGTCAAGAGAGATCACCTCAAAGAGGATTTAGATCTCCTTTCATAAGTTGCTTTCTTCATGACTGCTAATGGAGAATAGATACGCTTTAATGCTTTTGATGTAAATATTTTGGGTGACATTTTCCTCAGCTTTCTCTTTGTACCCAGCATAAGTTATTGCTGATTTACAATGATGACAGTGAGATAGGAGAATATCTTGCATTATTGGAAAATATGTAGATACTTCATGATATTGGAGGAATTCAGAAACTAAGACTCTATCCAGATCTGTATTCCTCATTGTGATATTAGGCAAGTCTTTTTATCTTACCCATAACAATTTTACTTTCTATGTAATGGAAGTATCTATATCTACACTATATTACCCCTTCAAAAAAAATAAACAAGGAAAAACAAAACTAAATAAAATTTAAAAATAAGTTAGTACCTAATCCCCTAAATAATAGGTCTTTGTGAGGAAACATGAATGGATCTTTGTGAGGATAAATTATTTTCTACAGCCATTTATATATCTATACATACATATATTTATATCTATTTATATGTCTATTTATATCTATTTATATATGTCTATATATAAATGGTTGTATAAATTTATATATGAATAGCTATAAAAATCAATATATAAATATATGTAAAAATTAATCTGCTGTATGTCAAGAGTCTAAGATTTTTACCCTACTTGCAAATTAGCCTACCTCAGTTCATAGATGCTGACCTGTCTCTTAT
>SJYX01007680.1:74626-85083 GCA_006410675.1 Oreotragus oreotragus | reverse complement strand
GTGATGAAACAGATGTATAAATATTTTAAACTGTCATAAATAAAAGTATACTTTTAAACTTCAAAGCAATAATTTCTCAACAAATTCTAAGAAATGTAACCCAAATAATCATTTCAAATGGTCCATGTAATAATAGAATTAAATTAATTCCAGTTCTATTTCCACACAACCATTGGGCTATTGTTTATTACAAATCTAACTCTAAATGTAAGAACATATGATATGACCAAGCTTGAAAACACAAAATCTGCCCCCCAAAAGTTCAGATATTTTTGAAATATTATAAACTTTCAAAATAATGTATGTGTAAGGGGAAGCACACTGACTGAAACCACCCACCCTGGCCAGGCACCATAGTAACCATTTTCATGAGTTGTTTTACAACAGGAGGTCTTGGTAAAGAATGGGGAACTAATAAGCCACAGGAAAGGTCAAAAGGAGACACCACATGTTCAACCACCTCCCAGAATCCTTTCTGGCATCCATCTTGGCTGAACAAGGTGTGCACCACCAGGAAGGACTCTGAGTTAGAATGATTGGCTAAAGACAAGCTGGAAACTAATCCCATCACCATAAAACCCGAGACTGCAAGCCATGTGGCAGAGCTGTTCTACTGGGTTCCCTTACCCTATTGCTCTCCACCCATGTGCCCTTTCCCAAAAAAATCTCTTGCTTTGTCAGCACATGTGTCTCCTCAGACAATTCTTTTCTGAGTGTTAGACAAGATACCAGTTTCAGGACCTGGAAGGGGTCCCCTTTCCTGCAACATATGTAGCCAAGTCCCTAGGTGTTCAACTATATTACTAGGATTTCTTCAAATTAGTTTCCTCATAGCACATAATGTTTATTAAATACATATAATAAAATAAGCTAAAGCTTAAAATATGCAACTTAAAAATTTATTATTAAAACTCACTTGTAATCCAGCAAACATTTAGAGGTTATACAAACTAAGGATTATTTCAAGCAGGAATAGTGTATTTTTGATTGTTTAGAATCATGATGAAAATAAAAAATAAATAGACATTTAGTCAGTTTTATTGGTTTATGACCTCAAGAAACCACTAATCAGAGCCCAGCCTTGTTTCAGGGGCATGACTGGATCTTAGTGAATTCATTGTGTGATAGTGTTTGATGTCATTCTAACACTCAAGAAGGGACTTTAAACAATTAAGAAAATCATAATTCTGTAAGAATTTCAAGGAGTATGAGTAAAGAAATTTTATTTTTTTTNTAACAAATGATTTTTGTCTTTTTTACTTTATTAGAGATAGCAATAACTTTTTAAGTGTATAAGGAATTTTTAAATACATAAAAATAAGTTATGGCATACAAATAAACAGTATAATTTTTGAAAAACTATATATTTTCTCAATCTCAAGATGATTTGGATGTTTAGTGAAAAACTGAATCCATTTTTAAAATCTAAGTTTACACTAACTGTCATTTTTTTTTAACAGACATTAATAGCTATCTTTTGTTGTTGTTGTCAAAAACTTACTGCTTGGAAGGAAAGTTATGACCAACCTAGATAGCATATTAAAAAGCAGAGACATTACTTTGCCAACAAAGAATGATTTGGATGTTTAGTGAAAAACTGAATCCATTTTTAAAATCTAAGTTTACACTAACTGTCATTTTTTTTTAACAGACATTAATAGCTATCTTTTGTTGTTGTTGTCAAAAACTTACTGCTTGGAAGGAAAGTTATGACCAACCTAGATAGCATATTAAAAAGCAGAGACATTACTTTGCCAACAAAGGTCCATCTAGTCAAGGGTATGGTTTTTCCAGTGGTCATGTATGGATGTGAGTTGGACTATAAGGAAAGCTGAGTGCTGAAGAATTGATGCTTTTGAACTGTGGTGTTGGATAAGACTCTTGAGAGTCCCTTGGACTGCAAGGAGATCCAACCAGTCCATCCTAAATGAGATCAGTCCTGTGTGTTCATTGGAAGGACTAATGCTGAAGCTAAAACTCTAATACTTTGGCCACCTGATGGGAAGAGCTGACTCATTTGAAAAGACCCTGATGTTGGGAAAGATTGAAAGCAGGAGGAGAAGGGGACGACACGGGATGAGATGGCTGGATGGCATCACTGACTTGATGCACATGAGTTTGGGTGAATGCCAGGAGTTGGTAATGGACAGGAAGGCCTGGCATGCTGCGATTCATGGGGTTGCAAAGAGTCAGACACGACTGAGCGACTGAACTGAAAATTCAAGACAACTAATGTAGTTTGAATCCTTTGACACAATACAATCTGGCCTTTTTAAACTTGGTTTTGAAAATGTAAGTGATTGCAAAGTTTAGTGCTAAATTAACTCCAAATACTTTTCATAAATTAAATGCATTAAAGAAACCTTGTTCCTGAGAAGCAGATGATACAGGTTCTTAGTTTATTTCATTCTAAGCGAACATGGCCTTTATAAGGAGTATTATCAATGAATTTGAAATGACTCCAAAGTTCAAACATCAGTGAAGCATCACACTGTATGTTCAAATCAGATGACCGTTTGATTAGGCAAATGCCATTTGTATTTCAGGAGACATCCATGTTATAATCAAAAATGAATTAGCAGACATGGAAACTTCAAGCACCATTTGTCATCTGGAACTCATGTGCATTAATATGCCTCATATCTGTGAATCTGGGAAAAGCTAAGTCAACTCCGAAATTACCATAACATTGAAAACTAAACAGTAATGTATTTAAAAATGAATGTATTGAAAATTGAATGCCAACAGAAAATAAATGATGGTACTACTTAAAATTAAATTACAAAAAACTTTCTCCTTGTCCTTTATCCTGTCGTCATCCTCAGTTAGCATAGCTGTCACATTTCTACTACTTATATTCTGTAGCAAAAATGGTTTAGAATATAAAAGGAGACAAAACACACACTTAGTTCTACTGAAGTGAACACCTGATAAATATACTTGGTTTCCTATGAAAAAAAGATCTAGTATTATTGTACTATTATAATTGACTTGAATCTTCTACACAGGACACCTTTACCAACCTATCTGTATTTTATTTTGATTATTTTTACTTCCAGTGAACAATGTTCCCTAAATGTATTTGCATTTCTGTAAGAAGAGGCAGAAGAAAACTAATCACTAATATGTTAAAATACTTAAGATATAAAAAGGTAATATACACTTTATGGTAAAAATGAAGTTATGCAGTACATATTTTTTGTCCTTAACAAGCCTTAAAAATGAACACATAAAATTGAATTGTGTTTTAAGTTTAAAAGCATATACAAATCAAAGACAGCTGAAGATGTATTTTGCTAATAGATTATTCTCACTTTGTGTACAGATGTGCATATGTGTTCTATTAAACAAAAAAACACTCCTAGAATACATGAATCACTCTAATTATGCTAGAAGGGAAATTGTAAAGACAAAACATAAATTCCTAAAAATCAAGTACTATTAACTAAAACTAATTTACAGAATTTCACATTTTTATGAACTAAAGGGGTAATACTCAAGCTTGCAACAGCAGCAACTTTATTTCTACCTCAAAATACTATTATAGCACCTCAGTGATAGTATAGTATTATAGTTACTTATATATATAAAAAAGCAGAGACATTACTTTCCATGTAGTCAAGGCTATGGTTTTTCCAGTGGTCATGTATGGATGTGAGAGTTGGACTGTGAAGAAAGCTGAGTGCCAAAGAACTGATGCTTTTGAACTGTGGTCTTGTTGAAGACTCTTGAGAGTGCCTTGGACTGCAAGGAGATCCAACCAGTCCGTCCTAAAGGAGATTGGTCCTGGGTGTTCATTGGAAGGACTGATGCTGAAGCTGAAACTCCAATACTTTGGCCACCTCATGTGAAGAGTTGACTCATTGGAAAAGACCCGGATGCTGGGAGAGATTGGGAGCAGGAGGAGAAGGGGATGACAGCGGATGAGATAACTGATGGCATCACCGACTCAATGCACATGAATCTGGATGAACTCCAGGAGTTGGTGATGGACAGGGAGGCCTGGTGTGCTGTGATTCATGGGGTCGTGAAGAGTTGGACATGACTGAGCAACTGAACTGAACTGAACTGATATATATATTTATATATATATAGGTAAATATACATAATATATTGGGTTTCCCAGGTGGATCAGTGGTAAAGAATCTGCCTACCAATGCAAGAGATACAGGAGACATGATTTTGATCCCTGGGTGAGGGATATCCCCTGGAGGAGGAAATGGCAACTCACTACTGTATTCTTGCCGGAGAAAACCCATGGACAAAGGAGCCTGGCGGTCCACAGTCCATGGGGTAAAAGGGTTGGACTGAGTGTCCATCTATAGACAGACACTATATATAGTGTCTGTCTATACATGCTGCTGCTGCTGTTGCTAAGTTGCTTCAGTCATGTCTGACTCTGTGCGAACCCATAGAAGGCAGTCCACCAGGCTCTCCCATCCCTGGGATTCTCTAGGCAAGAATACTGGAGTGGGTGGCCATTTCCTTCTCCAATGCATGAAAGTGAAGAGTGAAAGTGAAGTCGCTCAGTCGTGTCCGACTCTTAGCGACCCTATGGACTGCAGCCCACCAGGCTCCTCCACCCATGAGATTTTCCAGGCAAGAACACTGGAGTGGAGTGTCATTGCCTTCTCCATTAATATATGTATAATGTAAATTATACATATAAATTATAAATGTATAATGTAAAACAGTTCCAGCACCACAGTTCAAAAGCATCAATTCTTCAGCACTCAGCTTTCTTCACAGGCAAAGTCTCACTTCTATACATGATCACTGGAAAAACCATAGCCTTGATTAGATGGACCTTTGTTGGCAAAGTAATACCTCTGCTTTTTAATATGTTACCTAGTTTGGTCATAACTTCCCTTCCAAGGAGTAAGTGTCTTTTAATTTCATGGCTGCAGTCACCATCTGCAGTGATTTTGGAGCCTTCAAAAATAAAGTCTGACACTGTTTCCCCATCTATTTCTCATCACGTGATGGGACCAGATACCATCATCTTCATTTTCTGAATGTTGAACTTTAAGCCAACTTTTTCACTCTCCTCTTTCATCGAGAGGCTTTTTAGTTCTTCAATTTCTGTCATAAGGGTGGTTTCATCTGCATATCCGAGGTTATTGATATTTCTTCCAGCAATCTTAAGTTCAGCTTGTGTTTCTTCCAGCCCAGCATTTCTCATGATGTACTCTGCATATAAGGTAAATAAGCAGGGTGACAATATACAGGCTTGACATACTCCTTTTCCTATTTGGAACCAGTCTGTTGCTACATGTCCAGTTCTAACTGGTGCTTCCTGACCTGCATATAGGTTTCTCAAGAGGCAGGTCAGGTGGTCTGGTATTTCCATCTCTTTCAGAATTTTCCACAGTTTATTGTGATCCACATTGTCAAAGGCTTTGGCATAGTCAATAAAGCATAATTAGATGTTTTTCTGGAACTCTCTTGCTTTTTCAATGATCCAGAGGATGTTGGCAATTTGATTTCTGGTTCCTCTGCCTCTTCTAAAACCAGCTTGAAAATCTGGAAATTCATGGTTCACGTATTGCTGAAGCCTGGCTTGGAGTATATATATGCAGTTATTATATATGTATTATTATATGTTATATTACATATATATATATCCATCATGTATATAATAGATATCTAATGTAATTGTATTGTGTTCTTTGTAGGCAATAATTATATCTTACATCATTTATTTCCCCTGTAAGGCTAAGAATACTGCTTGAAATAGTAAACATACTCCAAGTCTCCTTATGCATTACTGAAATTTTTCAAGTGAATTAATATCATGTTGTAAGACAGGACTCTTAAATCATAATAGCTACCATTTAGAAAACATTTTCTCTTAGTCAGGCACTGTACTAGGAATGGTATATACAGGGTTTTACATTCTCAAACAACTTGTCAGCAGAGTATTGCATTATATGCCCTATTTATATAACAAGAGCTACAGGTATATGGTGAAGATTGTGCTGGAATTTTATAAAACTACTTTAATCTTCATAACTATGAGTTTAATAGGGTCATGCACACATTAGGGATGATAAAACTACACTCAGAGGAGTTAGTAGCTCTCTCAGAATAAGACAGGTGTTTCTGAGTTATAACAAAGTCCCAGTTTAGTATGAAATAGTGATTAAAATCTATGTTCTTTTTATTATATGTTGCAGCATCTCCTGTGTTTATATAATTAGTATGCAAAGCAGAGGAACATACCCATGTACTCTAGACTGAGATTTGTACTAAATGTACATTTGTACTATGTACATACATTTGTACATATATATAATAAATATGTACATACATACACATATGATAAATGTACATACATATATGTGTATGTACATACATACATATAATAAATACCTCTTAAAGAAAGAGATTATCAGTTAATGAGCAACCAAGGATTTTGGCAATATGCAAGGCTAGTCTAAACGTCTAGCCTCATAGCCTTAGTGTTCAGGTAAGTAAAATGGAAACCTAACAGATTGTATAGTACTGAAGTAGAGCAGGACCCCAGGTCTTGGCTCCTGTATACTCAGCCTGCCATTTGTCTGTAGAAGAATTTTAGCCAGAGAATAAGTTTAATCAGAGAAGTGATAAAATGCAGAAACAAAGGAAAACAGTCAAAGGAGACCAAATAATAATAGTTTAGTCATTAAGCAAAGTTAAGGACCTTCAGTTCCTCCTCATGGGCTGTATATAATCTTCTGAGCTATAGCCACTAAACTGTCTTATGAATACTGAAATCCCCACCAGGTGATAGAAGCTACCTATGATAACCAGACTGTAGCCCTGAAATAGGCTGCCACAATTCTGAGAAATGGCCTCAAAAGAATAAATGGGAACAAACTGACCCTGGAACTAAATATTGCACAGTTGTGTCCAGCTCTTCGTGACCCCATGGAATGTAGCCTCTGTCCATGGAATTTTCCAGGCAAGAGTACTGGAATGGGTTGCCATCTCCTCCCCCAGGCAAATCTTCCAGACCCAGGGATTGAATTCACTTCTCTTGTGCCCCCTTCATTGGTAGGCAGATCCTTTACTACTGCTTCACCTGGGACTCACTATACTTAAAGCAGTCAAGATGACACTGATCAGACCACTACATGACTAATTTCAAGATGACTGTCAGCAGACTGTGCTGTTTCTACACGTAGCCCACTCCCTCTGTCTATAAAAAGCTCTTTCCCACTGATTGTTAGTGAGGGGGTGGTTAGTCAGCCTTTGAACAGAAGACCTCCTTTCCCTAAACCCGCCCTACCCTCGCCTTGGCTGCTGGCTTCCGAAATAAAGCAGACTTTCCAATTTTCCTTTTTATTGGCGTTTGAGTGGCAGCAGCTGGGCCAGATTTTTGTTTGTTTGTTTTGTTTTGTTTGCATCCAACCTGCTGCTGTGCTTTCAAGATATCTGGTTCCTCGAGTAGAGCAGGTGACCATGAAAACAGGATGGGATGGCTGCAAGGGACTCACTGCTTTTGGTGAACTCATTCTGAGAGGAGCATTTGAGGGCACATTCCCAGCAGCTACCCAAACCACTTATTTGGGGGATCCTCCCTATTTCTCCCCTGCTTGGTGACCTTGATGTAACAGAAGCATGCATCTGGAAGAGCTGAGCTCCCAACCCAAGCATCAAACCTGCATCTCTTACATCTTCTGCATTGGGAGGAGGGTTCTTCTCCTCTAGCGCCACCTGGGAAGCAGGGAAGCCTAGGGGAAAGCTTAAAGTTAATTCTTATCATATCCTTGAAATACAAATGCAGACCGTTTTGCCTGGGACTTCAGCCTTGGGTATACGACTTCCCTGGTGGCTCAGACAGTAAAGCGTCTGTCTACATTGAGGGAGACCTGGGTTCAATCCCTGGGTCGGGAAGATCTCCTGGAGAAGGAAATGGCAATCCACTCCAGTACTATTGCCTGGAAAATCCCATGGACAGAGGAGCCTGGTAGGCTACAGTCCATGGGGGTCTCAAAGAGTCAGACACAACTGAGTGACTTCACTTTCAGCCTTGGGTAAATTAGTAGAAATTCAAAAGATGTTTGGGCTCATTAAACATGCATCTTGTATATTAAAGAGAAATTTTTCTATGAGAAAAATGTACACTTTTAGAGGTTATGGAATATGTTCTTTAGTTTGCCAATAAGAAATTGCTGGTATAATAGTCCTATCATTTGCTTCTTGTTTATTTTTAAGGTCTTTAATGGGCGAAAAGTTGTAGTATGCAATTAAAGATACTGCATTGACACAGGAAATATTTCAGTGTGTAAAGCAAATAGCATATGTGTTCTCAGAGAGAGCAGGTATAAAGACTAGAGGTATTTTATTGAGGAAAAAATGGAGAATAATGTTGTCCTATAGCTGGCTGCTTGTGTATGGGGAAGATAAGAGACATTAATATGGATCCAATAAGTGATAAAGGTTTGTGAGAAAGGAGGTTTGAGAAAATATTTTTGTACATTGTCAGGATAAAGATTAGACTGGATTTAATTGGATAAGTGAATTTTGTTATTAATAGTAATCTTGTGCTAGACTAGAACTTGTGTTTCTGTCTCTGTTAAGGGAACAAAGCTTTCCTGAAATAATGAATTGGTTATTATAACAGAATGTAAGTTTCTTCTCTAAGTAACTTTGAGTACTCCAGAAGGCCCCTGAGGCATCTCAGAAGGAATATTTAAATAAGTAGGATTATTCAGTACATTATACAGAAAACACTGTGAAATAATAATTATGAATATTCTTATGTTATACTGTATGGATAGCCTCCTCTAGTGTTCTGGAAGTTACATGAAGTTTCTAAAACATGAGTATGTTTTGGTATTATGTTGTCAATCATACTTCTAGTTATAAATTGTCTAGTGAGGTTGTCACAGAGCATAGCTACTTATGATGCGTATCACTGCTGGTCTGCTTGAAGCACACACACAATGTTTGTGTGATAGTTGGGTATAATTTATAAAATGTTTAAGGGCTTCCCTGGTGGCTCAGAGGTTAAAGCGTCTGCCTCCAATGTGGGAGACCTGGGTTTGATCCCTGGGTCGGGAAGGTCCCCTGGAGAAGGAAATGGCAATCCATTCCAGTATTCTTGCCTGGAGAATCCCACGGTTGGAGAAGCCTAGTAGGTTACAGTCCATGGGGTCGCAAAGAGTCGGACACGACTGAGCGACTTCACCTTAGCCTGTAAAATGTGTCCCCATCAACATACCTCTGTACTTGTTTGTTATGTCTGATTAGTTTGCCCCCAATATGGGTGACTAGGCAAATATATAAACAAAAAAGTAGGGACACAAACAGATCCAGAGCAGGCAATTGAGTCATTCTGGCAACACTGGGAAAATGTGTGTCTCGAACTTGTCATTAGCGTGAAGGAAATAATACATGTCTAGAAATATTATCCTAAAGATTAAATGTGATTGTTCAAAACACATATACTTTACATTATTCTGGATAGGGGAATAATTGAAACTTGCTTTTCCTCAACTTCCCACTGGAAAAAAAATTCTTAACTCTCCAAGAAAATTATTATTGTGAAATCACTATTGTTAAAGCATTAGAATAGCAAAAAATTTCATTAAGATAGAAAACAAAATAATGTTCTCAAATGTTATGTGGTGGAGAATTTTTTTTTTATATCTCAGTGAGCCTCTATGTGGGTGTGAAATTTTAGAGATGTTAGCTAGTACTATGGTAGTACTCATTTTGCAATATATAGGTCTATCAAATTCAACACATGACTCTTAAAATTAAAATATGTTAAAGGTCAGTTAGACACCAATAAATTTGTGAAAAATGTTTTTTAAAATTTATTGAAGCTTTAATGTGATAGATGCAGATGTTCTAGAATATCTATTGATTATTATTAATATATCATTTGTGGATATAATGGCATCATAAATCTGTCAAATAACTAATTTTGAAGGTTATATTATGTGGATAAGAATAAAAATTTTAAGAATGTGTTTTTTTAAGTCCATATTTACTTGACAAAAATGTGGATCAGATGTTACATAAAATATTTTTATTGATTCTAGTAATTCAAAAAAATTAACAATTTTAAAACAGACTCATCTGTTATAAACATTAATCATTTATTGATTTAGTCAATACATATGACACACATACTGTAAAATACCTACATATGTAGACCTTATGATTATAATGAATATCAAGTCTCATAATAACATATATTCATATCATGCTGCTGCTGCTGCTGCTGCTAAGTCACTTCAGTCGTGTCCGACTCTGTGTGACCCCATAGACGGCATCCCACCAGGCTCCCCCGTCCCTGGGATTCTCTCGGCAAGAATACTGGAGTGGGTTGCCATTTCCTTCTCCAATGCATGAAAGAGAAAAGTGAAAGTGAAGTTGCTCAGTCTGTCAGATTGTTAGCGACCCCATGGACTGCAGCCCACCAGGCTACTCTGTCCATTGGATTTTCCAGGCAAGAGTACTGG